>CM056951.1:15729446-16021538 GCA_029856935.1 Cyclocarya paliurus
GAAGAAGGGATGGGGGGTTATTAAATCCTAAATCCAAACGATGTCGTTTGGTGTATTAAACCAAACAACGTTATTTCATTTTTTTTCCTAAATGGTAAGTGTAAAATGACATTGTTTCACTTTAAGTGAAACGATGTTGTTTTACCTAAGAAATGTATAATATATATATTATATCAACAGGTTCGATGGTTTGAACTTGGTTCAAATCGGGACCAAACCAGCCTACTTCAATTTTATCAATTTCCTACTTCTGGCTGACTGGCTCTCTACTGGTTCTGGACTCATGCAGTTGGTTCACGTCAGCGATGATTGGTTCCATTGATTTCTATACGGCCCTAACATAGACTGAGAGGGAGATTGCGAGAGACACCGAATGATAGATAAAGAGAGACAAAGAGAGAGATATTCGACAATGGACAGAGGGAGACCAAGACTTGAGAGAGTGAAATAGAGATAGGGACAAAGACTTGAGAGAGAGGGAGATTGAGAGAGACACTGGACAACAAACAGAGGGAGATCGAGAGAAGTGGGGGTATTAGCATGGGGAGTGGGCGCGGTGTGAGAGAATGAGAGATGAGTGATAAGTTAGGTGATTGAGCTGCATTATTGCATAGTTTATATAGTTAAAATCAATACATTTTTAATTTTTTTACTATTTTATTATTGATTTTAGATGAAAAAATAGTTAAAAGAAATAAATCTAAATTGTGATTTAAATTGATTAATAGTATAATTTATGCTTGATTTTAATACTTGTGATTTAATTTGATATTGTTTCCTCACATGCACAACACACTTTTAATATTTTTGTCTAGTTTTGTTTTATCTTTATTTAATTATTTATTTTCTTTTTCTAGTTTTATTTTGGTTTATTTAATTATTATTATTTATTCTGCCTGTTTTATTTTTTTTTATTTTAATTTCTATTTTTCAGTGCAGACTAAAGACATGTCGTTTGGTAATTAGTTTGAATTCGGCTGCTGGATAAATGACGTGTCATTTAGTCCACGGAGAAAACGACGTGTCGTTTTGCCATCGAAATTATAAGCCCCATTTGCTAAACGACTTGTCGTTTAGTCGATAGACGAAAACGACAAGTCGTTTTCATCATCTTCAACCTCCGTCCAGCATCTACAGTGCACGTAAACTCCATGCATGTGTTCAGGCTCCTCCACGAAACCACCACTCCAGCATGAGCACCTCCATACACGGCCAAGAACCGCTGCCCCGACTGGCCAGTCTCCTCCGAAGCCACCACACTACACTTGGACGAACCACTTGCCGAAACCACCGAGCTACGCAGCACCCCGTTTCCAATCTCCTCCACTTGCTGCTGGAAGATCATTTGCTTCTATGTGGGACGGACTATCACGAAACCACGAAGAAGCCGCAACTCACATTCGGTTTTCACGGAACATATCATACCTATTGTCGGTTGGAAGAAATAATCAGTGGAAGACACGGCTTGGTGGAGACAGATGCTCTCCATTCACATAAGACCAGTTGGAGCAATAATGCATGTAGTTTTCGTTTGACAGAGAGCTCAGTAGAAATATAAAATTAAACAAGAGGCATGGAAGTGGAGCAGCAGATTCTTTCGGTTGGCAAAGCAACACACAACAACATATTTTTCCTTTTTAACAAACCAGAGATAATGGCCTACAGAGCAGCAGCAGATCCACGTGGAAGAAGCCTCGGTTTCACGAGGTTGGTTGGCATTCACGCACGCTGGAACAAGAATCTCACATATGTAGAAAACGTGGAAACCAAAAAGCTGGAAAGGAGATGTAAACTTTCAGCTATAAACTTTCGGCTATGGGCTTTCAGCTATCAGTGGAAGACAAGTTTGTTGGGCATTAATTTGGTTTTTAAAACCCATGCATGTTGGTTGCGGCAAACAAGAGATAGAATGAAAAAGAAAAGAAAAGAAAGAAAGATGGTAGGAAAGAAGGAAGAAAGCTCACGGAAGTGAAGAAAGAAAACTACTAAAATGCAGCGATGCGGAAAAGAAAAGAATAAAGAAATGAAAAAAAAGAAACGCACTACAGAACATGTGATGCCGAAAGGAATGAAAAGATAAGAAAGAAAAAAAAAAAAGAGGAAACGCACGGCACATGCATGTGGGAAGCTTTCGGCGTGGAGGAAAAGTGGCCAACGACAGATGAATTTATTCTCAGTGGACGACTACACAGCATGTTCTTGTTGGTTTTTGAAGCCTACAAAAGGGCTTGAAACGAACGAAGCAACCAATCAGATTTGTAGGGAATTAATTCCAGAGATTTCTTTGCTGTGTTTGTGGACTGTTAAGTCCCAGTAGAGGTAGGGATGAACTTGCACAATTGAGAGTGTTTTTAGTTTATTTTTTAATCATATGATTGTTCTTTATTAATGCAAACTCTTATTTATCATTCTCTAATTATCAATAGTATGTTTTTTATCTCCAAATAATTTTGGAATTGATTCCTTTCATAGATTCAGTCATGCTTTTTCTATAGAATGGTAAGATCCTTGATTATGTTTGAATTAATTTATTGTCTTTATTGATTTAATTCTTTGCTATAGTATTGCCTTTGGGTATATTGTCGTCACTGGGTTTTGTCAATAAGGATGATAATTCACAGAGCTTTAAAAAGTAGAGAATGATTTATCAAAGAGTTATCTTTCGACTAAAATGGTTTGTAATTCTATATCTTCCAATTGGAGACTCTGGGTGATGAACTCCCAATTGAGTAATTCACTGAATTAAGAATAAACATAAATATCCGATTTGTGCAAGGAATTCCTGATGCTTTACTATTCATAATTTAAGTGATCTTTATTTTTATCTTTGTAATTTTATTTGTTAAATTGCATTCAAAACCAATTTTTCTTTTATTGATCATTTAATATTTTCCTTTAATTCCTTTTATTATTTGTTGTATTTTCTTTAATCTGTCTCCCTGTGGAATTGACACCCCAAAGCTGTGTTACAATTATCGCGTTATGTTTTGGACGTAATCATTAGGGTTTTTGGTTTTTAGGGTGAAGAGGGTATAATTGTAATTTTTATATAAAATTTAAACGAGTTATGTGGATTGATTTGGGGTTAAGTAGGTTAACCCATTTTTATCTGAATCCATTTCTATCAAATCTCAATCCGCTAATTTTATGTCATGTTCATGTTGGGTTTATGAGTCGTGTCATATATTGTTATACATATTCGAAAAGAAAAATACTATATTAGCAAAAAAACATGATATGATTAATTTTCATTTTTATCAATTCTTGAATTTGCAATATTTATCAATTAAATCATTCCCCCCATATTCCATAAGAGGAATTTGGAAAATCTTTTCACGTACGTGTCCTTAAAATCTTGTGACACTCAATGAAAGTGCAACACATTTCAAAAGTACTTCGATATACTTTTAGTACTATGTTATAAAACAAAAAAAATTGTGTCGGCTTAGAAATGATAGAAACTTAAGTAAATAAGAAGAGGGCATTGCTACAACCACAAATTCTATTCATGCAAGTAAGAGATATGAACACTAAAATTGATGTTCATATGATCTCTTATTTGTGTACACAAAATCTTCATGTTTTGTTTTTAATCTTTTAGGTTTTAGAGTTGACATGTTAAGAGTTTTGACGTATTTTGTGCTTTTATTGGGTGTCAATTATTGGCTTCCAATTAACATGCGGTGTGTTTGCCATTAATTTACGAATCCAAAGTTATAGCTAATAAACTTTACAAACCCTAGAAATAAATTCAAAACATATGGTAACTTTGAAAAATAATGAGAATTACAGGAACAATTTAATTTGTTTTTGGCATACATGACTACAAATTACTTTAAAATTTGATATTAAAGAGCACATGATATAATTAGAAGTAGTAGTTTTTTTAAGGATTAATTGAAAATAAATAATAACTAGTGGCCGTCTCCTAGCATGGCCCTGAGGAGGATGTTTTTTCTCTAGGGAAGACAGATCTCCTAGTTCACGCTGAAGAGTTCTGTTTTTTCTTTTTTCTTCGCTCTTCCTTTTTTTATTCTATATAGACTTGGTATTACATATTCAGAGTAGAACAAAAGGTGGTGCTGGTAACAATGAAAGAAGAGATCATAAAGAAGTGGGGTAGTTTTCAACTCACTAAAAAGGAACAGGCTGCTGTAGAGGTTGATATCACCAAGTTGACTATAACTACTAGACGTGGGAAACTTTGTCTTATTGGCCTCATTGTTGCAGACAAGAGTATCAACTATGATGCCTTTAAGACAACCATGTAGATGGTTTGGAAACCAAATGGGAGAATCCAATTCAAGGAAGTGGGTGAAAACTTATTCATTATTGAGTTTTAGTATGATCAAGACCTTTAGAAAGTACAAAAAGGTAGACCTTGGACTTTTGATCGTAATTTGCTTTGTCTGCACACTTTTGATGGTTTTGTTGCACCAAAGGATTTATCATTCACGCAGGAGCCAATATGGATTCAACTCCATAACATTCCACTAGGTGGTATGACAAGGGTGGTTGGGGAACAAATTGGAAGGAAGGTTAGTTTGTTGAAATGGTAGACACAGATTAAGAAGGTATATGATAGGGTCCTTACCTTAGAGTCTAAAGTTATTATTGATATCACCAAACCTCTTATGAGAGGATTGATCCTTAACATGTAGGGTAGTAAATGTTGGATATATTTCAAGTATGAAAGACTTCCTAATTTCTGTTTTAGGTGTGGCATTATTAAACATGGTGGTAGTGGTTGTGAGCAAGGTTCTGGTGAAAAGTCCATGCATGGAAGTACACAGAGTCAGTATGGTACATGGCTTCGAGCCACTACTCAGAAGGTTGTATCAAAGAACCATTATTCTCGCAAAAATGGGCAGGAGAAGTCAGCATCTCAAAGTCTAGAGCCAAAGGTTGAAGATGAAGTTGTAAATGGGAACAAAGCTAATTTTGGAAAGGGCCCAAGTCTGTCGAGGGAACAGGCTGAATCGCCGGGGGAAGATAGAAGGAAAGATTTTAGTTTGGAAAGTCTTGAGAATCTGGATTCTTTAAAGGAATCATAGTTGTTTATGGAAAAAAGCACTCCTTTAAAGGAGTCATCTCAAGGATATGATGGCTTAAATACGGGAATGGGGGAGGATTTAGAGGATATTAATATGGGAATGGAGGATGTTGAAAATATTCCATATAATGAGAATCCTTTGAACCATAGGAATATGCTTGTTACTACAATTAATGATACTTGTGCTAGTGTTATAAATGATCAACAAGCTACTCTCACAGGACAGTTGGAACTTATGGAATCTGCTAAGGCCTATGCTGGACAGATACAGTGCAAGGCAGTTGAACTGACTCAAGCAGTGAACAAAAAAGCGACTAATGTGGCTCAAAAGGAAGTTACTAAGTGGAAAAGACGATCAAGAAACAAACAACCTTCTCTACCTGCTGAGACTTTGGGTTTGAAAGGGTCTCAGAAAAGAAGGCAGCCTATCATATTAACTAATCTACCAAATGATGAAGAAGGAGTTTCTTGGGAGAGGCTGGTGACCAGCCCTGCCAATCCCAATGATTCTTGTTGGTTGGAACTGCCAAGGGCTTGGGAACCCTCGGACAGTTAGAGTCCTTAACATCTTGGTTAAGGATAAGTGCCCCAACTTAGTTTTATTAATGGAAACAAAATGTAATAAAGAGAATATAAAAGCTATTAGAGCCAGACTAAAGTTTGATGGATGTTTGACTGTTGAAAGTCGAGGAAGTAGTGGTGGACTTACCCTTTTATGGAAGTAAGAGCCTGATGTGCAGGTTTATAGCTATACTAGATGGCATATCAGTGCTATTGTGAAGGACAGAAGTGGGCAGCATCAATGGATGTTTACTGGCTTCTATGGCCATCTTGAAACTTCTAAAAGAGTGAGCAGTTGGAATTTATTGAAAAAGCTAAAGGACGCAACCTCTATTCCCGGGATATGCATGGTTGATTTAATGAAATCACAAGCCATAGTAAGAAAGTAGGAGCTGCATCAAGGCCTTATAAGCAAATGAAGGATTTTTGTGAGGCCATCACTTATTGCTCTCTGCATGATTTATCAACTAAAGGTCAGAAGTTTACTTAGTCCAATGATAGGCCAGGTCAACAGTTCACAAAAGATAGGCTTGATAGAGCTATGGCCACCTCAGATTGGATGCTAATCTTCCCTAATAGTCTATGCCATGTTCTCCCTGCTGTAAAGTCAGACCATTCCCCCTTCATATAACTTTGACTAACTCTGAGATGAGGGGAAACATAAGACAATTTGTGTTCAGATATAAAGCTTCCTGGGCTTTAAGTGCAGAATGCCAACCTATTATCAAAGAAGCATGGAGGATGGTAGATGCTGGGAACTCAGTGGATGCTGCTTTCACAAATAGATTGCTCAATTATCAGAGAGCTTTGCAAAAATTGAAATTAGTAAGTAATAAACAGGTTCCCCCACATATCAAGAGGAATTTGAAGAAGATTTCAGATCTGTAGATCATTGGAAAAGGAGACCAACTTAGTGAAGTTCAACAACAACAAGTAGAGGTGGAAATGTACTTAGCTGAGGAGGAACTTAAATGGAAGCAGCGAGCCAAACAACATTGGTTGCAACATGATGATAGAAACACCACTTTCTATCACTTGTATGCATCCCAAAGAAGGAAAACAAACTCAATCAGGCAATTGCAGGATCAGAATGGAAATATGATTAGTGATCAAGGAGTAATTGGTGACATGTTCTCATATTTTTTCTCTACTTCGTTCATTTCTTCTAACCCCACTATTGTTGAGTGCTGTCTCTCAGGAATAGCCCCAAATGTTACAGAAGCAATGAATATAAGGATTTTAATGCCATTTTCTGCAATAGAAGTGAAAGAAGCTGTCTTTCAGATGACCCCATTAAGCTCATCAGGCCCAGATGGCTTCCCAGCCCATTTTTATCAAGCCATCTGGGAGATCCTAGAGAAGGAAGTGTGTAGTTTTGTGCTTCATGTGCTGAACAATGGTGGCTCTCTAATAGAGGTGAATGACACCTTTATTACACGTACCAAAACTGTAGGAGCCAAAGAAAGTGGGAGACTTCAGACCAATTAGCCTATGCAATGTTATTTACAAAGTGGTTGCTAAGGTGTTAGCAAATAGGTTCAAAGTTGTGTTGCTTGACATTGTTTCTTTTAACCAAAGTGCTTTTGTCCCTAACAGGTTAAACAAACAACATATTGATTGCTTATGAAACTCTTCATATAATGAATTCCAAGGCTTATAATCGAGTGGAGTGGTGCTTTTTGGAAGCTGTCATCCAGAGGATGGGATTTAATTCCAACTGGATCTCTCTCATTATGAAGTGCATCACATCAGTCTCTTACTCTATATTGCTCAATGGTGATCCTCAAAGTTCCTTCACACCTTCTAGAGGATTAAGACAGGGGGATCCTCTTTCTCCCTATCTTTTTATTCTCTGTGTTGAAGCCTTAACATCTATGTTGAATGAAGCAGAAGCTATAGGCAGCATTTCCAGTGTTCCTATTGGCAAAAAGCCATCTATATCAACCACTTATTTTTTGTAGACGACAGCATGCTCTTTTGCAAGGCCAACTCTTTGGAGTGGAGTACAATCATTCACATTCTATAAACTTATGAGAAGGGCTCAGTCAAATGTTAAACAAAAAGAAGACTTCAACTTTCTTTACTAAAAATACACCCAAGGGACATTCAGAAAACAATCTTACAAATTGCAGGGGTAAAATCACATGGCTCTTTTGAGAAATATTTAGGACTTCCAGCTATGGTGGGTAAAGCTAAGGTGGAAGCATTTCACTCACTCATTGATCGTACTTGGGCTAGAATCACTAATTGGAGGATTAAGTTCTTATCAATAGTAAGAAAAGAGATCCTTTTGAAAGCTGTTCTTCAGGCCATACCAACTTTTTCTATGGAAATTTTCTTTCTTCCTTAGTCAATCATACAAAGGCTCAACAAACTACTGAAGAAGTTATGGTGAGGTTACAATGAAGATCACTCTAAGATTCAATGGGTGAAATAGAGTCATATGGGGTAATTAAAGGATCATGGTGTGTAACACCCCATCCCCGTGGGTTCGGAGAATTAACTCATGTTATCCGATAATCAATTCCAGCACTGCTAATATACTTCCAAAAGTTTCAAATCAAATGTAAACACTTCAAATTTAATTAAACATACAAATTCATATATCAAATCCTCGATACAGTAAGCCCAAAAAAATATCAAATTCTCTACATAGCTCTTGAACCTATATTTTAACAATAAAATTATAGACTCCAAGTTTCTAATATTATAAAGGAATTTTGATTCAAACTAATTTTCTCAATATAATCAATTCTTCTAAATGCCAAGACATTAGAACACAAAGAAATTTCTTAACAAAAATCGTCGATATTCATTGAAAGCTTTCTACTCTTAATCCATTACTCTTAAGTCATCTCACCCAATGCTTCACAGTCTTGATCCTTAGCTGAAATATCCAAAATTATCTGAAAAATATTTAGAGATAAGGGAGTGAGTTATTAACAGCTCAGTAAGCAGAGAACATATACTAGTATGTAAACATGAGCATTTTCAGAAAGTTCGGTAGGCAGGTAGTATCATATTGTGAAACTTCTCATTTTTCAATTTCGGAGTGCTGAGTGTGCACACAAGAAAGAACACGTAAAAGACGACTTTGTTTCCAAAGTGGGTGCACTCATATCATATCATATCATGTTGGTACCAACCATATCACGTGAACCAGTATTGTCATATCAGAACCATATTCAGAATCAAAATCAAACAGATAAGTATGCCAAAGATTTTTCATATCCATATCATATCAAAACACGTACTAAACATATTCATATCATTTCCATTTGATCAAAAACAAATCCAAATCATGTCATATCACGTGTATAAAAATCTCATTGATATCATATTCGCTCTTTCGCATATTTCAGAAACATGTCAAATATTGCTCATGTCTACACTTTTCATGTCAAAAACATTTATTTTCTCTTTCATACATATCTCATGAATGAATGCAAAACATATACTGAGGTTTTTTTCGCATTTTCTTTTTAAAACAAAATGCACATTTTTACAAACCAACCTCAGTTCATTTCTTTTTATGCAAATCTAGCATAGGAATCCCGCTTATCTAAATTTCTTAGTTTTTCAAAAATTTCCTTAACAATGCCGAATAAATATTAATTGTCACCTATAAAATAATCACGTAATTCCCGTAAATTTTCAATCAACCACGTATTTCAATAATTAAGCCTAAGATGTTAAAATAAACTATTTCTAATTCCTCAAAAACCTAAACTTTCAATCCCTAAAAATAGCATCCCTTCCCAAATTCCTCAATATCCAAGTTGATCTTTGACTAAAATATTAAATTCTAACTTGTTTAGTATTGAACAATCAAACTGTCAAATCTAATACTAGATAGAATAGTTATACCAAAATATTTTAAATATACAACAACAATTATTTAATAAACTAGATCATAATAAAATTACATTTGAAAGAAAACCTTACTTAATACCAATTTAAATTACTTAAAAGATTTTTGTAAACATAAATAAATTAGAGATTACTAACACATTAAAAGTTTAGAACACATTAACATAACTTGTTGCTCAAAGGGTAATAATGTAATTTCATTTAATTAAACACTTTACCTAAGTTCAGTAGAAAATATGTTCGTTGAAAACAAAATCATGTTACGTAAAACAACCGTTTGCGAGGCAGAGGCTCACCGAGAGATGGAGAGCACGACGGGCGGTGAGCTAGGCAGTTTTCTACGGTGGTGGGGGTGGTGGTTACGGCGGCAAAAAGAGCGGTCGTGCACTGGTAAGAGAGAGAGAGAGAGAGATGAGCAAGAAAGAGAGAATGGAGAGTGAGAGATGCACTAGAGAGAAACAGAGAGGGAGATTACCTTGAGGCAGCGAGGCTGAGATGGCGTGAGGCAGACCTGGGGTGACAGAAGTCTTCGCCGGCTGTTCCCGTGAGGCCGTAACGTGAAGGAGCTCTCAGTGGGGAGTGGTTGCAGTGGCTCAAGGTAGGAGGAAACATATCCTCTGTTTCGGGAGTGAGGAACAGAGGTTTTGCCGAATGGCTAACGGTGGCTTCACTGGTGGGTTCAAGGTTGGGTCACGGTGGTGGCGTATGGCAGCGTTGTGGAGGAGCATCATGACCTCCTTTGGAAGCTGCAGTTTTCGAGTGATGGCTGAGTAAAACCATGAAGGTGTAGGCTAGCTTTTGGCCAAGCGTGGGTGAGTCTCTTGCCGTGCGATCCATGTGCTCGGCGTTGCACGTGGTGCTATCCATGGTGGCGAGGAGATGGCCTAGAGTTGAACGATGTCTTGGTGGTCATGGCTAGGCAACCCATGGCTGGCGATTAGATGTGAAGGTGCTGACGACAGTGAATGGGAGGGAGTTAAAGTGGTGTGGAGGTGCAATAAGGCAGGCTACGGCAACCCTTTGAAAAACAGTACGAAGAAACGAAAATAAAATGAAGGAGAAGAAGGGAAGCAGCTGTCGCACGGGTTAAAGGAGAGGAAGAAAACTGAGTAGAAATGAGGTGAAGATGCAGTCGACGCGCAGAAGAAGGGAGAAGAAAAGAAGAGAAGAAGCCCTAAGAACTAGACCAAAACGACGCCGTTTGGGGGGGAATTTAGTGGGTTGGGTTGAAGGCTCACGGGTTGGGTTAGGAATCAACTGGGCTGGGCCCAAAATAAAAAATAAAACACACTCAAACAGGCCCAATCCGAAAATAGAAGAGTCCAATAAAAGAAAAAGGCACGATAAAAATAAATAAGAGTCAAATAAAAATACTACAACTCAATATTAATAAAATAAAATAATTAAAGTCCAACAATAAAATAATTTAAAGCAAGGAGTAATTTAAATGCAAACAATAATTAATATCAAGAAAGTACATCAAAAATAAATTTCACAACTTAAAAGTAAAAAATTAACTCAACGATAAATACGATAAATTAAAACAAGAGAACCAATATTTAAATTAAATAAAATAATCATTCAATTAGAAATACACTAAAATACGGGGTACCACATGGTAGGCTGGGGTTTAGGGATTTTAAATGTTTCAATATTGCTATGTTGTCAAAGCAATGTTGGCGCATTCTAAAAGTTTCTAAGAGTAAATACTTCCATCAGGCTAAGTTCTTGGATGCTAACTTTGGGAACATACCTTCTTATGCATGGAGAAGCCTTTTGAAAGGAAATAAATTATTGAAAGAAGGGCTGATTTGGAGGATTGGTAATAGGCAAAGGGTCCAAATTTGAAAAGACAAATGGATACCAAATTCATGCTCACATAAGATCCATCACAGAAGTCAAGATGTTGCAAACTTTGTCTGGGTTTCTGAACTCATTGATCTTGATCTGAACTAGTGGAAAGGAAGCACTCTTAACACCCTCTTTTACCATTCTGATTCAGAACTCATTAGGGCCATTCTAGTTAGTCTTGGTGGAAGAGAAGACCAGTTGGTATGGGAAAATACACCTAATGGGATTTTTTAGTAAAAAGTGCATACCACTTGCAAAAGGAGCTGTTCAGTTAGAAGAATGGGGAATCCTCAAAAGGAAGGGAACAAAATGACACTTGGAAATCAATATGGAAGATGCAAGTCCCAAATGCTGTTAGAAAGTTTATTTGGAAAGCATGCCAAGATGCCTTACCCACTTTCTCAAATTTAAGGAAAAGAAAAGTTACATAAGAAATGGACTGTCCTATCTGTAAGCAATATCCTGAAACTATTGCCATGTTCTTTGGGATTGTGAAGCTGCCAGGGATGTGTGGAGTCAGGGGTGTATGAAAATTCAAAAGACGGCAGGGTACAAAAGTTCTTTTGTTAAGATTTGGAGCCATTTGATCATGAGCCTGCAGAAAGATGAACTAGCTGAAGCGGCTGTTATTGCTAGATTAATCTGGCTTAGAAGAAATAATCTTCTGCATGGTAAGAGTTTGAACCCCCCAAGTTCTATTATCCAATCTACAAAAGAGGAAGTTCATTGTTTCAAGCAATCCATGGAGAGGCAACATAAGAGTTCAGTAGAAGTTGTACAATTTGTCTGTTCATGGCAAAAACCACTTGAGAGTATTCATAAATTGAATTGGGATGCAACCATTGATCATGCTACTGCTAGAATTGGTATTGGTGCTATATTCAGGACTCTAGTGGTAATGTGATTGGCTCTCTTAGAGCTTCAAGGTCTTTACAGGCTAATACATTCACTGCTGAATCCTATGCACTATTGTTAGTTGCTATATTTTGTCAAGAAATGGGAATCATAGCTATTATCATGGAAGGGGATGCTCTTCAAGTAGTTAACAATCTCAAGAAGGATTCTACTAATTAGATTCAAAGGGGGTCTACTTATTGATGATGCCAAAAAAGTTCTCAATTCTTGTACTTCTTGGTCAGCTAGCCATGTTAGAAGAGAGGCTAATCAAGCAACCCATTATTTAGCTCGTAATGCAGATGCATGAAGACTTGTATGACATGGAAGAAATTCCTAACTGTATTTTGTCCACTGTTCACAATGAGATGATGTAAGTCTTTATTGGTTTACTGGTTTTTCTGAAAGTTCATTGCCTTGTAAATACTTGGGGGCTCCTATTTTCTCAGGGAGGCTTAAGGCCACTTATTTTGATGACATGCTGTCAAAGATTAGAGATGGAATTGGGGGATGGAAGGCGAATCTCTTATCTAGTGGCGCACGGGTTCTTCTTTTAAAGCATGTGCTTGGAAGCATGCCTATTCACCTGTTTTCTTTAATGCAGGTCCCAAAGTCGATCCTCGTCAAACTAAACAAATTGTTTAGCAATTTCTTTTGGGGTCTTCGTGAAGGAAAGCCAAAGAAGCATTGGAGGGCGTGGGAGGTCATATGCAAACCAGAAAAAGAAGGTGGGATAAGGATGCGTAATCTGGACGACATAAAAAAATCCCTTCATATGAAATTTGCTTGGAAACTTCTTACGGAAGATTCTCTATGGTCCCGTTATTTCAAAGCAAATTATGTTAAAAATTCTCCTATTTCCCTGGTCAATTCGTCAACCGGAACGAATTTTTGGAAGATGGTTATTGGTTGCATCCCGGAAGTCATCAAACATACAAAATGGAAAATAAAGTCTGGAGACACTTTCTTTTGGCATGACAAATGGCTGGAGGATGGCCCCCTATCTGGCCATTACAATACGGTGAGTATTACAAAATTGAAATTGAAGGAACTTTTGGTAGAAGATAGATGGGACTTTGATCGTATTAATAGTCTGGTTGGACCTGATCACTTGGAGGAGATAATGAAAACTTTGAGGGGCAAGAAACCTGGAGTTGATATTCTCATCTGGATGCCTAATACAGATGGTAAGTTTAGCACTAAATGTGCTTGGGAAGTGATAAGGGTAAAAATGACTAGAGTCTCTTGGGCTGATTGGGTATGGCATTCTAGCCTCCCTAAATTCATGGTGGTCACTATGTGGAAGGGACTCAACAATGCGTTGAGTGTGGATGATCGAGTTAGAAAAGTTGGGATTCCGATTGGCTCAAAATGCAATTGCTGTGGAAACGGAGCTTACGAGGATTAGAATCATGTCCTAGCTAAAGGGGAGTATGCGAATAATATATGGAAGATTTGTGCTCTACAGGTAGGCATGTCCGTGAGGGATGGATGGTCTTGGAAAGAAACTGTCGCAAGATGGTATAATAGATCAAAAAAATCTACCACAATGGGAAATATTCTAGGTTTACTACCTTCCATTATCACACGGAGATTGTGGATTAGGCGATGTAAGGCACGCATGGAAGGTATAGAAGAATCCATAGATCAAGTGTGGAGAAGTATAAAATTCTGGGTGGCAAAGATTGGAGAAAAACTCAAGGCAGGGAATATATTGTCTAATCGAGATGAGCTGATCCTCAAGGAGTTGAACATCCATCCTAAACTGAAAAAAACAAAGATTATGCAAATAGTTCGTTGGTCCCGACCAGCAGTAGGGCGCTATAAACTGAACTCAGATGGAAGTTGTAGAGGAAACCCGGGTGCAGCAGGCGCAGGAGGTATCATACGTGATTCTAATGGGAATTTGGTCAGAGCTTTTGCGGTCTCACTAGGACAAGGTAATAGCTCCTTTGTAGAATTTATGGCTGCCTTCCATGGCTTAAAATAGCAAAAGGTATGGGTATCACTCACATAGACCTGGAACTTGATTCCATCACAGTTGTAAATTGGCTGCTGTGGGCTCTGGTACATTGAAGATTATTGGGAGGAACTGACAAAAATATTGAAGGGCATGAACATAACTATAACACGTGTATAGGCAAGGGAATGCACCAGCAGATATGCTGGTGAGAATGGCCTTAGAGGGATGCACTTGAAATTGAGATTCTTTTGCCGTGCTGCCTTGGAAGCTGCGTGGGCTACTGAAGACTGATAAACTTGGCCTTCCTTACATACGAAATGCTTAATTTTTGATGTTTTGAATGTTCTGAATTTTGATGTAATGCTTGCTGGATGTTTCTGTTTTTCTTGGAAAGTCATGTAAAACTGGTTTTCTCCGCCTAAGTGAGAGTTTTCTTATCAATAAAACATGGAGGTTCCGGCCTTCTTATATATAAAAAAAGTCTTTATTAAGCAATAAACCAGTTGGTTTTCCAAAAAATAAAATGAAAAATAAATACTCAAGTTTTCACTCATTGTCTAAGATCTGTACACTAGTACTTCCTCTGATTAGAAAAGAAAAGGAAATCTTAATTGACTACCCACATCAATCTTCCATTAGCTAATTTCTTGAAAGAGCATAGCCCCATGACATGCCGATACGGCGTATCAACCAATCAAAAGGTAACACATAACATTTGTGTTTGATGTTATCTATAAACAAATCTCAAAATACGTATATAATACTTTTAAAATAAAATTTTAAATACCTAAAAATATTTTTGAAACGTGAAAAGTATAAAAAAAAAAGAAAAAAAGAAAATAGCAATGAAAAATAACCTAAAATACCCAAGAAATTGTTCGAAAAATTAAAAACAGAAATTAACAGAAAAATTTAGTAATAGTTGGTCATGTTTGAATTGCAAGATCTTCTTATCTCATCTCCTCTTATCTCTATATTCAAACACAAAAAATACAAACACTTTTCAATTTCAATTTTGAAAATTTTCATCTATTTATTATCTAATCATTACAACTTTTTCAAAATTTAAAAAAAAATACAAAAAATAAAAGTAATTTAACTTTTTCGAATTTCAAAACAAGAATAATATTAAGAAAATATGTTCTAATAATATTTTAGTTTTAGAATATTTTTATTCACACTTTTATCTTATTTTCCAAAATTTCATAAAAATATCTTAATTCAAAATCATTTTATTACTATTTATAGATTATCTCATCTTATTTACTATCAAAATGATGTCTTAAACATTTAGGAGAGAAAAACAATAATTTTTTTCTAATACAACCTAGAAGGAGTCGCCCCTAATAAGACAGCAATCCTCCTAACCCAGGTATGGCCTAGCTTTTTATTGTCTTTCCCCCAGGGCCAAAAGGCTTTCTTCCCTCCTATCTTTTTATTTTTATAGTTTTTTTTCTATCTTTTAAATCAAGTCTTATTTGTTTTCAATGTACTTCTTTTGTTTTCAGAGTCGAACTTGGAGTCGAGAAAAGTAATAAGGCCTCGTTTGTTTTCGAAAATGAGATGAGTTGAGATTAAAATTAAAAATTAAAATAAAGTATTATTATAATATATTTTTTAATATTATTTTTGTTTTAAAATTTGAAAAAGTTGAATTGTTTATTTTATTTTGTATTGGAAGTTGAAAAAATTGTAATGATTAAGTGAGATAAGATGAAATGAATTTGAAAAAGTTAAATTATTTATTTTATTTTGTATTAAAATTTGAAAAAGTGTAATGATGAAATTGAGATGAGATGAGATGAAATGAAATGTTTTTCAAAAACAAACGAAGCCTTGTTAGGAGTGCTTAGAGACAAGAAAATAGTCCAGGTGAATGTTCAGATGTAGGCAAATAACAAGCACTTTGGAAAGCTTTGAGGAAAATGAATGTCCATAATAAAATCAAGGTATTTGTATGGAGAGCATGTAAGGATGGGTTACCTACACGGTATAATCTAAGAAGAAAAATGTAATTACTGAAGAGAGGTGACGCTTTTGTAATGAAGAGTTAGAAGATCTTCCATATGCCCTTTTCTTTTGTCCTGTTATCAAAGATGACTGGAAGAAGAGTAATACTAAATATAGTTGTAGAGTGTGTAAGATAGTCGTTTTGAAAAAGAGTGAGGTCTATTGTTAAAAAATTATTATTTTTTTATGTGGGTTTCGTAATTATTTACTTTTTTCAAAATGATTGCAAGGCGCTTGCACACTCACGACTACAACTATCATTTCTTTTGAAAGAAATATGTGCCTTTACTGCAAGAGTTGAATAGAAACATGTCTGAGAGAATTCCCATTGGGTTTTCTAAATTTTAGCTAAAAAGGACACTCCCTATAATTTTATTCTAAATTTTACTCATCTTCAAAAAACCTTTTAGAGCACTAGCTGTAACACTTCGTATTTTAGTGTATTTTTAATGAATGATTATTTTAACTAAATTGTAGATTTTTACCTTGTTTTAAGATTTAGAGGTTTTATTATATTATTTTATAATATTTTAAGTTGTGAAATTATTTTATTGTGCTTTCAGAATTTTTAAATTTGAGTTCTGCAATTTAATTGCTTTTTATTTTAAATGTTGTTTTGTCGGAGTTTATTAATTTACTTTAGTTAGTTTTGAGTTTAAATAGATTTATTTATTTTACTGTTTTAAAATAGTTATTTTGAGGATCAGTTGTGACCCAAAAGTTGTGAGGATTGGACCTCATTTCTTTTCCTCATCTTTTCTTTCTGTTCTTTTCTTTTTCCCTTCTTTTTCTTCCGGATTTTTCTTCTTTCTCCCGCGTTCTCTCTCTCCTCGCCCGACTCCCTCTCTCTCTTCTCTCTCACGCCGTTCGGCCATTTACCACGCAGCACCGCCTCCGGCCGCCCGTGGTCAACACCGCTGGCTTCCCCGTGCGCCGGCGAGTCAGCCCACCCAATATCAGGCCGGCTAACGCCGCCGCGAGCCGTGTGAAGCCGCGAGCTTCATTTCGCCGTTCCACCACTGTCCGGCCATCATTGGCCACCATCTCTGCACCACCTCTTCACCGGCCCACTAGCAAGCTTTTAGACCCAAACCCGACCCCGATCCGTCGCCGAAGCCATCCCATCGAACACCCTCTCCGATTCGAGTTTCTCAGCCTTAAACCGCCGTTTCGGCCGCCATCCATGGCCAATCATTACTTTCATTAGCTTCACCACCCTCCATAGGCCCTACCCTACCGTTTCCAAGTTTTCGTTTGACCTCGTGTGGAATTTGGGTTTCACTGTGTTTCGGCCACAGTGTTTTTACACTGTGGAATTGCTATGTTGGTGCTTCCAATTCCTCCGTGATCCTCCATAAATTATTTTAAAGCGCTGTAAGTATTTCTCCAAAAGACTTTTAAGATTTAAATATATTTTTACAATAACTTGTTTTATAAACTGTGTTTTGGTTATTTGATTAGACTGTGTTGGTTATTTGGAAATTACTGATAACTGTTGGTTGTTGGTAATTGGTTGATTTTATGGTATTGTGCACGCATGCGTGGGTGTGTATTTTTGGAAACTGTGTTTTGTAAAAAGGCTTTTGGGTGTGTGTGTATCACCCTCAAGCCGAGATGAGTTATTATCTCGATGGAGCTCCTCTGGGCACTCGAGAGCGGAATATACTAAGTGTCGTCCCCTGGAGCTGTTGCTCGGGACTTGGACGGGATGGTAGCGCTCTCGATCCAACTCTGTGATCTCTTGGGCTGGCGGAGATCAGAGGATACTTGGCTATGTACGTGGTGGGCACGGAACTGGGCATCACTCGTGTTGTATCACTCGCACGGTCGCTACCTGTGGTGTGACGAAGGGAGCCAGTGTATGTGGATGGTCCCTAGGGGAGGCCATGGTGCATACGGGATAAAATTGAAATTAATGTAACTATTCCTGGATTTTATTGATGTGCCAAATGGTGATTTTTGGTGTGCGTGGAAAATTGTGATTTTTACGAGAAATGGTGTTTTTCTTGGATTTGGTATTTTGGTTATCATGTGCATGCATAGTGGCTATTATATTAATATATTTGTTATCTTGGAGTATTTTTGGATTTTACTTACCTGTGGTACCATTTATTGGTACTGCAGATTTTGATGCAGGTTTTGAGGAGGTTGTGCCCGAGGATGCGGCTCCGCCTGAGGAGTAGGGACATTTGGCTATATTCTATTTTGTATTTGTATTGTTATTTGATGTTGTTTTATGAACAAGAAAATTGTATTATGTTGACTTGTGGATTTCAGTACTATTTTGTATTGTATTAAACTCTGGTACTTAGTTATCTGACTTAACATTTCCGCTGCATTTTATTTTTTATACACGTGTTGCATTTCACACACTCGGCACATGTCGTTGGGGTGCGTGACCGTGTTGTCATCATCCCGGGTGTCTCGATTTCTGTGCGTGTCTATGCATGGAAGTTGGGGGCACCACACTAGCAGTGGTATCGGCAAAATGAAGAAATGTCTAAAATTTGAATGGACTGAGAGTGAAGACACTGGTATTGGATTCGGTAAAGCTCAAAACTCAAACTTTGAGCTCCAGTAAATTTATTTTCATCTTCATATTTGAAGACTCTCTATTCACAAGTCTAGCCCATTATTTTATGACAAAATATGACAGACTATTATTTTGGGTTTGACAATTAGTTTTCGAAATGTGTTTGTTGGGTAATTTTATTGATGAGAAAAAAATTAGTTGAAAAATAATAATT
Source organism: Cyclocarya paliurus (assembly GCA_029856935.1). Lineage (NCBI taxonomy): Eukaryota > Viridiplantae > Streptophyta > Magnoliopsida > Fagales > Juglandaceae > Cyclocarya > Cyclocarya paliurus. Next base: position 15,748,396 of record CM056951.1, read on the forward strand.
GAAGTATCAAATTAAATTATTAATGTACATCTGGTTAGGGGTGAGCATCGGTCGGTCCGGACCGGTCATTTTGGACCGAACCGGTCCGGTCTAATTTTTTTTGGACCGAATTCATTCTGTCCGGTCCACGGTCCGGCTGTTTTTCAGACCGGACCGGACCGAATGTATTTCTATATATTTTTTATATATAATTAATCATATATATAATTATACTATATAACTATATTAATACTATTATATATTTATTTAGTTATACTAATGGTTATATTAGTTGTTATATTAGTTTAGTTATACTATATTATAGTGATTTATTATAAGTTATAAGTTTATAAGAAATTATAACTATATTATATATTAGTATAGTTATAAGTATAGACTATAGACTATAGACTATAGTTATACTTATACAATTATACTTATACTAAATTACTAATATTACTAATATATAGCTATAGCCTATAACCTATACTATATTACTAATAGTCTAATACTTTATACTAATACTATTATATAGTTATACTGATAGTTATATTAGTTTAGTTATACTATATTATAGTGATTTATTAAACAATATTATATATTAGTATAAGTTATAACGATTTAGTATAGTTATAACTATTAACTATAGACTATAGTTATACTTATACAATTATACTTATACAATTATACTTATACTAATATTACTAATATATAGCTATAGCCTATACTATATTGCTAATAGTCTAATACTTTATACTAATACTATTATATAGTTATACTATAATTGTCATTATAGTATTAGAATCATAAATTATAATATTTATAATACATTGAATTTGAGTCATTTACATACTCTAAGTTAGTAACAAATTATATAATTTTCATCTAACCTAATCCTATCACTAACTAATATATAATTATACTATATTATAATTAAATATAGACTATAGTTATACAGTTATACTTATACTAATATTACTAATATTACTAATATATAGCTACACTATATTACTAATAGTTTAATACTTTATACTAATACTATTATATAATTATGCTAATCATGATTCATAATAACTAATCACTATAAGTCTATCACTATATATATTTAGTATCAATGTATTAATATATTCTTTTATGTATTATTAATACTATTAAGTATTAAGAGTTAAAGTATAAATTATAATATATGTATAATTTGTAAATTTATAATAGTATGTATAATTAAATATTTTATTCTTATTTATAATAGTATGTTAAGTATGTATCTTTCCCAATTATAGATATAATATGTATAGATAATTAAATTATTCATACTTATTCCTTCATATACAAAATGTTAAAAGTTGTATATGGCTTATTATGCATTAACATACTTTAAGTTAGTAATAAAGTAATAATTAATATCATCAATAATGTAATTTTTATCTAATTTATTATAATTGACTATATAAAATATTTTTTTATTGAGTTTGATACATAATCCACATTAATAAGTCACTTAGTTTAATTTACTATTGTAAATAATTTTTTTATTAATTGATTTATTTTTTATTAATTGATTTAAAAAAAAAAGCCGGACCAAATGGACCGAACTGAACCGGACCAGACCGATAGCTACCGGTCCAGTCCGGTCCCCTTGGGTGTTCGATCCGGTCCAATTGATGGACCTAAAACCTTCGGTCTATTACCGGACCGAACCGGACCGTGTGCAACCCTACATCTGGTTAGTGTAATTGCAAAATATGAAAAAAAAAAATTAAAAATATTATTATTTAAAAAATAATATTATTATTATTTAAAAAATAATATTATTATTATTTAAAAAATAATATTATTATTATTTAAAAAATAATATTATTATTATTTTGATGAATCTAATGGCTAATCTAATGTTGAATTATGGATAAGGAGGTTTTGAATTTATGAAAAATATGTACTTTTCATCAAATTTTGAAGATGATTTTGATGAAGCCAATGTTAATACTCTTACATCCCACTCCCTATCATTTCCCTATTCTATTAAAATAATATTTCTCTATTCTTTCTCTATTACTTTTTTCTCTCACTTCCATTTACAAATTTAACTGCTCAATATTTTTTTTTATATTTTGAACTATTATTTTAGTGAATATTTTAAATAAAAATTTAAATTATTTAAATTATTTTAATATTTTTAAAATTATTTTTTTATATTTTCATAGTTATTTAAATTATTTTTAAAACTATAACAAATATGAGTATGAGAGAAAATGGAGATGATTGGAAGAAGAATTAATTTAAATGAAATGAATAAAATATTGATAAAAGAAATTTAGGAGATGAACAGTGATTCATCCCCTAGACTTTTTTCCTAAAATAGAGATCCGGATAGAGAGAGGTTTTGAGAATATTCCCTAAACTTTTTCTCAATTATAAGAAAAAAAAATATTATAGGACACCGGATAGAAATGCTCTAATGAACATTGCACTAACTGCGAGAAAAGGAGGCAATACTGAAACTTTGACAATTCTTTTCTTAATAGATTGGAGTTTTTGGTTTAGAAGAAACAGAATGGTGAATGATAAGACCTGCCTTGAGCCAAAACTAGGAATAGACCATGCTCTCTCGTTAAAGCAATTACACAAAGGAGCTAAAGCCTTGCCAAGCACAAAGATAAGGAAATACTGTTGCTGGAAACCTCCTCCTCAAGGATACCTGAAATTAAATGTGGATGGGGCAATGTTTTTTTATCAAAATAAAGCTGGAATTGCAGTGATCCTCAAAGATGAAAATGGAGACACTACTATTATGGCAGCAAGCAAAGTAGAAAATGAGGTTAAAGATCCTGATATTGAACTTCTCGCCATTTTCAGAAGCCTTAAGACCTTTGCAAGTATGGGCATCCAGAAGCTGATTCTTGAAAGTGATAGTCTGATAATGGTTAATGAAATTCAAACTACTGGTGACTCTTCATCAATACTAGGAAATCTGGTGAGAGAAATAAAGAACATCCAAGTTTTCTTTGGAGAATGCATTGTTCAACATGTTGCTAGGACTGGAAATGAAGTAGCACATAAATGAGCAGATACGCATGGTTTGTTGAGAGTCTATAAATGATGTAGGAGAATATTCCCGAGTTTGTTTCAAGTTACTTGGCTTGAAAAAAATTTCTAATGTTTTCTTCTATTAATAAAAAAAAAATTATTGCTGCGTCACTTTCTAAGAGGCATTGGGAAATAATTAATTGAAAAGTGCGAATTTGAGGATCACGTGTTTAGAGACACGATTAATGCTAGGCTGAGGCTCCAAATTACACATTCAAACAAGGCTACTTCTAAAAGTCAGCATGTTAAATATTTAGGCTTTAGCCTCAATATATATATCATTAATTATAAATTCTTATTTTTTAAGAAGTCTTAAGTTTGAAGCTGCTGTTGAATTTTATTAGAATCCCCAAAATTGATTAAAAACAATTTGATGCATCTTTGCACCTAGTCATCATGTTTTGATCTTGCATAACAGTTGCTTACTCGTTAAATAAGAAAAAGAAAAGAAAAAACTGAAAAAGTTGTGTGAATAATTGTTAAAATATAAAATAAATAATAAAATCTATCTCTTCATATTAATTTAAACTTTTGGGATAAGTCATGATTTCACATAGTATCTGAACCTATTCTAACAATAAATGAAGAACTTGAGCCGTGCCACCTATGTGGATTGACTTGACAAGTTGGATGTTATGAATTTAAATGGAGGAGATTGTGATATGTCATATGATAAGGATAAGGTAGGTAGTATATGAAGTTTCACATTGTTTAGAAAGGAGAAGTTCTTACTATTTATTATAATGTTCTAATGGAACTTCAATTGTATTATTGACTAATCATTTTGAAACAATTTTAATAGTTTATTAGTTTTTAAAATTTGGTTATACGTGACTACAAATTTTAATTTTTTGTTTTTTGATAGGAAAATATTTGTATTTCATATTGAAAATAGCAATTAAAAATAACCTAAAATACCCAAAAAATTGTTAGAGAAAAGAAAAAGTAGAAATTAACAGAAAAATTTAGTACAGATCTCTTATCGTATATCATTTTATATCATCTCATCTCCGCATTCAAATACCGAAAATACAAATATTTTTTAATTTTAATTTTTAAATTTTAATTTTTAAATTTTTTATCTAATCATTATTTAATCACTACAACTTTTCCAAACTTTCAAATAAAATATAAAAAATAATTAAACTTTTTTCAAATTCTAAAATAAAAATAAAATTAAAAAAAAATTATTATAATAATATTTTAATTTTAAAATATTTTTATTCAATTTTTTCACTCATTTCTAAAATCTCATAAAAATATCTTAATTTAAATTATTTTATTATTATTTATAAAAAATTTTATTATTATTTATAAATTATTTCATCTTATCTTATTATTTAAACTAACTATTAAACACTTGAGAAGGAAAAAAAAAAAAAAAAAACATTTTTCCAACGAAAAAACTTCAAACCTGATGGGTGTCGTAGTAAGAAATAGAAATGTAGGGGATAAACTTGTTTTACCACAGAGTGCATTTCGGTCAATCCTTTCTCTCTTCTCTCTGATCTCTCTGTTCTCCCTTTCTCTCTCTCCTCCCCCTCCTCCTCTCCTGTTTCTTTTCTCTCTGCTCTCTTCTACCCCCTCCCTCCTCTCCCGTTCAATCGATCTTTCTTCTATATTCTTTTTCTACAACCTCAAATCAATACTTTCTCCACAGCTATCAAAATATTAAAATCCCATATATTTTCCTTCCATTAGCCTTTCTCCTTAGCTATGAAAACATCAAAACGAGAGAGAGAGTATTTTAGTGAGAGCGACAGAGAGGGGCGCGAGAATCGGAGGAGAGGAAAATAGGAGAACTTCGACTCAGGCCTTTGAAGGAGAGAGAGTCTTTTAGTGAAATAGAGTGAGAGAGAAGTGAGGGAGAAAGAGAGATCGACGGGGTGGGGTGGAGTGGGGTGGGAAGAGAGAGGTGAAAAGAGATGGATTCGGAGGTAGGGAGGGAAAGAAATTAATTGAATTCTCTGCATGCAATCTTATTCAATATTTTGCTAGAATCTATACGTGTAAAATAAACAAACTCACCCATCCGGCTGTTAGCCTCTCCCTTTTCTAATACAACCTAGAAGGAGTCGCCCTAATAAGACAGCGGTCTTCCGGACCAGGTACAGCCTAGCTTTTGGTTGTCTTCCCGGCCCCTGAGGGGCAAAGGGCTCCTTCCCTCATGTCTTTTTATTTTTATAGTTTTTTCTCTCTTTTAAATCAAGTCTTATTTGTTTTCACTGTAGTTCTTTCATTTTCTTGATTTTAATTAATCTTTTATCAATAATTTGATTTTCTAGGATTATTATACTTTTTTACTTGTTCTTTTACTTGTTTCTATTTTTCTTCTTCTTTTCTTTCAAAAAAAAAAAAAAATTTCGGTTATTTTTTGGTTTTTTAAACTTTTTACATTTCTCTATTTCATATTTGATAATATTTTAAGTATTTTAAAAAACTTTGTTAAACTTTTTTTTATTTGCTAATCTGACATACTATGTCTATCAACTTTTTATTATTTGATACTTAGCATTAATAGAATGACACATGCATGGCAATGTTTTCCAATGGGAGACTGATGGAAGTAACTACTTGAATCAATGACTCTTTTCTACAAATCAACTAAAAGAAGCACCACCACAAATGTCCAGCAGCCGCAGATGTAGTCAAGTCTGGCAACTGAGTGCTCAAAATGGTCTGCTTTTGGATAGAAAGCAACTGAAAGAACCACCATGACCAAGTCTCATGCTGCAAATGCTGTGAAGTTTTGCCAATTTGGTTTTTTCTAGGAGGTTAAGTTTGACAATTCAAGGGCTCAAAATGTGTATATCCACATATTTAGTTGTAGTCTATATGGCCATTGGCCGGTATCTTTCAAAAAGTGTAACTCTCACAAAAGCAAGCACTCACAAAAATATCAATCCAAGAAAAAGCTTGAAGATAAGAAGCTAGCAATGGATTTGTAATGCTCCTGGCATAAAAAACCTGCATTCTTAGAAACGAGAAGCATTAGAAAAGTCATGAAACTTGTTCGAGAAACAGAGTTGTTCGAACTCCTTATATTGTTAGCTTGCTTTTGTCTAGAGTTTGGCACTGCTACAGACACCATCACTACAACCAAGTTCATGAATGATCCTGAAACCCTAATCTCCAGCAATGGCGTCTTCGAATTGGGATTTTTTAGCCCTTCGAATTCTACCTATCGCTATGTTGGGATATGGTATGCTAAATTTTCTGCGTCCAGCGTCATATGGGTTGCTAACAGAAATAAGCCCCTCAAGAGTTTGTCGGGAATTCTGACTATCTCTGAAGACGGAAATCTAGTAGTATTAGATGAACAAAAGAAGATTATTTGGTCATCGAATATAAAAGGTTCTTTTTTCAATTCAAGTGCCCAACTTTCAGATTCTGGTAACCTTGTCTTGCAGGAAAACAAAAACAATACAATCATATGGGAAAGTTTCCAACATCCTACAGATACATTTTTGCCAAAGATGAAGCTTAGTACTAATGTAAGAACTGGCAAGAAGGTGCAGGTAACCTCTTGGACCAACCAGTCTGATCCATCCATAGGAACCTTCTCAGCTGGTATTGACGTTTTTAATCTTCCTGAACTATCTATTTGGAATGGCAGTAGCCGATATTGGCGTAGTGGTCCATGGAATAGTCGTGTCTTTATAGGAATACCGTCCATGCATTCTGTATTTCTTGATGGATTTAGTCTTATAGATGATCAAGAAGGAACATTCTATTTTAGTTTTGCCTTTTCGAATGAGTCTATATTATATAATTTTGTCTTGAATGCTCAAGGAAATATAGTGCGAAGGCAATTAAATAAGGGGGGCAATGGTAAGGTCGGGTGGTTAGTTTTGAAGACCGAATGCGATGTTTACGGGAAGTGCGGGGCATTTGGAATATGTAACTCAAAAAGTTCACCTATTTGCAATTGCTTAGTGGGGTTTGAACCGAAGAATATAGAAGAATGGAATAGAGGAAACTGGAGTAGTGGATGTGTGAGAAGGACACCCTTGCAGTGTGATCAGAGAGTAACCACTAATGGTGAAGAAGGCAAGAAGGATGGGTTTTTGAAATTGGAGATGATGAAAGTGCCGTACTTGCTAGATCGGTCATCTGCTTTTGAAGATGAATGTCGAGACCAATGTTTAGAGAATTGCTCTTGTATAGCTTACGCATATGATACTGACATTGGTTGTATGTCATGGACTAGAGACTTAATTGACTCACAGAAATTGTCCATTGGCGGAGTAGATCTTTATGTTCGTTTGGCCGATTCAGAACTTGGTGGGTTGTTTTCGTTTTCTTTCAAATTTTTATTATGATTTAATTCATTCAATACTGTCCAGTCAAGTTATCTAGTTACTTTGTATTTTTATAAAACAAATAAAATTTGTATTCAATCGAACATCACTTATTAAATCCATGTAAATCTATTTACCAAAAAATGAAATAGTAGTTATTCTGTGTCCTGTTTTAGATGAATTAGTTTGATGTTCTCTCTTATTTACAGATAGAAAAAGGGGTTATGTGAAAGTAGTCATAACAATTACAACGATCATTGCAACATTATTCCTTGCCATCTGCACTTTCTCATTATGGCGCTGTATGGCTAAACGAAAAGGTAAGATTCATGCTCCAATTAGCTAATGGACTAAGAAATGTTAGCATATATTTACATCTAATTACTAAGTATTGTATCCTAAACTAGCAAGAAAAAGGATAGCATATGCAAACTTTCCTGGCGAAAGCAAGCTTGCGGATAGCATGAACCAAGTTAAACTCCAAGAGCTACCTATATTTAGTTTTGAGGAGCTAGCAAGTGCAACAAAAAGTTTTCATCAATCTAACAAGCTTGGACAGGGTGGATTTGGTCCCGTATACAGGGTAATGGTTGCTCTTTCAAAGGTTCATGATCGCCTAATAATTTTGATATATAGTAATGGGTTGTTGCTTGTTCACAGGGAAAATTGTTACATGGACAAGAAATTGCGGTAAAAAGACTTTCAAGAGCCTCTGGACAAGGGCTAGAAGAATTTATGAACGAAGTGGTGGTAATTTCTAAACTTCAACACCGAAATCTTGTTAGACTCCTTGGCGGGTGCGTTGAAGGGGAAGAAAAGATGTTGATCTATGAATATATGCCAAACAAGAGCTTGGATATATTTCTTTTTGGTTAGTTCATTCTAATGCCTTCGTGTTAATATCTTTGAATATGATAAATCTATAATCATCTAAATCAACAGACAAAATGGAATGATATTCTTTGTTGTGGTATTTTAGCTTCTTAATGTAGACTTTTCTTGTGACTTCATCGAAATTACTTATTCACAAATATAACATTCACTCTATATCATAAATAAATCTGCATTCTTGATCTTCTTTGTTTTGGTTAAACTACTCATTAGATCCAAGCAAACAAGAACTGCTAAATTGGAGACAACGCTTCCAAATTATCGAAGGTATTGGTCGAGGTCTACTCTACCTCCATCGGGATTCGAGATTAAGGATTATCCATAGGGATCTAAAGGCAAGTAACATATTGTTAGATGAAGATCTAAATCCAAAGATATCAGATTTTGGTATGGCTCGAATATTTGGAGGCAATGAAGACCAAGCCAATACTAATAGGGTTGTCGGAACATAGTATGTACCTTTTTGTCTTAATTCAATTAGATACTAAAGCTACTGTGTGTTCTTTTTTTTTTTTTTGGTATAACATGAAGACTTGGATTTGTTTAATTGTTGAAATATAGTGGCTATATGTCTCCTGAATATGCAATGGGAGGAAGATTTTCAGAAAAATCAGATATCTTCAGCTTTGGTGTGCTATTACTGGAGATAGTGAGCGGAAGAAGAAACACTAGTTTTTATCATGATGAGCAGGCCATGAGCCTCTTAGAATTTGTAAGTCTCCATTATATTTAAATTTAGTATTGAAAACACAATATATCACAACCTCATGAATACATGTCTCCAAATAATCAAACAAATTTCAATTATGTTATCATGTTTCTAGGTATGGAAAATGTGGAACGCCAACAAAATTGCAGCCTTGGCAGACCCCAAGATATGTGAGCCATGCTTTGAAGTGGAGATCTTGAGATGCATACATGTTGGACTATTGTGTGTTCAAGATTTTGCTAAAGATAGGCCAACTGTATCTATTGCAATTTCCATGCTTAAAAGTGAGATTGTTAATCTGCCTCGTCCAAAGCAACCAGCATTCACTGCAACGCAGATTGCCACAGATACAGCTTCTCAATGCAACAAAAGTGGGTGCTCTATTAACAATGTGACTGTTACAATGGTTCAAGGTCGGTAGGTAACAATGTGACTGTTACAATGGTTCAAGTGCATATTCATTCTCTCTGTTACAATGACTGTAATTAATAGCATCTCTAACAAAGTAGCTAAATGGGCATGTTCTATTATTATAGCTTCTCTATCTAAGTTTTTGATAGTATTAGCTTATAATATATAGACCATTCTCTTTCTTGCTTTAATTTTGTTTTTTTAATTTTTTGTTTCTTCAATTTATTAAATGTTTTACTTCCTTTGTAGATTGGACATAATTTTTTTAATAATAAAATATGATCATTTAAAAGCTGTTGGAAAAAATGCCTGTTGAAAATTAGTGGTTTTTTTTTTTGAAAATGAACTGATCTCATTAAAAGGAGCTTATAACATCTCCCGAGTTACAATTGACTGAATGCATTCAGGGCATTCTTCAATATCATATAAATCCATAGAACAAAGTAGTGCAGATTTTGCTAGTGTATGAGCAGCCATATTGGACTCTCGGAAAGCATGACTAGCTGTCCATTTGCTACAAGAACTCATTAGTTGCCGAGCATCTTCAATCACCAGTCCCCCCATGCTCCAATTGGAACCTTGTTGTTTTAGTAAGTCTATAACTTGTTTTGAATCACCTTCTAAAACTACCTGGTTAAGGCCAAGTTCTTTACAGAAAATAACTGTCATTAGAAGGCCATGTGCTTCAGCTTCAAAAGGGTTGTCTGTAAAGCCTCTAGAAGCCCTGAGTGCTCTTACACTTTACCTTGATGATCTCTAATTATGACACCCACCTCCATTCTGCCCGTATCCACCCTCAATGCAGCATCCCAGTTTGCCTTGAAATATCCATCCGCAGGTTTTGACCACTTGGCCACCCTCTGAGTTGCCTGCAGTTGCTGGGAGACCTTGTTAGCTTCATGGAATAAGGAAACCTCCTCTTTAACTTTTTGTGAGATGACAGAAGGGTGTTTAAAACCTTTGCCATGTAAAGCTTCATTTCTCCTTGCCCAAATTCCTTTCGCTGTGATTGCAACCTCCTCAACCTCTTTTTCCTCAAGATGCTTGATCATCACAGTCCACACATTAAAGAACAAGTCACTGTGATGTGACATTTTCTGTACCTTGATGCACCCTTGACTCCACACATCCCTAGCAGCTGGGCAGCCCCATAGAGCATGGCCTGAGGTCTCGGGTTCCACCTTGCATATTGGACAACTCGAGTCTTCTACTACCTTCCTTCTTTTCAGATTCGCCAAAGTGGGTAGAGCCTCATTGCATGCTCTCCAGATGAACAATCTAACAGCAGGAGCCACCCTCATCTTTCATAAGCTCTTCCACATAACTTTTTCCTCAATTCTTCTAGAAGCTTCCCCATCCCTTTCAGACTCCATTTTCCTCTGATGGTGATATCCACTCTTAAACGAGTACTGGCCATTTGTAGAAAATTGCCACACTAACCTATCTTCCCTTCCACCCAAACTAATAGGAATGGCTTTGATGGCTTCAATCTCTTGAGCTGTGAACATTTCCTACAAAAGGTCTTCTTTCCAGATTTTTAATCTCGGATCAATTAAATCACTTACTGAGTTGCACCATACCTCAATGTCTCTTGGGGAAAAAATTTTATAGTCTGGAAGGTTTGGGATCCACCTGTCCACCCAGATGTTGATGTTACGTCCATTTCCCACCCTCCATAGTAAGCCTGTTTTCAACAATGACATTCCTGCATATATGCTCCTCCATGCATAGGACGGTCCATAGCCCAACTTGGCCTCCAGTAGTCCCACCTTGGAAAAATATTTCTGTTTGTACACCCTTGTGATCAGAGAGGTAGGATCCTGCAGCATTCTCCAACTTTGCTTGGAAAGCATTGCAAAGTTGAAGCTTCGAAAATCCCTAAAACCCAGGCCCCCTATCTCCTTGGCAGAGCTGAGTTGATCCCAAGTGATCCACTGTATTTTTGAATAGTCTTCATTATACCCCCACCAAAATTTCTTGAGTAACTGATTAAGTCTTCTAGTAATGGAAGAGGGCAGTAGAAATACCCCCATAGTGTATGTTGGTATGGCTTGAAGGACTGCCTTGAGGAGAATCTCTTTTCCTGCAGCTGAAAGATGCTTTGTCTTCCAATTGACCACTCGAGCCCATGTTCTGTCTATGAGAGAATGGAATGCTGCAATCTTAGCTCTCCCAACCATAGCTGGTATCCCCAGGTATTTCTCTAGAGTCCCCGTAGACTTAATCCCAGCTAAGTGTAGAATCTGGTGTTGCACACCTTTCTGTGTGTTCTTGCTGAAAAAAACCGAGGACTTGTTTTTGTTGAGGACTTGTCTTGAAGCTTGTTCATAAATGTCTAAAATCTTGAGTACTCTAGTTAGTTCCTCTGGTGTGACTTGGCAAAAAAATAGGCTATCATCTGCAAAGAATAGATGACTAACCTTTGTGGGGCCTCTTCCAATAGGTACACTAGTAAGATCACCATTCTCCTCAGCTTTATTCAGTAATGCAGAGAGGGCTTCAGTACATAAAATAAAAATGTAAGGAGAGAGGGGGTCTCCTTGTCTAAGCCCCCTAGATGGGCAAAAACTTTGCTGAGGTTCACTATTTAACATAATTGAATATGAAACTGAGTTTAAACAGTTTTGGACCAAGGTGATCCAATGTTGGGAGAAGCCAATTTTTTCCATCACCTTTTCAACAAACAACCATTCAATCCTATCGTAAGCTTTGCTCATGTATGACTTAAGAGCCATGAAACTTTTTTTTCCCTTCATCCTTGTGTTCATAGAGTGTAAGACCTCATAAGCAACTAATGTATTGTCTGAAATAAGTCTCTCCGGTACAAAGGCGCTTTGGTTAACTAAGATAAGGCCGGGAAGGACACCCTTCAGTCTGTTTGCCAGAGTTGTAGACACTATCTTGTACATGACATTACAAAGGCTTATAGACCTGAAATCTGGCACCTTCTTTGGATTCTTGACCTTAGGAATAAGGGCAATAAAGGTGTCATTTACCTCATTTAAGGGGCCCCCCAGATTCAAGACTTGGAGCACGAAATTATAGACTAATTTTTTTTGAAAATTAGTGGTTGAAAAGTATGGTTGTTGAAAAAATGACTGTTAAGAAAGATACTTTTGAACCAAGTAGAATGTAATTTATTATTAAAGTGGGCCGTGGGCTGGGGTGAAAAGAAGGTATGCTGAATGAGATTTTTCTCCTTCTCCCTAACCAATAATTTCACGTCAATAACGAAGTTAAGTCCTTCAAACCAACTTTAAAATTATAAAAAAGAACTATACAATCATTTTCTTAAAAAACTTTAAAATAACATGAGCTATAAGTTATAGAAATGAAGAAATAGATAAATTTATTAAAAGATAATAGAGCTGAATTTTGTATAAATATTTAATAATAAAAAAGCCGTTAATAAACAGACACTTTATATTCAACTTGGGGGTACTTTAGAGAAACAGACTAGGATCGGGCTCTGTTGGATTATTGGTCTTGGTAATAAACAGAACAGATTTCTTACTCCTTTTTTATACTAATAAAAAAGAGACAATTGGTCTCGGTAATAATAGTAATATGCACAGATTTCTTATTGACATTCCATATGATGAACTATAGCACAGGCTAGGGCTAAGGAGGCATGATATTTGCCAGACTCATAAGCCGTATCTCATCTGCGCCGCAGATCTTTAATAATATCATTTCAATAAATTATTTGTTTTATAAATATATACATGAATTTAGTTGATAACGATTTAGATTCCATCTTTTATAATTCTATTTCATTCATGTATCAACTCTTAAATTTCTAAATTCATGAATATAACTTATTAATTTATATATCACCATTTGATATTTCTTATCCCATTATCCTATAAAAAGGTGTCTTGAGTATCATTTGTACAATATAAGAAATTCAAAGTGAATGACATTAAGCTCCTGAAGAGCTACTCTGACATTGTAATCTTCTTATTCTCTAACTACTTCTCTTTAGTTTTACAATACGGTACAACACGAGATTCTAACCAACCGAAGTGTTCTTTTGATCTTTGGTAAGATATTTGCATAATATTTCCTGAATCACTGTAAGTTACTCTTCCATAAATACTGATTATTTGCTTATTGTAATATAAATTATTTTATAAAATTTTGATATGATCTATGTGATATTATATAGAGTATAATGTTATCATATCAATGTGACGAATATTCTCATCTTCTATATGTGAGTTCGATTTTACATGTTTGTTTGCTATAAATTTCTCATACTTAATATGTTTGCTATAAATCATGTTAAATCTTACAAAACTTAAATTTGTTGTCCTCGTTATTTCTAACAACAATTATTTATCATGGATTATTGATTTTAAGATTCATCTTGATGAATGAATTTTGGAAATACTGTTAAGGAAGGAAATGGAGCATCCCTGAAGATCACTATAAAGCAATAATTTTATTGAAGATTGAGTACTTTACAATAAAAGATCCATTGATTCTAAGAGATTGTTTAAGGGAGTGATACATGTACCGGAAGGCTGTTATCCTCTCAAAAGCACGTTATGATTGAATGTACCAGAAGTTGCACAACTAAAATTGTGGAGAGAAAAAACCACTAAGATATGTTTGAAATAAAATATATAACATATTTATGCATTGAATCTGCTCTTGCTGCAGAAATATCGAGTGTAAAAGTTCACTACATATTCCGAACTAGTATCTTGTTTACAAGTGGCTGAACAAAACAACGAGCTGTTAATAAAAAAATCATCTATCTCATCCAACCATATCTATTACATTCTCTGAAGTGAATGAAATATCATTTCTTCATAATAAAGGAAACTGTGGTCATGGATGTAAAAGTGGTAGTGCACAAAAAAAAAAAAAAAACTACTGAAATCAAGAAAAGCATACTAAGTGTAGCTCAAAAAGAAATGCTATATACCACCAGAAGTGGAACCATATTGAGATAAAGAAATATGAAAATAAAGGCTTGCATAATAAGCCTTTAAATAAAGATGAATATAATAAGCCTTTATATAAAGATGAATATAAATGTCATAAGTGTGGTATGAAATGACATTGATCATGTACTTCTCGTACATGCAACCATTTGGTAGACTAATATAAAACAGCTATGAAAGAAAAAGAAAAATGGGTCAAAATGAATTTTATTGACAACAATGATCCAAAATATCATCTAACTTATTTCAATAATCCAAATATAATGAACTTAACTCATCTCGATATTTCTAGTTTCTTTATAGATCCAAATGAAGATAATGATACTTTGATTAGTGATACATATGACTATAACAATTAGTTTTCTTTATTTATTATAATCATATTATGTTTGATTCATTATCTTTTAATACATCATATTAAACTTTCTTTTGTATTAATAAAGTTTTATACATATTTTTTTTTATAAAGAGACATGAATTCTATTGATGCATTGACCAACTCCAAGAAGATTGGTAAAGATATGTGTCTGGCAAACAATTATAGAACACACAATTCTTAAGGATAAGAAATATTTTCAATATTTAACATTATATAAAGCCAACATCAATACAATATCTAGGTCATCAAACCTAATTGAAAGCTTCTGAAGAGCCAATATCATGTTATTAAAATGAACAAAATTTTGTATTGATATAATACTTTGTATTTTTTGAAATCTAGAAGAAATTTGCTCAATTTTAAAGATATTTGTTGTAATGGTTATCTTGTTAAAACCACCAATGAATGTAGTGATCAATATCTCTTTGTTACAATAATAAATTTGGGCTAAAAACTCATATTAAAAAAACTAGCAGCTTTCTCTTTTAGGTTATATTATACAACATTGAAAATAATTGAATCACATGTTGTAATGCATTAGAAGTATTTTGATCTAAAGATCTTTGTGCTTTGGCATGATCGTCTTGGTCATCCGAGATCAATCATAGTGTGTCAAATAATTGAGAATTCATATAGACATCCCTTAAAAAACTAGAAGATTCTTTTTCTAAGTGATTATTCATTCGTAATATGTTTTAAATGAAAGCTAACTTTCAAACCATCTCTTTCTAAGGTAATTATTTAGATGTGTTTGGATGTTAGAAGCAGCTCAACTTAGCTCAATTTTAGACATCATCTAACATTCCAACACACTTGAGTCTTCACTTTAGGCTATTTTCACTTGGGAATTCGTGGGACCCACTTACATTCTCTCTCTATTTCTCTCCAAAAAGTAGCTGAATCTCTCTTTATTTCTCTTTCCTCTCAAAAGTAATGGGACCTACTAACACTCTCTTTATTTCTCTTTAATTTGTGGGACCCATTGACTCTTTCTCTCTCTCTCTCTATTTCTCTTCCTTGCAGACCAAAAAAGCTCTCAAGTGGGCGACAAATTTCTCCAACTCGATTCTCAAGCGACTGAGAGCCCGCTCGAGCAGGAGAAAAATGTCTCTAGGGCTAAATCGAGCGAAGCTCATTTGCTGGCGATTCAAAAATTTGTTTTCTTCCACATTATATGTGATTTTTTACCATTAATTAAATAATATATAAATAAATAATAAAATAAAGAAAAAATCTATTCATCATTGCAACTTCTATCATCCTCTCATCTTCTCACGATGTGACATTAAATGATAGGTTCACAAATAAAATATAATAAATAATCTCCAATCATCTAATGCCACATCATAGGATAATGGAAAGATGATAAAAGTTAGAATGATGAGTAGCATTACTCTAAAATAAAATATGGACATGATACTGTTGTAATTTTATTAATAATTATTTTATTTTGTTTTTATTTTATTGTAATTTTTTTAAATGAGGGAATTTATGTTTGATTTATATTATTTATTAATAATTTTTTTTTATAATGTTTGATTTATCTTCTTTATTAGTAAAGGAAATAATAAAATAATTATTCAATTATTACATTAACTTTCCATTCATTGGTGGGCCTCATACATTTTTTCAATTTTTCATAAAAAGTACTAAACTCATCTTAACATTCAAACACACTTTAAACTCAGTTTAGATGGATCTCACATAATTCCCTCTACTACTCAACTCACTACTATTCATAATGAACTGAGCTCAGCTCAACATTCAAATGCAGCTTTAATCTCCATCATTTTTACAACGAATCAATGGAGATATATGTAGACCTATGCATCCACCATGTGTGCTATTTAGATATTTTATTGTTTTAATAGAAGCATCAACTAAATGGTTACATATTTGTCTACTCTCTATTGGAAATGTTGTATTTGCTAGACTTCTTGCACAAATTATTAGATTACAAGCTCAATTTTCTGATTAACCAATTCAGTCTATTCGATTGGATAATGCAGGAGAATTTAATTTAAAACTTTTAATGATTATTGCTTGTTAGATGGGATTATTGTCAAATATCCTATTGCTCATACACATACTCAAAGTGGTTTAGATGAGTCATTTATGAAATGTCTACAATTAATTGCTTGACCATTATTTTCGGAAAAAAACTATCTCTCTCTACCAAGGGACATGCAATTTTTCATGCTGCATCATTAGTTCAAATAAAACTAATTGTATATAATAAATATCAGTCTTGCTATGGGCAGGAGAGTTGGTGCAAGAGAATTGTGCATGCCTGCCACATCAACTAAAATAAATGAAATGAAAAAAATGAAATGAAAGATGAAGATTAAAGAGATGAAAAACAAGAAATAGGAATGAAGAGTAAGATAAAAACAAGGACCATCTGAGGAGGGAAAGTTTTGTTCCGTTCTCCATCGTGACAAAGATTTTTCAGTTCCATTCATCTCCATCGCAACTATCATTTTTCGACCCCAACGTTTGTCATTCCTTCGTGACACACTCTTCGATTGTGCTGCATTTCTCTGCCAACCACCCCACTATGATCGGATTTTTTGGAGAGAACGCATCTGTATTTATCGCACATTTGCATTTATCAGATTGATGCCACCAAGAACGCATCCTTAGGCATTGAGGACTCCTTCTTCAGATGTGAAGGCTTGGGCAGGAGAGTCGAATGCATTGTCTTCCATAAGTGTGTTCAAGAAACCTTATTGGTTCATCAAATTGGGCTTTCCATGGGCAACACTACCTCACCCGAACACTAGTACTTTATACCACTGCGGTAGTGTTGCAACCAATGGGCATCTGGCAGTGCCTCCGCCAACAATGATGTAATCATAGCAGTCTTCAGATGGGAGTTTGGTAGCATTTAACACAAACTTTAGATAACTTGGGTTTGCAAGAAAATTTGAGATAGAAATCGTGGTTAGACCTAGTTCGATTAATACTAGCTTCCACCCCTTTCTTGCACTTTCTCAGCCACTAAACTCAAAGAATGAATGATGGAGAAAATACTTGAGTTTTTAAGGATGTGTTGTAGAGAATGTAGTTTATGTGTAATAACAAGGAAAGACAAAGTTCTATTAGCTTACACTTGCATAGAGAACTTGAACAAGGCAAGTGGAAAATTTCAATTTCTTTATCTTTCATGCACTTTCTCGGCAGCCCAATGGAACGAACAACTTAAGAAAAGAATAGACTTTCTCAAAGGATGAGATATGAAAACTGAAGAATAAACAGGACAACCATCTGTATGGCAGGGGTTAGGGTTTAGAAACCCATCATCTGTCTTGCTTGCATCTTTCGGAGATGGTGGAGAGAGATGGAGGAGGGTGAGGGAGGAAGCTGGGAATGGGGAAAGGCTCCAGAACATGAATGGTGAAACAAGAACAAAAAATGACCGTACTAAAAAAAAAAATTAAACGCATTGTATCATTTTTCCTGCGCTATGTGCACTAACTCTCCTGCATCCATCATTTTCCAATAAATATTCTCCAATGAACTTGCATTTGGCCAACTATATTTTTCATCTTTACACTTTTGGTTTGTTTTGTGTATGTTTTAATTGCACATCCCCAATGCATTAAGATGGGTCCTAAACATGGACTTGGAATTTATGTTGGTCTTAATTCTCCATCAATCATTAAATACATCGAGCCTTTAACTAGAAATATTTTTAAGGCTCGTTTTGAGAATTGTCATTTTGATGAAATAGTCTTCCTAGCATTAGGAGGGGAAAAGTTGTCAGAAGTACAAGAACAAATAACATGGAAACACTTTGACGCTATCTAATCTTGATTCTTGTACAAATTAATGTGAGCTGGAAGTTTAAAAGATCATTCATTTGCAAACTATTGCAAATTAATTACCGAATGCCTTTACTGACAATAAGAAAATAGTGAAATATCACATTCTAGTTACTAATACTCCAGAAAAGATCGATAGCCCTGTTGGACAATCAAATAATATAGCAGCTAGTGAGTCTAAGACATACCTAAAACGTGACAAGCCTATTGGTGTAAAGGATAAGATTTCCGGAAGAGAAAAGCACAAATAAAAGAAAATAGTGCTTCTAAAGAGGCCGTACCCACAAAATAGGCAATAAGAGCTATGATCCATCTATAATTTGTGTACAAACTTCTCCCAAACTTCTAGTACAGGAAAATGTACTAGAAAATAATAAGATCTCAATACATTATGCAATAGAAGAGAATTATTTGATAAAAATAAAATTGTTGTTGACAATATATTTTCATTTAAAGTTGCATTTGATATCACCATAAGTGATGATGAAAATGAACAAAAAATTGTCCAAAAATGTCGATGTTGAAATGATTGGCTAAAATGAAAAGAAGCAATTCATGCATAATTGATGTTACTAGGAAAACGTGAAATATTTGGACTTGTAGTCTAAACACCTATAGATGTGTTGCCTGTTGGATATAAGTGGGTATTTTTACGTAAACATAATAATAAAAATAAAATTGTGAGATACAAAACATGATTTGTTGCACAATATTTCACGCAAAAACCTGGTATTGATTATAAAGAAACGTATTCCCCTATAATAGATGTAATTACATTTAGTTTTTTTTTATTAAATTGGTATGCATTGAAAGTTTGAATATACATTTATGCATTTAAAGGATGTTGTTACAACATATTTATATGGATCATTGGATAATGATATTTGTACAAAAATCCCTTAAGGATATAAAATTTATGGAGCATGTGATTCAAAATCTCAATGTATTTATTATATCAAGCTACAAAGATCTTTATATGGAATAAAAAAATTCGAATGCATGTGGTGAAATTGTCTCAATGAATGTTTAATAAAATAAGGATTTTAGAATAATCAAATTTGCTCATGGGTTTTATCAAAAGTCAAACTCCGAATTTGCTAATGTTGCGGTGTATATAGAAAATTTAAATCTTATTGGAACTCTAGAAGAACTTATGAAAGCTGTAAATTATTTAGAAAATGAATTTGAAATGAAAGACATCGGAAAAATAAAATTTTTCTTGATCTTCTAATTGAGCACTTTTTTGTTGTTGATAAAACGGATCACAACCCTTCATTAAGAGAGGACTTACAAAGTTAACTTGCAAACAAACTCATTACAAGCGTTAATAGCTTCCCTGCACACTTTTGTGACTGATATGGTTTAGTCCAGATGACAAATCTTTAAAGACCTAGGTCTAATAGACCACCTCTGTCCACAACAAAGGTTACAAAACCCCTTACCCTAACTAAGCAGGATAGGGTTCACCAACGCCACCAAACGCCGTCAACACGGAGGAGGGGACCACTCCATTCGGACTAAGGTCTAAAGGCACTATTTTTTTGGATTTTTATTTTTCTAAAAAACCATTACACAAAATAAATCACATAGGAAAAACACTACATAAAAATGGAAAAGCAGTGCACAAAAAGGCTACAGTGGCGCATGCAGTACATGCTCCACTCTAGGAGGAAAACCGATGGTTGATCTGAACTACTATGAGAACTTTGACTTGTGCGTGTGGGCTACTCGCCGCTCCGTTTGGCACCACATTCTGTGGTCTTGAAGATCGATGGTTGGGCAATACTATGGCGGGGTGCGTGCTGGCCTATGGGCAGCAGAAAAACCTAGATCTGCGATTCTCCCTTATTTGACCTAAGAAAACACAAAATAAAACACTACACAAAAAAGGAGGGAGAGAGGAGGGATGGGGAAGGTAGCCGAAGCTCCCACCCCTCTAGCCGAATCTATGGAGAGAGTTTAGAGAGAAATGAGAGGGTTTTTTCTAGAGAGAAAAGGGGTCCTAATTGAGCACTTTTTAAATGGGATTTTTTTCCACCAGTTAAAATATGCAGAAAAAATTATGAAACACTTTTATGTGGACAAAGCTCATCTTTTGAGTAATCCAATGGTTGCCCGATTACTTGATGTGGAAAAAGACCAATTTTTCCCTCAAGAAGACGACGAATAAATTATTGGTCCTAAATTATTATATCTAATTGCAATTGGTGCTTTGATATATCTTGAAAATTGCACATAATTAGATATTATATTATCAGTTAACTTATTAGCAAGATACAATTCTGCACCAACTAGAAGGCTTTGGAATGGAGTCAAACATATTCTATATTACCTTCGTGGAACAGTTGATATGGGATTGTTTTATCTACAAGGATCTAATCCTTAATTATTTGGTTATGGAGATTCAGGTTACCTTTTCGATCCGCATAAAGGAAAATCACAAATAGGATACCTATTCACTTGTAGTGGTATTTCTATTTCATGGAGATCTGTTAAGCAAACATTAGTTGCTACTTCTTCCAACCACACAGAGATTATTACAATTCATGAAGCAAGTAAAAAATGCATTTGGTTAAGATCAGTAATTCAACCTATTCAAGAAAAGTGTGGTTTATCCACAATCAAAGATAGCCCAATAACATTATATGAAGATAATGATGCTTGTATCACGCAAATCAAATGAGATTATATCAAAGGTGATAGAACTAAGCATATCTCACCAAAACTCTTTTATACACATGAGCTCTAGAAGAGCGGTGATATTGATATCAAGAAAATACGATCATGTGATAATTAAGAGGATATACTCACTAAAGCATTACAAACATCAACATTTAAGAAGTTGCTACACAAAATTGGAATTTGTCAACTCAAGGATATTTTATCATAAACGATTGAAAATCTACATACTTCTGAGAGGGAGAAAATAATCAAATGAATTGTACTCTTTTTTCTTCACTAAGGTTTTTTCCCTTTGGGTTTTCCTTTTCAAGATTTTAACGAGGCAATTCTATAACATTTTAAGGTACTCAAAAATATTCTAGTATTTTCCTTCGCCGTTGATTTTTTCCCATCGAGTTTTTCCTTGGCAAGATTTTAACGAGATTTGTTTTTTGTGTATGGTCATCCAAAGGGGAGAGTTATAAATATATACATAAACTTGGTGGATGACCATTAAGATTCCACCTTTTGTAAT
This sequence comes from Cyclocarya paliurus, assembly GCA_029856935.1. Taxonomy (NCBI): domain Eukaryota; kingdom Viridiplantae; phylum Streptophyta; class Magnoliopsida; order Fagales; family Juglandaceae; genus Cyclocarya; species Cyclocarya paliurus. The sequence goes on from CM056951.1 coordinate 15,770,122, forward strand.
TCTATCCCATTCATCTATCAACTCTTGGGATTCTTAAATTAATGAATATATCTCATTAATTCATGTATCACCTTTTCATATTCGTTATCCCCTTATCCCTATAAAAGGGTCTTTTGAGGATTGTTTGTACAACAAAAAATTCAAAGTGAATGATATTAAGCTCTTGAAGAGCTACTCTTACATTCCAAATTTTCAATTGTCATACTACTTATCTTTAGTGTGGTAAAATATACCAAACTCAAAATGGTTCTCAAGACTCAGCCCAATAAGGGGCTATCACTAGAAGACAAAGGAAGAGAGAGGGAAAGGGACAAGAAGGGACAATAGGTGAGGGTGTCAGGAGGCATAGAGGTGTCAGGAGAAAGTGATTCTGTGAGAGACTGTAACAAACATATTATAACAGAAACTCCCCTCTCCAAACCCCCATGGACGTAAAATCACGTAAACCTGTGCAGCATTTTTGGGCATTAACAGCGGCACCATCTGTGGGATCGAGATTGTTTTTACATCAGAAGCAGAAGAAGGACATTTTCTCAACGCGCAAAATAATTTCCGAAGGAGTAGATGAAAGTTTCAAAATAAATACTCCCAACTTTCCTACTCTTATTTTTATTAATGACACCATCGCAAAAATCGGATGAGTAAACTCTTTCTCGCCCATGTAGTTGATAATGTTCTATACTTAAGTGCCTACACATGACACAAGCAGCTCAAGTGACCGGGCCACTCATCTTCCCGACCTAGGGGGTGTAGTTTATGCACAAGACACATGCACATAGCATATGCATTGGTGGCCAAATACTGTGCACTTAAATGCACAGTGCTTAAATCCTAACACAGTACTTTGAGCATGGTAAATACACACATACACAGAGGGCAAGCACTGTGCACTTATGTGCACAGTGCACATGCACGTTCAAACTGTTCATGGCATGCACAATGCACAATGGGTGCACGTCGCTTGCACCCAGGAGCCTCGTGCCACCTTGTCGCGAGGCCACTGACCCACCGATGGTCACCACATGAACCGTCAGCGGTTTCTGTCCTACTCTGGTGGCCCCAACCTGTGGGTTGTACCCTGTGTTTGAGCAATGCATGAAGGTGCATGGCAGCATGTACCCTGATAAGTCACAACCTCATCGAGGGCCGCGCCGACTATCACCAAACGAACCACGATGCTATCTATTTGTTCGGAGATGATCCATGGCAGCCTGGCCCTGATGAGGCCACTACTCCTCGATCATGCACTACGGGTAGCACTCCACGACCACGAACCCATTGGCCACACAACCCACGAATAGGACTCTGTTGCCAGGGACCCTCCCTGGCCTTTGGCCCATTGTCCACCATGGTCATCAACTGGCCAATAGACTTCTTAGCCGTTGGCGAGCAACCAACTCCTCTATAGTCTGCTTCTCACCCACGAACGCACCTCATCTGCACAGGTTGTAAAAAAAAGAAGTAAAAATAAAAATGAGGAGCGAGGAAAAGAAGAAATGGCAAAGCAACGAGAAATTTCGGTCAAGTAGCAAGCAAACAGTAGCGGGCAATTTTGGTCAAGCAGCAGGCAAATAGCAATAGGCAAAAAAAAAAAAAAATAGTCATAACTGCTAAATACTCTGGTTTGTCTCCTCCAAAACTTATGTGGATTTAGTGATTCCTGTGGAAAAAAAATCTCCATCAACTACGTACCTCCTCGCAATTCGTTAGGGATGAGTGTAATAGGCTGCTTTATCTCTCTCATGAAGGAGTGCGTGTCAGGCTTCGGTTACCTGAAAATAGAATTTTCACCAACGGAATCTCCATCAACGAAATCTCCATTAGCAACTTACCTCCCCTCTAAGCAAAGAGATGAGTGTAATACCTAAGGCTGCTCTATCCCTCTCACAAAGGAGTGCAGATTAGCCTTTTGCTACCAGAAGACAGAATCTCCACCAACAGAATCTCAATCAATGAAATCTCCATCAGTAACTTACCTCCTCATGAGACAAAAGGATGAGTATAATGCCTAAGGCTGCTTTATCACTCTTGCAAAGGAGTGCAGGTCAACCTTCGACTACCCGAAGACAGAATCTCCACCAACGAAATCTCTACCAATGAAATCTCCATCAACAACTTAGCTCCTCACGAGGTAAAGGGATGAGTGTAATGCCTAAGGCTACTCTATCCCTCTTGTGGAGGAATGCAAGTTATCCTTTGGCTACCCGAAGACAAAATCTTCACTAACGAAATCTCTATCAACAGAATCTACACTAACGAAATCTCTTTCAATGAAATCTCCATCAACGAAATCTTCATCAGCAACTTACCTGTCACGAGGCAAAGGGATGAGTGTAATGCCTAAAGCTGCTCTATCCCTCTCGTGGAGGAGTGTAGGTTAGCTTTCGACTACTCGAAGATGAAATCTCCACCAACGAAATATCCATCAACAGAATATCCACGAATGGAATCTCCATCAATGAAATCTCCATCAATGAAATCTCCACCAATGGAATCTCTTGCAACATAATGCCATCTCCAGCAACGGAACGTCCTCTCCAGTAACAAAATGCCAAATGAATAGCACCTCAGACCTTTACCGCACCCTAGGAAGACAGCTCAGGGTTGCGAATTTTGCACTTGTGATTGGAAAATATTTGCACTAATAGGTTTGACTTTTGCAGCATCTCCTACTTACCTTTTTTATAAAGGTCAACAGGTGAGTCAAGTCATAAGGCGGCCCAGCCTACCTCATAGCGAAGTGCGGGTTCAATTTTTAGATTGCCTGATATTACTTTTGAGACAACATCTCCACCGGCGAACGTCGAGTGTTCACACTCATGCCGTAACTACTACCAGCTGGTTACATTCGAGAACGAGCTTTCGGAGTTAATGTGCCTCCGAGCTCCACATCCACTTGAAGTGGACCCAGAGAATCAACGGGCTCCCTAACCACTTCACGCAGGTTATAACAAACATACTCTAACATTAACCGTAATTCACATCAGAAAAGGAAAGTTCACCAACATCATCGAAAAGAAAGATGTTGGAAGAATGTACAACTTTCGATAAGACTTAGGGTGAGTTGAGTCTTACAAGCTACTCAACCTACTGCCATTTTAATAAAAGTCAACACGTGGGTAAGGTAAAGGACAGCCCAGCCAACTTTCGTACGCACTCCATGCAGTCGAGCCTACATCATGCTTACCTCGCTAGGACAGGCTTAGCGCTCACGCTCCATGCGGTTGAGCCTACCTCCCATTTACCTTGCCAAGACGAGCTTCACACTTACACTCCAAGCAGTCCAACTCATCTCCTACCTAATCTCGCGCTCAAAAATCTTTATTGCTTAACACGAGAGGAATGGATGACGAGGACCAGCTCTTGGAATTTATTTCTCTGCAGACAGAGGCAGATCATTTTGATTGCATATTTTAGCTTTGAAGATTCTTAAGGTCTTCTTTAGAAAAAGTTACCCTTAAGAATCGAGGGCAATTGTGAGGGGGTATAATACATCAGGCCCAAAATAGTTCTTAAGGCCCATCCCATCAAGGGGCTCTGACTAGAAGATAAGGAAGAGAGAGGGAAAAGGGACAAGAAGGGACAATGGGGTGACGGTGTTAGGAGGCATGGAGGTGTCAAGAGAAAATTGGAAAGGAAGAGACAATCAGACACTCAAAGTAGACATCCTTCACCACTAGCGAGGTGCACACAAGAAAAGGGTCAGATAAAAGGGATAAGGTGCCTACAGTTTGAAGGATGTTTCTTTGGAATGCTTGGAGGGATTTTTGGCTAGCCTTCTTCTTCGACTGCTTCTTCAACCTCTAGACAGAGAGCTCCAGAGAGAACATCTTCTCCAGCATGTAGATCTCTAGCTCCCATTATACAGTGAGAAATGTAAGGTTATGAGACACTGTAAACAAACATATTATAGTGGAATCTACCCTCCCTAAGCCCCCATGGATGTAGGCCTAGTTCCAAACCAGGTAAACCTGTGGATTCATCTCTCATTTTTTTCTCTGTATTTAAATACTGTTCACTATCATTGATGTACGCACCGACACCGTACAACCACACCAGATCACTGACGGTGGCTCCACACCTCACTGATTGAGGCTCAACCTACCTTAACACGTCCAGAAATGGATCTTTCTTACTTTCCAGGTTGTGCCATTTTTAGACGTTAACATTTAGTTTTGCAACAGTTTACGCAAATTCTAACTAACAACTTTTAAATCCATTTGCACATGATACATTGTGAAAAAAAGAATAACAATACATAAAAATTAATAAAATATAAATTATATAATGTGATATCATATCCTTAATCATAATGGCTAATTCTAGAACCTATCCCAAGAGGACATAATAGCTCTTAATCATATAGAAATAATAGTTGCAGTCTTAAGACGTGTAAGTCTTGCACACTCCGTTTAAAAAAAATAGATAAAAATGAGATTTATATGAAAAATTTATTTATTTTAATAGTCCCACTTTGTAATGGTCTATCCGTTGCTAAGCCTTTAACAGCCTCCAATAGAAGTCCGCCCCATCAGCAATCCCACACAAAAACCATAAGAGTCATCACACTAGATTAAATCAAAATTTTCAATTTCAAACCTCAACCTTAGTTGAAACTTTGAGCACCTCATAGATTTTAGGCCGTTCCATTGGCTGCAAGATCCGTAGCCCACAGTTGCACGACTTTATTTACGTCACCCACCAGTTCAGTCACCCATCATCTCTGTCACCCCCATCTTGATGGAAGATCATGTAGATATTCAGAAAACAAATTTTGCAGGTGGAGGAGAGTCAACCAATGAGTCTCATATGTTCAGAAGTTAAGTTGTATCAAACTTTTCACAAACGGTCCAGGATCCTCAATGGGTGCCAACAAAAGGACGAGCAGAGTCTTTGAGAACAAAAAGCCCAAAAGAAAAGCAAGCAGCAAAGAAAAGACGTTATAACATTTGCAAGAATGAGGGATATTCTAGGAACAACTACCATTCAGTGAGGTATAGTAGGTTAAAAATATTTATGTTGTATTCTTTTGTAATTGAAGAAGTTAATATTTTTTGTGTTTTGTTGTAGTTTATGTAGGGATGTTGGGCCAACAACTCAAAACATATTGCAAAATTTAGATTTTGAGTACAAATTTGCTTACACGTTGTATGTGTTTTTTATTTTTGTCTTTTGTTATGTTATGGACAGTTAATTTAACCCCTTTTTATCACAAAGTTACTATAACCCCTTTTTATTTTGATGTCACAAATGAATAACGTAATAGATTGTGAGCTTTGAAGAGTTGGATTGAAGCTTTTGCTGCTTTTATTTCATAGTGTTTCATGTGTTTTGAAGTGTCAATTTCATTGTATCGAAGCTATTAAAGAGAGGATGTAATTGAGATGTGGATGTTATTATGACTTTATGTAATTCTGAATGTATTCAAGTTATTGTATCCAAGCTTTTATTTATTTATTTATTTTTAATTATGCCTTTATGGTCTTTTGTTTTGCTGCCCAAATTGTGTTCGAAACATGTTCGTCAAAATTTTCAAAACATGACCAAAACCTGTCCATTAGATTCCAAAGACTGTCCAAAAACATGTACAAAACATTTCCAAAACATGTTCAAAATATGTCTCAAATTTCCATTACATTCACTACATATCCATTACATTCACCACATGTTCATTACATTCAGCTAAAAAAAAAGTACCCTTAAAATTATAACAGCTTACATGAGTCGTAGCATTGGCCAACTTACATTGTAATTTTTGGAATACATAAAAATTACAGTACAAATGACCATAGAAAACAACCATGACAAGAACAATACTTTCAAGATTCCTTTATACTTCTTTTCCATTGCTTTAAACTTGCCTTGTTCGATCACTACACGTTCATGAAGTATCCTCTTGTTCCTTCATTGAGCTAACTCTAACGTCATCTTACAGCAGTTGTTTTGTTCACTTTGAATATCAATTCATTAAAAAAATCCACATTGTTTATTGATCTTATAATTTGAACAATTGTAAAATCTCCTACCAAAACTATTCACTTTTCCTGAAATCCGTAGCTTCCAGTCCAAGAACTTGAACCAAAATGAAAACTTGAACTTGTCATTTGTTAGAAAATATAGAAGAAAGTAAGCACTATAAGAACTAACTTCAAGGTGACTAAATCAACCCAGTATTATAAATATAAGAAATTATGATCACAAAGTTAAGGATACATCTTCTATTGTATTTAAAGGTGATTCATATGTACACAATGGCAGTATTTACTTTTCTTTGTGATTATGGTTTTCCATTAAAAAAAAAAAAGAAAAAAAAAGAAGAAGAAGAAGCTCAACATCTGTAGTAAATCAAGTTTTATTGCATTGTGAAGCATACTTTTAAGACTACAGAGATCCATGAGATAAGCTTTACAATGAAAACCACCTTCCAACTCAATAAACAAACCATTGCATCCAGCTACAAAAAATCATAATCACAAACAATCGACACATGGGCATTACACCAAAACCAATTCAATCCAATCAATTATTAAGCCACGCAAATAAACATGACAAGAGATACATCAGATTCGATTGAAACATACATTCAGATCAATTTCAATTGGTGCAATATGATTAACAAACCATCCAGCTAAGTTAGACATACCCAAATGACAGAGATCCATCAGATAAGCATTACACCAAAACCAATTCATGAGTCTAATCATGACAATAAACATGTCAAATATTCACCAAATGGGCGTAAAAAAGAAACCCAATTCCTAGCTACTAGAGAAACCGAATCTCAGAATAATTCTTTTTTTCTTGTCTACTCATGTATATGCTCCATGTATTTGGGCAATACCTTCTTTTATCATAAATAAATTGTTGCTTATAAAAAAGAAATTCCTTGTTTTTCTCAATATTTGTTTTGAACAAGTTCTTTTTAAAAATAGAACTTTTGAACTAACTAAACAAAACTATGGGAAGTAGAAATTGGTTCACATTTCTAAATTTCAATGATCTGAGGCTATGATAAGTTGCATCATGAAAGCCATTATAAAGTAGCAGTATCGTTATTGATGTAGTTTATATTTAGAAAACTTGTCTACATGATTATGTGGAGGACTTCGTGCTGAAACTCAAGCTCCTAGGGCTAGGAATTATAGAAAAATGTGTTAGGTTGGTAGTTGTGCTTGACTTGGAAAGCTTGGATTTCTAAAGTAAAAAGGGGCTGAAACAGAGAATCTCAGACGAATTTGAAAATAAAAGCAAAATCTCAGAGGAACTCGTAAAAGGGCATACTAGAGAGGCGAACAACACCAATCTTGTCCTCAGAGTGTCACGGCTTTGAGGGTTAAGTCGACGGCGGCAGCTTCGAGGGTTTCTAGATCTAGTAGACAGAGACGGCGGAGGGTCACACGTGTGGGGGGAGGGGGGGGGGTGGGGTTCGGTTTCTGGTCTAGTCCTGGGAGAGGTTGGGCTGATAGGGTGGGCGGATAGGGGGTGGTTTTCGTGCGAGATGCTCTGGAGAGGTGGAAGAGAGGAAGGGCAACGCTGGGGAGGGGATGAATTTGTTTCCGTGCGTTATCATCTGATGTGCGGGCACATGGAGCTAAAATGGGAAACCTATTTGGCACTCATCCATTGGACAGCTGTTATTGCAGTTGTAGATTTATTCCTTTTTAAATGATGAACCTTATATTTTTTTTAAAGAAACATGTAAGGCTTGTACATCTTAAAGTTGTATCAGATAATACATATATTCATGTGAAGACTTAATCACATAAATAACTAATTGTATTCATGTGATTTTTTTAAATTTAAATAGTCTACTTCATTTTTCTTTATCATCATAAATCTTAAAATTAACCTGTGATACATATAATAGATATGTATATGATATAGATTTTACAAGCTCAAAACGAGCCATGAGATAAGCTCATATGAGTTTGGTTCATTTGACCTTCGAAGCAATATTGGTATTTACGCATAACCCATTTATTAAATAAATCAAGCTAGAACTAAATATATATGAACCAAACTTGAGCTGAACGACACTATTCAATATTCATTTAGGATATATATATATACATAAAGTAGATTTTTAAAAATATATATATATACCTAATAAAAAATTTTAATTAACTCAATGAGAAAGAGAATATAAACAAGATCAAATAGATATTATATCACATATAATAATTATTTTACATATTCTCATTCTAAGAATACACTTATCTTTTGTCATTATTAGTTTAATATATAATTAATGTGAAAATTATAAATAGCAAAATTTAATTTTTCAGTATTCATAAAAGGTTTTTGTATAATCTTTTGAAGAGGCAAGGGCCCATTTTTTTCAAATGTGTAAGTTGTTTATAGAACTTTATTGACAATAATGATTATAATTGTGTCTAAGAGTCTAAAGTACTTTTAAAACTAGATTTGATAAAATTCTCTTTAAATAACAAATTTCTTAAAAAAAATTAAGTCAGTTATTAATTGAAAATGTGGTATAAAATCTTAATCAATAATTTTACTTTACAAAATGATAGGAATTAGTTTTAAATAAAAATAAAATATAAAATATAAAAATAAAAATAAATTTATTTAATTTATTAAAAAAAAAGCCTCACTCAAAATTTTAGCCTTAAGCCCCAAAAGTATTGAGCTGGTCCTGTTAAAAGTAATTAGTAATAGGGAAAGAAAAAAAGAAAAAAAGAAAAAAGTAAATAGTAGTTAATCAATATCATACATACAACTTTTATGATGCAAAGTGAAAGGCGATTCTTGAAAAATCACATATCATTCTTCAGCTTTGGAGCAGAGATTTCTCTTATTACAAAAAGCTCCATGCCTTGAATCTTTTATATACTTTTAAGGTCCCTATAATGTGTGTGTGTGTGTATATATAAATATATATAATATGTATATAAAGTAATAGTAGCCATGCATGCAGAAGAGTGAGTGGATGACCTAGTTAGTCCAATATGTGCGTGAATCAAGTGGTGTTAACACATTTTATTCGTAGATCTAACTTGAAGTACTTTACGTCGAAATGTTTCCACATTTTCAGTCGTGGAAAATTAGCAACATGGACAACAATGTAGCTTTATGTCAGTATCACAAACAATGGTTCAAGGTCGATAGCTCTTGTGTCACACACGTAAGGTGTTTGACTAAATGCTCGGATGAATTGCTCTCTCCTAGGGAGAGCTCCTCCTTTAGAATTGGAGAGGAAAGGAAAGACAAATTTCTATTAGGTTTTTAGAAAGGCCTTAAGCTAAACAGACATGCTAACTAGACTACCCAACAAGGGCCCAGTGGGTAAAGGGAACCGCTATGTCACCGTGTCCCACGTGGTCAAATTAAAGTACATTTATCATTTTTTCATCTGCTCCTTCTTATCACTTCCTCAAACAGAACTTTTCTGTGAGCTTTGTGAAAGTGAATTTCTTTTCAATCGTTTTAGGGAGAAAAAAAAGTCATCTTGGAAGATAAAAAAAAAACTTATTGCACCCATATATAGGATCACTGATTCAATGGGTCTTGTTCTTTCTTGTGCGTGGTGACTGAAAGTGAAGAAGTTAACTGACCTTATGGAGGTTGTACTTGTGGAGAACAATGAATTGAAGAACTTCAAAACTTTGTTCTCATGCTATTCTAGCCATATACCTCTTTAATTTTTCTACTTGTTTTACATTTATTTTTTGCATATCTTGTTTGGTTGCCGAGAAAGTGGAAGAAAAGTATTTCAGAATTGACATTTCATCTTCATCTTCTTTTCTTTTTTTCTTTTTTCCAGGGATAATGAAAAACTCTACTAAATTGGATCCGTTGGTGAAAAAGTTTTCATTTTCTTTAACCCAGGAAAGAGTAGACGTCTTTTCTTTTATTTTTCGTGTGCGCTTGCTTTTTTTTTTTTTTTTTTTCCTTTTAATATATTGGCTGACACATCAACAGATTATCCTGCAGTTTCTCACTGCCGATTATACGTAGCAGAACAATTTTAGAAAGGCCTTAAGTTAAACAGACGTGCTAACTAGACTACCCAACAAGGGCCCAGTGGCCCATTACAAGGAGAGACTCCAATGGTCCTTTACGACAAACCCTCCCCATTTCTTTATTTTATAATTTTTCTATTCTTTAAATAAAGCCTTATTAAATTTTAATATAGTTCTTCATTTTCTTGCTTTTAGCTTTATGCTTTTTTTTAATCAATATATTTTGTTTTCTCGGGTTACTCTAAGGTGTGCAAATTGACTAAGAAACCTAATGTGCAAATGTTAAAGAGAAATGTTATTATGTCGCTCGAGTTTATTCCTTCACTTTGACTATTCATGTATTTAATTTTTTTTACTTAATGATTAAGAAAGTGACTTTTAATGTTATGATGCCTTTTTTATTTTTATTTTTTTATAAATGTTTAAATATGTTAAAAAATATGAAAAAAAAGAAGAAAAAAATATAAATACAAATTTATTTTAGGTGGCACGTCCAGCGTTCAGTGATGGGCGGTAGCCAAGCAGTACTTAATATTAAAAGCTGATATAGCATTTTACGAGTGAGTACAAATCCACATACGAATTTTACAATTCACTTTTTTTTTTTTTTTCAATTGAATTTTGGTGTAGCACATTGGAATGCTATTTTAACTTAAAAACTCAAGCTTGTGAGTATGAGTTATTTTTTTTAGTGTAGTTTAATATATATTTTGAAATTAACTTAACACTCGCATTTACAAATTTAATCAATGTTGCTGCCGGCCTTTTAGAGGATTAAAAATTTAATTATGATGGCTATCTTTTTGAGATTTCTAGCATCCACCTTAATTATAAGGGAAAGAGGGCCATCATTATCTACCTTCTAGAATTTTTTGGCTTCCACTTTCGGTGTTTCTTAGTAATTAAGCTACCATGCACAGAAATAAATTTATATGAATTAATCCACACAATTAATGTAGAGGAGCTGGTGTTTCGTTATTCAATAACAAATCTGTTGCACTCTTTTGGTGGAAAGAAGGATTACAACGTTGAGACAAAAGACCCATACCAAAATAATTACTTTGAGATCAACTAATAGAAAACCCAAACAACTGGGAATCAATGACTCTTATCTACAAAGCAACTAAAAGAAGCACCACCACAAATCATGTCAAGCGGCAGAGGTTGTCAAGTTTGACAATTGAGGGCTCAAAATGTGTACATCCACATTTTCCAAGATGTAATTGTAGCCAATATGGTCCGTTTTGGAAAATCGAAAGTCTTAAACCGTGCAATAGGCCTAATGACTCTTGGATTGAAAGCAACTAAAAGAGGGAGATCGAGACAAAAGAGTGAGACAAAGATTGAGAGGGAGATTGCAAGAGCCAATAGATAGCGGTTAAAGGGAGATTGAGAGAGAGACACTGGACAATAGACAGAGGGAGACCAAGACTTGAGAGAGTGAGACAGAAACAAAGACTTGAGAGAGAGAGAGAGAACTGCAGACAGAGGGAGACTGAGAGAGACATTGGACATCAGATAGAGGGAGACCAAGAGAGGTGGGATACTAGCGTGGGGAGTGAGGGCTATTTGAGAGAATAAGAGAAGAGTGATAAGTACGGATTTTTTAGGTTTTAGGGTTAAGAGGGTATAATTATAATTCTGATACAAAATTTAGACGGATTATGCGGGTTGATTTTGGGTTAATTGGGTTAATCCGTTTTGATCTAAATCCATTTATATCAAACTTTAATCCGCTAATTTCATATCGTTTTTGTATTGGATTAATGAGTTGTATCATATATTGTTACACATATTCGAGAAGAGAAGTACCATATTAGCAAAAAAAATATCAAATGGTAATTTTCAGTATAAAAAAGTTGGGAGCCTCCATTTCTCTTTTAAAAAGAATCTATCTATATTTTTCATTTTTATCAATTCTTGAATTTGCAATATTTATCAATTAGATCATTCCCCCCATATTCCATGAGAGGAATTTGGACAATCTTTTTACTTACGTGTCCTCAAAATCTTGTGATACTGAATGAAAGCGCAACACATTTCAAAAGTTCTATACACTTTTAGTACTACGTTATAAAACAAAAAAAACATTGTGTCGGCTTAAAAATGATAGAAAGTACGTGAGTAAATAAAAAGAGGGCATTGGTACACAAATTCTATGCGTACAAATAAGAGATATGAACATTGAAATTGATGTTCATATGATCTCTTATTTGTGTACACAAAATCTTCGTGTTTTTTTTTTTTTTTTGATCTTTTAGTTTTTGGAGTTGACATGTTAGAGTTTTGACGTATTTTGCACTTTAATTGGGTGTCAATTGGCTTCCAATTAACATGTGGTGCGTTTGCCATTAATTTACGAAATATGAATCCAAAGTTATAGCTAATAAACTTTACAAACCCTAGAAATAGATTGAAAACATATGGTAACTTTGAAAAATAATGAGAATTATATAAACAATTTTATAATGCCCGTCCTCGTGGTGAGACTTTAATAAATGGTTTTAGAAAATGAGACAAAAGTTATTGAACCTTTTAAAACCTTCTCTTTCATTCACAGGATTTAAAAGATTTTATGTGTAAAATTAAAACATGCTTTGTATATTAAAAGAGAGTTTACAGTGAAAATCAATAAGATTAGGTTTGGGACCAAAGACAACACAAAATTCTCATCTCATCTCGTCTCATCATTATAATTTTTTCAACTTTTCATATAAAATATAATAGACAATTCAATTTTTTCAAATCTCAATTCAACTTTTTTCAAATCTCAAAACAATAATAATATTAAAAATTAATATTTTAAACTTTCATCTAAAACTAAAAATTCTCATCTCACTCCCCAAACCTAACATAAATTAAATTAAAAAATCATTTTATTAAAATTTACTTTCATACATTACATAAAAAAATGCCTAGACTTCTGTCACTCTTCCCTTAGGCCGTGTTTGTCCTAACGCTTCTTACTCATTTTGTTCTTGAGAGGGAGAGGGACATACATAAAAATAAAATGAGTCTAATATTCAGTAAGCATTACTTTATACTGTAAAAATATACTAACATAGGTTTTCATTCATGAATTTGACGTTCATCTACATACTTTACATAAAACATTCACTTTATTTGAAAACATTACAAGATGAGATTTTTCTTTAAAGAGGTTTTCATTTTTCATAAAACATTTCCCACATCTTGTACATTCATTCATAAAGAAATTAAATCATTTATACATTCAATTACTCTTTTCACTTTTCCTCTAACCAGTACACACTGTAATACCTCATGTGTTGATGTTAGTGGTCTTTTGGATCTGGATTCTGCCCATGACCACAGGTTGGGAATCCCTTTCAATCGGGGGTAATACTAGGTGCAGTACTAGTACTACTTGTCCTGTATTGTAATCTACCCAGTCCATTGGTACCATCATTCATTCATTATGTCATGGCTATTACGTATTTTCATGCATTAAGACATTCATTCATTTCATTTTCTTTCATTCATTTCTTTTAGTCCTTTCCTTTTTATTTCTTTTCATTCACCAGTCCATTTTCATTTTATAAGTATCATTTCAAAGCATAATCATAAATATCATCATTTAAACATCATTTCATTGCATTCATTAAACATATTTTCATAACATCATCTAAAATTCATTTCATAGTCTCATTTAATATCCTTTCATATTGTCATTTAAATACATTTTCATTACATCATTTAAACATCATTTCTTAGCATGAAGCATAAAACTCAACATTTCATTCACATGCATACAACTATTACTTTGGGTACATAAATAGGGGTTGCCAAAGAAGGCCTTTATATATGCATACCTTTAAACATTAATACTTAGCATACTTTTATAAAACATCATTTCATTTCTTTTATTGCATAAAACAATATTTTTCATAAAACCTTTTTATTTTCATTTCATATTATTTAAAAAACTCTATAAGAGTATGAACATAATACTTACTTGGACTCCATACTATTTTCATTTCATGCAGTCCATTTATGTGCATGTCAGATAACAATTTACATGCATACATAACCTTAACATCAATCCCTTTCCAAGTGCATATGCAACTTAAAATTAGAAATATAAAGCTACAATTGACTTAGATTTCTTTTACTTAGACATACTCCACTATCCGATTACATCCTCCATGCATTCCTTTATCACTCTTCTCTAAATTCTCAAACCTATAGCTACAGACCCACTTGAGGTCACCTTTCCAAATACATCATTCTATTCCATGTTCTTATCCTTTAAAGTGAACCTCCTTGATTCATTTTAAAGGTTAAGACACACTATCACCTTCATCACACTCTTCCTACCAAACCATCCATTCCAATGCATAATTTATACTAATCAAGTTATACAACTCAACTCTAGTCAATATACATCTCTTCCTCCATTCATGCATAATATAATCAACACTTCATCATAATCCAAACCAAGCATAATACACAACTTTAAACAAATCTTGAGGCTTAAACATCGTGTACTCATGCTTAAGACAGACTATCCATTATATATAGTAAATTTATCTGGCAGATGCGTCCATCCAATTTATACATGTGCTTTTTATCACCTAAGATCAACATATAGTTTATCCAAACACCCACTTGCTTTTACAAGCTTCCTACTAGCCAATACAATCCTAACCAACATAACACTTCACACAACACGGTCAAACTATATAACTTATTCCAACATCTCACATGACAAACACAACACACAATCACATCGTTCACTACACAACATCCCATCACTTCACATGGCATTCAACCACTTCATAAACTTCACATTTCTAGTTAACAACCATAGAATACACTTCACAACTACACAATCATACCAACACTTCACAACTACTTAACCATCCCAACACTTCACAAAGCACAACCATATCACAACTTCATATCACAGCTTTGCCTTTAATCCCAACACTTCATAACATATCGCCATATCACAACTACATCACACACTGCACAATAATCCCGTCGCTTCACACTACACACAACCACATCACAACTGCACGACAACCCCATCATTTCACACTACTTACAACGACAACACAACTACACAATAATTTCCATAAACTACATAGCCACATCACAACTACTATACAGAGTACCGTTCACAGTAATCCCACCACATCACAATCACAACCACAACAAAAATTTCACATTTAATTTTCATCACTTCATACTACACATAGCCACACCACAATCACACTATTCAAAATCCACAGTTCACAGCACGGAGCATATTCACAATTAAGTTTCACAATATAATGATTCCAAAGGTAAGAGAAGGAAAATATACCACAAATTAGGAGCTGAAAGCTTACTGCTACTGCTGCTTGCTGGTCCTTCACAATAGGCACCTTAGGGCTGTGAAACAAGCGTAAAGAGCTCACAGGGAAATGGGGATATTGTGTGGGGTGGAGGACTGTGGTTGTGTGATGGGGCTTCGTGGTGAAGGACGGTGGTGCTGGGCAGTCCCATATCTGTTGATTGGTGGTTAGTTGTTAGATGAGAAAATTAAAGAGAATGGGAGACAACTGGGCTCAACGGCAAGAGGGGGGTTGCTGGCTATGGAGGACTGGGTTGCTCATGGTGGGGGCTAGAGGCTTGCTTCCATCAGCGGCTGAGCTAGGTAGTGGTGGCGAGGCGTGTGGTGGAGGGAGAAGCTAAGAGGTTCTACAAGGGGGAATGAGATAAGGAACACTGGAGGTTGGGGGGAAGCAGTGGAATAGAGGGAGTGAGATTCAGGGAGGAGAGAGGGAGGCAGTCATAGAGAGAAGGGGATGATTGGCTGGCAACATCATACTCGTGGTGGCTAGGGTGGCTGTACATGGCGGCGTCTGGTGGGTTGGCACAGAGGAGGGCAACCTAGGTAGAGTTCGTGTGTTATGAACCTGCTTGTGAATATTGTTGTAATAAGGAGATGATAGGAATGGAGGAATTATGGTTATTGTTGGACTCTTGTGATTCTGTTGTAATGAGGAAGATGATGGAAATAGAGATCTACAACTACTGTAATAAAAACAGAGGCGCACAATATGTTTGATAATATGCTAAAGAAACACTAAATTGTTATGAGAGTGCTTCGAGGGCTCCCAAACCTCCATTATAGAAAATTACTCAAACTACATATATTCCAGATTCAAGATGCCAAACAAGGACCCCCATTTCCTCTACATATTCTGGATGGAAGATGATGACCTACTTCCTAACAGACAACTAAGGCCATGGGCCAATTCTAAATAACAATAACTAAGCCCATGGGTCACTAAACAACTTACAATCAATTAAAGTAAAGATAACAACTTAAGTTGGACACCAAGCCCAGTCCACTTTAATGGGATTCATAACAAATTCTCCCCTTTTTAAGAACCTTGTCCTCAAGATTCCTTTTCACTAAACAACTTATATCAAGTGAGGTTGTATATTCTGTGGCACCAATTATGAGTTTAGAGGCTCTGGTAAAATTGTTACACATGTCTAACATGTTAGCTTTGCTTTTCACTAACATTCTTGCACTTCCATAATCGCAAGGCTTAACCTGGTGAGTGAGAGGATCAACCAAAGATTTTGAGGCTTCACATCCCCATGGCAAACTCCAATACTCGTGTGTATATAAGCCAGCTCCCAAAAAAATCTGGTACAAGTAAATGTCCACGTTTAGTGAACTCAATGCCTTTGTGTCTAGACTTCTCGGAAATTAAAGAGAGGACATCATGTAGTATTGATCTGAGGTCAAATGGGACTGCTTCAAGCTCTAACTTGCCAGCCTCAATTTTTTCCCTGTCAACCACCTCATTAATTAATGCTGTAAGTGCCTTCCCATAGGCTTGTGCATTTGAGCATAATCCCTCTGAGTTAAACTCATCTCTGTATCTAAAAGCAGTGCAAGCATTCCAAGGATGCCATTCATGGGTGTTCTGATTTCATGAGAAAAAGTAGTAGAAGCTATAGATGTTGCAAAATTGCAGTTTCTAGCTCCAACCTTCAACTCCTCCGTTTCCTAGAATTCATCTTCGATTTTAACAATGTGAATTTCTGCACCATATAAGATATAACCGCCTATTAAACCAATCATGAAGAACAAAAACACCGTGATGAGTGCTGTCCATGACATAGGTGCCTTCTGATGGTATCTACATATCATTTGATGCTTTAGAAAAGGGTCTCCAAAACCAAGCTTGCTTTCATGTAAAAGAGAGGTGTTGCCATCTCGATATTGGTGACCATACATAATCTGGGTATCAAAGGAGTTGGTGACATCATACACATTCACTAAAATTGCCTGATTCCCAGCAAGTTGGTCAAGTAGATTCTCCACAAGGAACTCAACATCAAAGGCTCCACCAACATATCCGATAGCTCTTGCCGCATTGGGATTTGAAAGCATTCCAACAATAGCAGCATCAACTACAACAACAACTGGCGGCTTCCTTTCCATTGACCATTTCTGCACATGACTTCTCACATGTTTTGTCCTCTTCCTTGATCAAAGGGCTTAAAGACCACTTTAAGGGGCAAAGTAAAAGCCAACGAGTTATTTTCAAGATCAACCACACAGACAATTGAATCCCCAATCTCAAACCTTTCATCGTAACCTTTTCCTATTACTGGGTTAAGCTTCCCTTCTCTTACCATGGCTGTCAAATCTTTTCCGTATATTTCCAGGACTTCATACTTTCCCTTAGGATCTTGGTCGATCACTGATTGGAGTCCCCTAATAGCTTCTATTGTAGATTTCAAAGTTTGTAGCGATATTTGAAAATTTCTAATTATTTGCTTCCCAAATCATTGATCTTTGGTGAAACCGAGAACCAAATGCTCAACATAAATAAATGAATCCCCATACTCTTTCTTGTATTTACTTGCTTGTTGAATCAAGGCTTCCAATTCACGTCCTAACATTGAGCAAACTGATTCACCAAGGACCTTTGGTTGACATGGGATGAACTTATCAGTGGTCTTTAAAAGACGAGTATTGTCAACTCCATCGTCCCTTGGTCTTCCTCTATCAAAAGGCCTAAACACAATTTTATGGGGCAAAGCATCAACCAACTGAGGAGCCAACGGTTTCTTTTTTTTGAAATAACCGAAATTGTCATCCCAATCCAATTCTCTTCTCTTCAACTGCGAAGCACGCGTCACAACAGACTTGCTATCCAAATCTAGCCCTTCGGTGAGCACATTTTTACCCTCCTTTATCATCTCAACAGTAGATTCATCCAATTCCCTTGCACTTCTTTGCTTTGTCACCGATTCTCCAACAAAACCCCACACACCCAATGCCAAGTCACATATCATGCAAAATCCTAAACCCTTAAATATACCCGATTCATCCAAAGACAATCATTCTGAGCTAGAACTCAATTTTATTTCTATGCCCAGTTCACCCACTTGAAGCAAGAGTTCACCCATTCTAGCAAAATAAAACTATGTGAATAAAAGATGAGTTCGTTGACCTTTGACACCACTTCTAATTGATGTTTTCACAAACAGCTGAGGTGCAATTATTGCCCCTTTTGAGATGGTGAAGTGGTATGAGAGGAAATATCCTACTACCACTCCCACCCTTGAGAGCCTGCAAATCCATGATGGCATCAAGGATTGCTCATCGACTGGGGTTGCTGGGATTTCTTGGTCTCAAACGAGTTTTGAACTCTAATGAAGGCATCCATTGGTAGCACCAATGCCACTTGAAGCTTGAGCATGGCTGCAGTTACTACAAGCAGCCCATCCGAGATGCTAAGAAGTTCTTTCCTGGGATCCCAGTGAACTAGTATGCTGAGGTTGAAGTGGTTTTCTAACTCTAACTTTTGCACCAAGAATTTTATGCATCGGTCATAATCAAAGAATGTGAATATTGTAGTGTTTTCCTTTTGGAGGTTAAGGGTAGAAAGACGATGTTGATGGCCTATTATTTGGGTTGGTTCGGATATCGAGGGAGGTATATGGTGGTGATGAATGAGTCTAGGGTTATGAATTAATTTCAAAGTTGGATTTTGAATATTAGAAGGAGCAGGGACGATTTCATCCACCTCAATTGCCCTTTTTACACCATCCTCCATAGCTTGGTCTTCTCATATTTCGTGGGCACTGTAACTGCCTCTTCCACCTCTACTGCACTTTCTTCTTCATCCTCCTTCTGGTCCTGCCACTGTATGAGAGATTCTTACATCCTCTCAAAATTTTCTTCCATCTCGTCGAGTATTTCACTCGTATGTTCTAATTTCTTTAAAAAAAATTTCAGCAACAACAATAGTTGTTTATTGAATCGTACCACACCCATGAAGAATCGGTTGCTCTGGATACCAATTGTTATGAACCTGCTTGTGAATGTTGTTGTAATAAGGAGATAATGGGAATGGAGGAATTATGGCTGGTATTGGACTCTTGTGATTCTGTTGTAATGAGGAAGATGATGGAAATAGAGATCTACGACTACTGTAATAAAAACAGAGGCACACAATATGTTTGATAAATTGCTAAAGAAACACTACATTGCTACAGGAGTGCTTCGAGGGCTCCTAAACCTCAATTACAGAAAATTACTCAAACTACAAAATATTCTAGATTCAAGATGCCAAACAAGGACCCCCATTTCCTCTACATATATTGGATATATTAGATGGAAGATGATGACCTACTTCCTAACAGCCAACTAAGGCCATAGGCCAATTCTAAATAACAATAACTAAGCCCATGGGTCACTAAACAACTTAAACAAAATCAATTAAAGTAAAGATAACAACTTAAGTTGGACACTAAGCCCAGCCCACTTTAATGGGATTCATAACATCGTGAGAGCAAAAAGGGAGGCAATTAGAGAGAAATTGGGAGAGAGGAGTTTAACTGCGTGAGGTGGCGTGGCCTGTAGTGGCACTGGAAGATCACAGTGGTAGCAGCGCTGGGAGATCATGGCATGAGGTGCCTGAGGGGTTTCAGCTGGGAGGGGGAGAAACAACGCAAGGGGAGAAGTGAGAAAAAAAAAAAGGGATTAGGGTTTTTGGGCAATCTGATCCTAGCCCTACATCTAGATGATCCTAACTTTAATCCAATGATGAGATTAAACACAATGAGAATGAAAATAAACTAAATAAAAGAAGTAAAGAAATGAAACTGAAATGAAATGAGACTATATTTAGAAATTCAACTTTGTTTTCTAAATCCCAAAATAATATTTTTTAGCATAAAGTAAAATAATGAAGTTTACTAAATATTTTTAAGAGAAATAAAATCATATAAATAAATAGAGTTTTTAACATAAAATAAAATGGTGAAATTACATAATATTCCTAAAGAAATAAAATCATTTAAATAAAATGATTTTCTAAAACTATATTATTTTTAGGGCTTAAAAAATATAAAGAGGCATATTTTAAAAATTAGACTTGGCCCAATAACAATAAAAATACCCCATTTTAAATAATTTTGGGCATTTACAATATTTCTTGGACTTTAAAATACTCGGTTCGCTTTAAAAATCATCTGCTAAATTTAAAACAGAGATTCGAGATTTAAAACACAAAAGCGAGACTCGTGATTAGGAGTGTAACTGGTCCAGTTTGGTTCGATTTTGGACAAAATTTGGAACCGAATGGATATGCACTGGTTTTGCTTTTTCAAAAACTGATTACGCACCAGTTACTCTCCTAAATCGGTACCTCCGATTTTACTAATTCCGGTTTAGTTCAGTCTGGTTTTTCGATTTTAATAATATTAGTATATATATTAGTATTAGTTATAGTAATTAGAATAACTATATATTAGTATTTTTATAGTGATTTTAATTTATTATAACTATATCATTGATAGTGATAGTATTAGTATACTACAACTAATAGTTTTAGTATTACTGTATCATCATTTTATATATAATTAATTAGTATAGTGATTTATATTGTAATTTATATATAGACTTAAAGTATATTACTAATTTGTAATATAATATTAGACTATTCATATTAGGCCATAAAATGTTATTAATATATATTTTATGTTTAAAGCATATGATCAAATAAATTTTGATGTTTAAGATTAAAATTTTATGTTATAAATTATAATAACCTTATCTTATAATTATAATTTATATTATTATAATATTATTTATAAAATTATATATAATATAAGAAATATTATATATAATATTAAAAGATTAATTTAAAATATATAATATAGTAAATTGGTCTGGTCTGGTCTGGTATGGTTCGGTCCTAAAAAGAATAGAACTGAAACCGGACTGATACTGATAGATTTTGGAACTAAGGGAACCGGTCCCAAACCACTTTTCTGGTTAATTTTTACACCACTACTGGTGATCAATTAAGAGAAAAATGAACGATTGGTCCCAAATTTTAGTATTTAATTAGTTTTTAAAATTTGTTGTATGTTACGTACTACAAATTTTAAATTTTGATATTAAAGAGCACATATAATTAGAAGTAGTAGTTTTTTTAAGGATTAATTGAAAAATAAATACTCAAGTTTTCACTCATTTGCAAAAAATACATTGCATTGTCTAAGATTTGTACACTAGTTCCTCTTATTCGAAAAGAAAAGGACATCTTAATTAACTACGTATATCAATCTTCCATTAGCTCTCTAAAAAGAGCATAGCCACATGATATGCCGATAGGGCGTATCAACCAATCAAAAGGTAACACGTAACATTATAATTCATGTTATCTATAAACAAATCTCAAAATAAGGTTTGCTATTCATCATTCTCACATATCATATCTTTTTTTTAATTACTTTTTATTTTATTCTTTTTAAACTAATTAAAATTTCTGCTTATTATTCATATATCACATATGAAGTAAGAGAAAAAATAAAAAAATAAAAAAGTGCGGTGTATAGTGTGTCGAGATCATTTTCATCTCAAAATATGTATATAAGATTTTTAAATACCCAAAAAAAAAATTTTAAAAGGGAAAAGTATAAAAATAAATAAAAATAGCAATGAAAAATAACCTAAATACCCAAAAAATTGCTAGCAAAAGAAAAATAGAAACTAACAAAAATATTAGTAAACACTTTTTAATTTCAAATTTTTAACTTTTTCATCTAATCATTATCTAATTATTACAAAATTTTCAAACTTGCAAATAAAATACAAAAAATAATTTAATTTTTTTCAAATTTCAAAACTGAAATAATATTAAAAAATATATTCTAACAATACTTTAAATGTATAATATTTTTATTCAACTTTTTCTGTTTCATTTCTCAAAATTTTATAAAAATATATTAATTTAAATCATTTTATTACTATTTACATATTATCTTATTCATCATCTCACTATCCAAACGAGATGTTAAACATTTAGAAAATTATTATTATTTTTTTATTTTTTTTAATACCACCTAGAAGGAGTCGCCCCTAATAAGACAGCAATCCTGGTGACCCAGGTACAGCCTAGCTTTTGGTTCTATTAATACAACCAAGAAGGAGGGTTTTCTTCCCTTTTATCTTTTTAATTTATTTTTAGGTGTTTTTATCTTTTAAATCAAGTCTTATTTGTTTTCAATGTTCTTCTTTCATTTTCTTGATTTTAGTTAATCTTTTATCAATATATTTGATTTTCTAGGATTATTCTACTTTTTTACGTGTTCTTTTAATTTTTTCTATTTTTCTATTTTTCTTTTTATTTTCTTTCAAAAGAATACATTTTGGTTATTTTTTGGCTTTTTTACATTTTATACTTTTCTCTATTTCATATTTGATAATATTTTATGTATTTTAAAGAACTTTTGTTAAAGTTTTTTTTATTTGCTAATATGACATATTATGTCTATGAACTTTTTATTAGTTGATACTTAGCATTCATAGAATGACACATGGCAATGTTTTCCAATGGGAGACTAATGGAAGTAACTATTTAAATCTTTTTAAAAAAAAAAAAAAAAAACTAAGAAACCTAATGTGCAAATGTAAAAGTTGATGTAGCCTTTTGCAAATGAGTAAGAATCCACATACTCATTTTACAATTAACACTTTTTTCAATTGAATTTTGGTGTAGAACATTGGAACTTCACTATTTTAACTTAAAAAATACAGCTTGTGGGTTTGAGTTATTTTTTGAGCATTATCTAATATATATTGAAATTATCTTAACTCAAATTCGCATATACACTCCATCGCAAAAGGAAGCCTTCTAGAATTTGTTGGCTTCCACTTTTGGTGGTTCTTAGTAAGTACCATGCACAGAAATAAATTTATATGAAATCCACACAATATTTAATGTAGAGGAGCTGATTTTTCGTTATTCAATAACAAATCCGTTGCACTCTTTTGGTGGAAAGAAGCATTCCAACATTTTTCAAGACGAGAAACAAAATATCCATACCAAAAGATGAATTACTTTGAGATCAGCTACTAAAAGAAGCACCACCACAAATGTCAAGCAGATGCAGATGTTGTCAAGTCTGGCAACTGAGGGCTCAAAATGTGTACATCCACATATTCCAAGATGTATTAATTGTAGACAATATGGTCTGCTTTTGAAAATTGAAAGTCTAAAACCATGCAATAAGCCCAACCACTCTTGGATAGAAAGCAACTGAAAAGTTATGAAACTTGTTCGAGAAACAAAGTTGTTCGAACTCCTTATATTGTTATCCTGCTTTTGTCTAGAGTCAGGCACTGCCACAGACACCATCACTACAACCAAGTTCATCAACGATCCTGAAACCCTAATCTCCAGCAATGGCAACTTCATATTGGGATTTTTTAGCCCTGCAAATTCTACCTATCGCTATGTTGGGATATGGTATGCTAAATTTCCTCCGTCCAGCGTCATATGGGTTGCTAACAGAAACAAGCCCCTCAAGACTTCGTCGGGAATTCTAACTATGTCTGAAGACGGAAATCTAGTAGTATTAGATGAACAAAAGAAGATTATTTGGTCATCGAATATAACAGGTTCTGTTTTCAATACCACTGCCAAACTTTTAGATTCTGGTAACCTTGTCTTGCAGGAAAAAAAAAAGGGGACACCCATATGGGAAAGTTTCCAACATCCTGCGGATGCACTTGTGCCAACAATGAAAGTTAGTACTAATGTAAGAACAGGCCAGAAACTGCAGTTAACCTCTTGGACCAACCAGTCTGATCCATCCACAGGAACATTCTCTGCTGGTATTGACGTTTTTAATCTTCCTGAAATATCCATTTGGAATGGCAGTCGTCGATATTGGCGTAGTGGTCCATGGAATAGTCGGGTCTTTATTGGAATGCCGTCCATGGATTCTGTATTTCTTGATGGGTTTAGTCTTATAGATGATCATGAAGGAACATTCTATTTTAGTTTTGCCTTTTCGAATGACTCTATATTATCAAATTTTGTCTTGAATGCGCAAGGAAATATAGTGCAAAACTATTCAAATAACGGGGACAATTGGGAGGTCTTGTGGTTAGCTTTGGAGACAGAGTGCGATGTTTATGGAAAGTGCGGGGCATTTGGAATCTGTAACTCCAAGAGTTCACCTATTTGCAATTGCTTAGTAGGGTTTGAGCCGAAGAGTATAGAAGAATGGAATAGAGGAAACTGGACTAGTGGATGTGTGAGAAGGACACCCTTGCAGTGTGAGACAGTAACCACTGATGGTGAAGAACGCAAGAAGGATGGGTTTTTGAAATTGAAGATGATGAAAGTGCCATACTTGATAAATCGTTCATCTAGATCGACTTTTGAAATTGAAGAAGATGAATGTCGAGACCAATGTTTAGAGAATTGTTCTTGTATAGCTGACGCCTGACAGGATAGCAATTATCCTGCAGGCTAGTTCCAACAGATGATTCACAGGAGAAAATTCGCTCAAAACCAGAGAGAAAAGTCTCTAGGGTTTAACAAAATATTATAAAATCCAACCAAATCCTCCAAATCAGTCCACAAGCCGGACTGTTATAGCCAAAAATCGTGTTTATCCAAATTTTGCCAAAAATAGCAAAATCTCGGAAGTCACTCTAAATTGAACTTCAAAATAAAATAAGCAATCTGCAAAAAATCCGGCCCAAATCGGATTTAAAACGACTTTGAGGTCGAAAAAAGGGCACATGGAGCCATGCTCGTCGAAAGGAGCTTTCCGAATTGGGGTCTTATGTGCGATTCCGACACCCGTAGCCAAAGTTATGGCCAAAAGACTGAAACACACTCAAAACGGCCCCAATGAGGAACATATCACAATCAATTCCTGCCTTTGCGCTGATCTGCCAACTCATGGTATCTCAGCGCCATCAAGGTGCAATCTGATAGCTCAGCATCATCTGTCTCGGATCCCCCTGCATCAATAACTTACGCATATGATGCTGGTATTGGTTGTATGTCAAGGACTAGAGACTTAATTGACTTACAGAGATTCTCCATTGGCGGAGTAGATCTTTATGTTCGTTAGGCCGATTCAGAACTTGGTGGGTTGTTTTCATTTTCATTCAGATTTATATTATGACTTAATTCATCGATTATTAATGTCCAATCAAGTTGTCTCGTTATTTTATTTTTATTGGAATTAGTTGTTTGAGAACAAAGTCCCAACTTGCTAATTTCGAGACTGCATGATCCTCAACAAAGAATTTTCCGTAAATGCATTCGTGTAATTTAAGGAGAAGTTATCCCAGTCCAGTAGTCCCTAAAACATATTTTCATCCAAGAGGATTCGAACCCTAGATCTGGAGGCCGGAGCATACCGCAAAAACCAAGATTTCTATCACTTGAGCCAATCCATAGGGGTATTTTAGAAACAAATAAAATTTTTATTTCAACCCAAACTCACGTCATCCATTTAATCCTTGTAAATCTGCTTTTTAGAAAAACGAAATAGTAGTTATTCTACGTCCTGTTTTCGATGAATTAGTTTGATATTTTTTTTCCCTGATTTACAGATAGACAAGGGGTTGATGTTAAGGTAGTCATAACAATTACAACGACCATTGGAACGTTATTCGTTGCTATCTGCACTTTCTCATTATGGTTGTGTATGGCTAAACGAAAAGGTAAAATTCATGCTCCAATTAGCTAGTGGACTAAGAAATGTTAGCATATATTTAACTATAGGTTAGCATAGATTTACATATAAATACTAAGTAATACATTCCTAATTACTAGCAAGGAAAAGGAAAACGAAGGAAACACTAGTATTGTTTAACATAGACCAAGCATATGCACACTTTCCTGGTGAAAGCAAGCCTGAGCAGGATAGCATGACGAACCAAGTTAAACGCTTGGAGCTACCTATATTTAGTTTTGAGGAGCTAGCAAGTGCAACAAACAACATTCATCAATCTAACAAGCTTGGGCAGGGTGGATTTGGTCCTGTATACAGGGTAATGGTTTCTCTTGCAGAGGTTCATGATCGCCTAATAATTTTGATATATTGTAAAGGGTTGTTGCTTGTTCATAGGGAAAATTGTTAGATGGACAAGAAATTGCAGTAAAAAGGCTTTCAAGGTCCTCTGGACAAGGGCTAGAAGAATTTATGAATGAGGTGGTTGTCATTTCTAAACTTCAACACCGGAATCTCGTTAGAGTCCTTGGCGGGTGCGTTGAAGGAGAAGAAAAGTTGTTGATCTATGAATATATGCCAAACAAAAGTTTGAATGTACTTCTTTTTGGTTAGTTCATTATGATGCCCTCAAAATTACTTTATTTTCACATATATTCTAATATGTATTCTTCTTTGTTTTGGTTAAACTCATTAGATCCAAGCAAACAAGAACTGCTAAATTGGAGACAACGCTTCCAAATTATCGTAGGTATTGGTCGAGGTCTACTCTACCTCCATCAGGATTCGAGACTAAGGATTATCCATAGAGATCTAAAGGCAAGTAACATATTGTTGGATGGAGATCTAAATCCAAAGATATCAGATTTTGGTATGGCTCGAATATTTGGAGGCAATGAAGACCAAGCCAATACTAATAGGGTTGTCGGAACATAGTATGTACCTTTTTGTCTTAATTCAAGTAGATACTAAAGCTACTTTGTCTTCATTTTTTTTTTTGGTATAACAAGACTTGGATGTGTTTAATTGTTGAAATATAGTGGCTATATGTCTCCTGAATATGCAATGGAAGGAAGATTTTCAGAAAAATCAGATATCTTCAGCTTAGGTGTGCTATTACTGGAGATAGTGAGCGGAAGAAGAAACACTAGTTTTTATCATGATGAGCAGGCCATGAGCCTCTTAGAATTTGTAAGTCTCCATTATCTCAGGGCCCTTTTTTTCAATAACTCCTTTACGTGTTTACATAATTTTTACAATATATCAGAACCTCATCAGTTGAAGACTCCAAAGGTATTTTTTGTCTCCAAATTATCAAACAAATTTCAAGCATGTTTTCATGTTTCTAGGTATGGAAAATGTGGAACGCCAACAAAATTGCAGCCTTGGTAGACCCCAAGATATGTGAGCCATGCGTTGAGGAGATCTTGAGATGCATACATGTTGGACTATTGTGTGTTCAAGATTTTGCTAAAGATAGGCCAACTGTATCTATTGCAATTTCCATGCTTAAAAGTGAGATTGTTAATCTGCCTCATCCAAAGCAACCAGCATTTACTGTAACGCAGATTGCCACAGATACAACCACTTCTCAATGCAACAAAAGTGGGTGCTCTATTAACAATGTGACTGTTACAATGGTTCAAGGTCGGTAGGTAACATGTATTAATCTATGACTTGAAAATGTTGCAGAATTTCAAAACAACTATCAGAGTTACTTCTATCTAACATGTTTGGTTTTTTGAGATAAAATTTATTCAAAGTAAAGAAGGTTATTCAATGTAAAGTCAAGTCGGCTTTCTGCCTTCTCTTTTTCTCTCAGAAAAGCACTGCCCAAGCCCATTACTGCTAGAGGAGAAGGCCATCAGGCCTCTTCTTTCTCTCGAGTTCTTCTACTCACTAGTTTTATATTATATATTTATTGAAATAAAAATAAATATGTAGTATAGAACTGCTGAATGAGATTTTTCTCCTTCTCCCTAACCAATAATGTCAGGTCAATAAGGAAGTTGAGTCCTTCAAACCAAATTATCAATTACAATAAAAAAGAACTTTATAAAATCCACTATTAATATATCATCATTATTGTTTTTTTTGTTTTGGGAGTACCATCATTATTGTTCATTGTTCACATATAGTATCTTGTAGCTAAACACTTGGTTCTCCCAAGTGGGTTGTGCATCCTTTACTATCCCTTATAGTCTTGGGCTATCCTTTTATAGATTTCAATGGTCTTTTACCATGGGGTAGGCCTGTGCCCAGTCCATCCGTGACATCCGACCCGACCGATAAAAAGGGTTTGAACAAACTCGCGGGTTGAGCCCGGTAAGTGTCAGTTTTGATCCGACTAACACGTTTTAACAGATCCCCAAATCTCAAGCCCTTGCTACCATCCCTCCCCATTTCTCTCTGTCATCATCGTCATTGCCGTCGACTCCAACAGGCAACAAGCATAGCCTCAAACCCCTAGAAAGAGAGGTAGGCCTCGAAAGATCGTCAAGAGACCTGACATCCAAGATAAAAAAGAACCTATATCAAATGAAGCCCAAGTGGCTGCGAGAGAGAATCAATCGAAGAAAGTGAAAATGGGCAAGGAAGAACAGCAAGAGCAACACCATGAGCAGCATCAACAAGAACAGCAAAAGTTGAAGGGAGAAGGTTCATCTGATGAAAACATTTAAATAAGACTATGTTTGTCTATTATCATGGCGTGCTTATACTCATGAGTAGAAGAAGACATACCTCCTCCATTGTTAAGAGATGAGCTTGCCATCACCTTCAAGTATTCCAAAACAATCTGGTGTGTGTGTAGATGAGACTTTTACTCTCTTCCCTCTTGACACAAAATGGCTTTCGTGGAGTCTAATGGGCCAACTCCACTTATATATATATATATATATATATATGGGGTGAGAGTAAGGGCTTTCTCAAGTGCTCACTAAATAGCCCAGCCCATTGTGGGCTCACAATATGATTGTGCTAGTCCACACATAAAAATACAACAAACTCCCACTTGGACAGCAAAGTCATCCACGCATAAATTGAATACAAACTTGCATTCAAAGAACACAATCTGGATCAAGTGCATTTGCAAGCAACAAGTTATGAGTACATCGATAGGATGTATGACACAAAACAAGTACCTACAATCACGATATCCAGACAAATAATATGCAAGTACAACATACATATCAACACAAAAGTAATTGCTAAATTCTCAAATGAAGCCTAACGAGACTATTTTATAGTATCTCACTTTCAAACACAAACGACCTCATAATTAACACAAAATTTATACACAATGAAATGTAGCAACCAAGTGCTCACAATAAATAAAAAGATACATCTCCCACTAACTTAATAGACTAGAAAACTCTAACAACCCCATATAAGTCACATGCTCTCGAAATAATTTTGGAGCTAAACCTTTAGTTAGTGGGTCAGCTAACATATGCTCTGTGGAAATATGCTCAACACAAATGTTACACTCGGCTATTTTCTCTCTAACAAACAAATACTTAATATCAATATGCTTGGAGCGAGAAGAGCTCCTAGTGTTTAGAGAGAAAGCAACAGCTGCAGAATTGTCACAAAATATTTTCAGCGGTCTCGAAATAGTATTCACAACACCTACCCCCAAGATAAAGTTCCATAACCATATAGCCTGACATGTAGCCTCATAACAAGCTACATACTCAGTCTCCATTGTAGAGAAAGCTGTAAGTGTCTGTTTGACACTTTTTCAAGAAATAGCTCCTCTTGCCATCATAAAAATATAACCAGAAGTGGATCTTCTGTCATCTAGACAACCTGCAAAATCGGCATCAAAATATCCAACTACATCAAGAATGCCAGATCGTCGATATGTAAGTACTAAATTTTTAGTGCCTTGCAAATATCTAAGTACTTTCTTTACAGCTTTCTAGTGAGCCGAACCAGGATCGTTAAGTATCTTTCAAGTACACCAACAACATAAGCAATATCAGGTCGTGTACATACTTGAACAAACATCAAACTACCCACAACCGATGAATAGGAAATCGTTTGCATTTGGATCCTCTCATTATCATCCTGAGGGCATTGAGACTTAGAAAATTTATCACCTTTTACAATAGGTGCTTTCCCAGGAGAACAAGAATGCATATTAAATCTATTTAAAACTCGATCGATGTAAGTTTTCTGAGACAATCCAAGAACACCTCTAGATCTCTCATGAAAAATCTGGATTCCCAAAACATAAGAGGCCTCACAAAGATCCTTCATATCAAAATGAGATGACAACATGCGTTTTGTCTCAAACAAAAGTTCAATGTCATTTGCAGCAAGTAATATATTATCAACAGAAAGAACAAGAAAGATATACTTACTCCCACTGACCTTTAAATAAATGCATTGATCAATAAGATTCTCCTTGAAACCGCAAGAGGTAACAATTTCATCAAATTTCAGGTACCATTGTCTCGATGCTTGTTTAAGCCCATAAATTGACTTCTTTAGTTTGCACACCATATGTTCCTTATTCTTCATTTGAAAGCCATTTGGTTGTTTCATATACATTTCTTCAGACAAATGCCCATTAAGAAAAGCTGTTTTAACATCCATTTGATGTAGCTCCAAGTCAAAATGAGCTACAAGTGCCATGATTATCCGAAATGAGTCATTATAGTCAATGCCCTATCTTTGGCTAAAACCTTTAGCAACGAGTCTAGCCTTATACTTCTCTACTTGGCCACTAGAATCATGTTTGGTTTTGAAGATCCATTTGCAACCTATTGGTTTGCAACCATTTAGTAACTCAACCAAATCCCATACATCATTTTGACACATGGACCACATTTCACCATGCATAGCCTCTACCCAATGTGAAGACTAGGGACTATCAACGGCCTCCTGGAAAGAAACCGGATTAATAGACGTTCCAATACTAAACTCATGCTCTTGCAAATAAATTATATAATTATAAGAGATTGAAGGTCTACGTGTCCTATGTGATTTCCTCAAATGAGCATCATTAGTTGTCCCTTCAATGATAGTAGGTCCATTGTCAATAATGGGTTCTTGAGTAATAGCAGTAGGGTGCTCTATAGCCGAAGGTAAAATTATAGATAGGGAGATAGTAGGTATTGGGACAATGACACGTTCCTCCTTAAATGTAATCTCTCGTGGCATTGAATGCTCACAACTATTATCATCCTCAAAGTAAACAACTCAATCCGACTCAATGATTCTAGTTTCATGAGAAGGACAATAGAACCTGGAACCTCTTGAGCCAATACAATAGCCCACAAAATACCCAATAATGGTTTTAAGATCAAGTTTCTTTATGTGTGAATTGTAAGGTCTTACTTCTGCCCTGCAGCCCCAAACATGAAAATGATGCAAACTGGGTTTCTTACTTGACCATAACTCATAAGGAGTTTTAGGGACTGACTTGCTTGGTACTTGGTTCAAAATGTATGCAACGGTTTTTAAAGCCTCTCCCCACAAGAACTCAGGTAAAGACGAGTGACTAAGCATACATCGCATCATATCCATCAAAGTACGATTTATTCTTTCTGCAATCCCATTTTGCTCAGGAGTGCCAAGCATAGTATATTGTGCCTCAATCCCACATGCTTGAAGGAATCTTGCAAATGGTCCTGCATTTTGCCCAGTTTCATCATATCTTCCATAATACTCTCCACCTCTATCAGATCTCATGGCTTTAATACGTTTGTCTTTTTGAAGTTCTACAATAGCCTTGAAAACTTTAAAAGCTTCCAATAATTCAGACTTTTCACGAATGAGCTCAATGTGGCCATAACGAGAATGATCATCAATAAAGGTGATGAAGTACTTATAATTCCCCAAGGCAGCAGGAGTGATGGGACCACATATATCAATGTGTATCAAATCTAGAACATTATCTCTTCTATTAATCTTTTGCCTTCTTACTTTAGCAGTTAGCTTTCCTTTAATACAATCAACACAAGTGTCAAAATCAGAAAAATCTAAATTAACAAGGACGCCATCTTTGACCAACCTTTCCATTCTAGATTTGGAAATGTGACCCAATCGTTTGTGCCATAGCATGGAAGATGCTTCATTCACTTTACTCCATTTGGAGCCAATTGCAGCATTCACAACATGTGTATTAGAAGAACAATGAGTCAAAATAGGAATCAAGTCAATTTTATATAAACCATCACACAAAACACCAGAACCAATCACAGCAGAGTCATAATGTATCATAACCTTTCTGTTTGCAAATACAAAAGTGTAACCACATTGGTCCAAAAGAGAAACAGAAATAAGATTCCTCCTGATGGAAGGTACAAAAGCAGTGTCTTGTAGGTCTAAAAACTCCCCAGAGGCCAAAAGAAGTCTGATTGTGCCAATGTATTCAACTTTAACCTTCACGCCGTTTCCTATATTCACCATCAACTCTCCATCACTCGGCTTTCTGATGCTTCTTAATTCCTGATAAAAATTTGTAATGTGAATTATTGCACTAGTATCTAACCACCAAGTATCAGAGGGAACATCAATCATATTAGACTCAAAACATACTAGTGTCATATGTGTACCTTTCTTCTCTAACCAAGTTGTAAGTCTCCTACAATTTGCCCTTTTGTGTCCAAACATGTCACAAAAATTACATTTTCCTCTAAAAACTTCCATCTTAGGATTAGAAGAAGTACCCGAGCTAGCTTGTCGAGTGGGCTTTCCAACCTTTTTCACCTTATATGGTTTAGTGCTGTTTTTGCTCTTAAAAATTTTTTTCTTGAAATTTCTAGAGTCTTGAGTTATAACAAATGCAGCCCGAGACCTCCTTTTTTTTTTTATCACTTCTTCCTGTTGAGAGACTATAGCAGTCATCAGGGCTATAGTCTTCCTGAAAATGAGATAAGAAACAGCCATGAAAATGAGACAAATAGCTCTTATACCAATTGATGAAAAGATTTAAATAAGTCTATGTTTGTCTATTATCATGGCATGCTTAAACTCATGAGCAGAAGAAGACATACCTCCTCCATGGTTAAGAGATGAGCTTGCCCTCACCTTTAAGTATTCCAAAACAATCTGGTGTGTGTAGAGGAGATTTTTACTCTCTTCCCTCTTGACACAAAATGGCTTTCATAGAGTCTAATGGGCCAACTTCAATTATATATATATATATATATATATATATATATATATATATATGAGGTAAGAGTAAGGATTTCCTCAAATGCTCACTAAATAACCCAGCCCATTGTGGGCTCACAATATGACTGTACTAGTCCACACATAAAAATACAACATCATCTTCATCCATGAGACTAGGTGCAAAAGCAAACCCAGAAAAGAGCAACTAGCAACTGAGCTGAGTGGTAATAATAATTAAGCACACATTTTTCTTTATCAACAACAACCCAGCAATTCAAGGTGCATAAACCCAAAAGATTCTTCCTTGTTTTAGAATCATTTTCTACTTTATTTCTCTACAAATATAATTTTTTGCAAACGTCAAGAATTACATAATTTAACCCAGCTATTAAAAAAAAAAAAAAAAAAAAAAACAAACTTTGCCATGATCCTTCAAGCTTTTGCGGGTAGAAAATCTCAAATTATGTAAGAGCTGAGCAAATAGATGGGTGAGAACGACGAGAAAGATGCAAACTCCAAGTAATATATAACAAACATTGTGAATAAATTGGTAAGGGAATGGCAGGAGGGGAGAGAAGAGGTAGCCCCTCCACAACAATGCAAACTCCACTTCAACAACAGCCTAAAGATTTCTTAGTTTACAGTGGGGGCCAGAGTCAAGACCATCTCTTCGTTTCGTCAATTAACAATAACAGGTTGAACCGCTCGAGTCGGTTCGGGTCAGTGTGTTTCCATAGCAACAGGCCGGGTCCAAACCCAGATCGGATTGGTAGGGTTGCAGGCATACCATGGGGTATGTTATATGTATCCCCCAAGGCTATATCAACTATTTGATATATTGCTCTATCAAATATGTGAGCTACTTCCAATCTCAAGATTCAAACATGTTTTGTGTCTTTCAATCATCATAAAAGTTAACTAACACTATATCCATTTTTCCACCATCTTGTTGTAGGGACATGTACAAAGTAATATCGCGTATGAGCATGATTAATGCACAATTTTATAAGTAATGGAAAAAGAATAAAATTTTGCCAATTTAATAATTATGAATTGATTGAATAA
Organism: Cyclocarya paliurus; assembly: GCA_029856935.1. Classification (NCBI taxonomy): domain Eukaryota; kingdom Viridiplantae; phylum Streptophyta; class Magnoliopsida; order Fagales; family Juglandaceae; genus Cyclocarya; species Cyclocarya paliurus. Next base: position 15,804,324 of record CM056951.1, read on the forward strand.
ATAAAATACAGATGTTAAAATGATAATAACAAGTAAATAAGCATACGATAACAAATATCAATTAGCAATTAGTCATAAGTAGCAAAATAAAATAATTGTAGTTAAAGAGTTACTTAGTATACCTAAATAAGAAATAAAAATTAAGTGGTTAATCACGTATTAAATAAACAATTAATAAATAAACATATAATCAAAGAGAAATTCTATATGGGAAGTCTTACACCACATACATTCACTAATCAATTTATAGTTTTTCATTTGAGAAATACTATTTATTATTCTACACCACACACTTTATATATTTTAAAATTATTTTTATTTTATTTTATTCTTATTAAACTAATTAAGTTGTTCTACTTATTATCTTCACACATCTCCACACCAATTTGTCATCTATACATCAAATACTTGTTATAGGAAAAATGAAAAAAAAAGTTAAAATAGGTGTACCACTACAAAAAAAATGGCTTTTTTCAGCGCTCAAAATCGTCACAAAAATACTAAGAAATCGCTGCATTTTATCAATTCCGGCGATTTTATCTCGCCGCATATTCGACGAAATGAAAGTGATATTTCTGATCAACTTCAGCGATAGCCAAAATTTGCTAGAAAAACTAACTTTTTTCAGCGAATTATTTTCACCGCAAATAATGTTAAAAACGCCGGAAAAGACCGTCTCAGTTTCGTTGAAAATCGTTGGGAAACCTCAAAAGCAACGACTAAAATCGCCGCAAAAAAAACAAAAAATCTAAGCAATAGAAATTTTTTTTTTCAGCGATATCAGAATATCGTCGGGATTAATTTTATTTGCGTCGATTAGAATCGCCGCAAATAAAATTTAATTGCTGATAATATGTTTGGCTTTTTCCAACGATTTCATTTTTCGTCGCCGGAGAAGCTATTTGCGACGAACTTATATCGCCGGAAAAAGTATAATAACGCCGCAAAAGAGGATAGCGTCGATTTTGTTTGTCGTCGATTTGCCTCGCGAACAGATACGTTGTATATTTGCAGCGCAAATAAATCACTGTAAATATTAATAGCGGCGATTATTAGTCGCCGCAAATACTCTGTTTATTTTAGACCCAGCGATTTTGAATTCGCCGCAATGACGTTTTGGTTCAGTTTTTTTTTTCTTTCGCCGTTTTGGCTGGGCGTCATTCTTCTAATTTTAGTTATGCATGTAATACATAATTTATCTTATTTCAGGTGACTAACCTGAAGTATGCGTTGTTATGTGTTAAAAAAAATTTACACCACAAAGAAATAGGAAGCATTTTCATCAGCTCCTAATCAAATACAATCATTCATCCATAAAATCAGTTCACAGAAATTCACATTAATGTAATTATGGGCTATATACACCAGGGTGGACCAATTGGAATCCAAAACCTACAACTCAACTACTAAAATATGCTGAACACATTACCCTATAAATATTATCTGAAAATGTGCACATTAACACAATATTTGTCTAAAATTGTCCTGCTCCTGATCTATGTTTTAAAATTATATCTAGTTTGCTATTTCACTATGCACCTGGACATGAGGGGTGGGTAGAACAGCTTCAACACGAGGACATCCATGCTCTTATAAATATGATTTATGCATATTTGATATTTTGATGTTCTCTCCAAATCCAATCTGGCAAATCTGCACAAAAAAAAAAAAAAAGCCATTACAACAAAAAAAACTTCACTACTGTGTATTTATAAAAATACCAGAACAATGTTCTTTTCACAAGCCAGAAATTTTAACTACTCTCAAGGAGGCTATGATTCTACTATACCGCACCCTTAAAATGATGAGGCAAAAACTATTCCTCAGCCAGCTAAATATTCATAATAAACATAACAAATTACCACATGAGCGCAAGAAGTTCTTCTCACATAACCTACGAACTAGTCTTCACATATATGGATAATATATATAGGGATAATGGATACTTGAGAATAAATCGTTGGAGATGGAACCAAAGTTCTATTTCAAGCAGGAAAAGCATGTGTATGATTATTAATAAATATGCATAAACAACATACAAATTAGAAAAAAAAATGGGCTAATTATGAATTCAGAAATCACTATGAACTTATAAAAAAGTTCATATATATTTGCCATATAATGATGACTTAGTGATCTTGGAATTACTAATTATAGAATAAAGCAGTTAAATAAATGAATTAGCTGATGATCAAAGACTGAAAATGGCCGTATTCATGTATATATGCAACTTAATGATTGTGCAGCATGCAGTTTCACATTTAATTAATTAATTATCTGTATGTCAGGATTATGTGAATTGTAGACAAGAAATAATGGGTCACATACAGGAATTAAAAATACTATAAGAAATTAACTGGTCGAAAGTCTTGCTGCAAGCATATAGTGCTATTAGTTAGTTGTGTAGGGGGCCCAGTCAAACAAAAATAGGACCCTCCAATTGGCGATTCTGTAGTCCTTTGTAGACACTATTTTCTGACGATGATTTGGAGCTACGGATCCAAATTTAAACGACATTAAAAGAACACAAGACGGATACAATATGGTATACAGTCTACAGTAGGCTGAAGCCCTCGTCAAATGAACTCAAGTAGACAAAGGCATATTTGGGGCTGTAAATTGGTCAAATCTGGGGGTCTCAAGATTGTGTGCCGCACATCTTTGAGTCATGAATGAATGAAATGGAGAAGAATGCTCCACACTCCAACAACAAATCCCATTGGAGAATTTGAAATCAAATTTGGGTCGAGGAGAGGTGAGATTTTCTAGCATAAGACAGACTAACTAATGATTTTGTTAACTTCTTTCAAGAGATTCCAACAACTACCCAGTGTTTACTAATATGCATGTCAGATTCGGTTACCTTGGTTCATGCATGTATGAGCACACCACCAAAACAAAACTAAAATGTGAGCATTAAAGTAGGAGATTTTCTTCCAAAACCTTCTTCTCCATATCATAGATTATGTTCTAAGAATTTATATTACCACGCCAAAAGCACTGTTCCTCCAGAAACCATATAAACAAGTAAAACAAAAGAAGATAATAATAGGATTCAAAAAAGGGGAAAAACAAAGAAAGCCCACCTATGCAATGCATCTCACACAATATAACTATATCAACAACAATGAATAAGCTAACACCCATAACCAACAATATCCTTTAAAATCAAACTCAGCTATCATGACTGGCATCTACTGCAGTGCCTATCCTAGCTTGTGAGATTCGATTAGCGTATATTGTAACCAACTACAGTTGTGTGCTGTTAAGCCCCTCCAAGTATGGCAAGAATGATTTTCCAAGCATGATATAAATATCCACTAGACAGAAAACAATAGTTTGTACCACATATGCATGCAGTACTAGTTATCTACTATATCATTATGCATAGAACTTCAAAAATTTCTTCCTGAGATTTTTTGCATGCACAATCATGTCATGTGCCTCTATCTTTTATTTGAGGCCTTAAAATTCGTTGTCTGGGATTCTTATGATCAAACATAGTATATAGTGCAGGAACAGGCTGTGATGTTTTGGATGAAATAAGAGAACTTGAAACTTCTACAAAGTATAAGAATGGCCCCATATTGCATGCAAATGTCAATCTATATATATAAACTGGCAATGATAAAATGAAATGATAGATTGTAAGGAGAGTATATTGGATCCAAGCCCTAGGTTATATATATAGGAATTAATCAAGTACATTATTTTTATAGCATAATACTTGAACTAGGCAAGTACCTACCTACTGAGACTTGGTAAATTTTAGATGTGTTGTCTATCTATGGTCCATTAAATTTACAATTCAGGTGTCATTTAAAAACTTAAAAGCTTACAACAAATCAAACATGAAGAGTCATGGAAGTTGACATAATACTCCCAACAAATTCTAAGAAAGGTGAAACGTATGGCATATGAAACTGGATCATATTGTCATAATATTGTCATAATATCAATAACAACAAAAAAAACTAATTGGTAGCATAATCAACATTTTCAGAACTCTACATCTGTCTCTAGCAAAATACAACCAAATCAAATGACAAATAACAGATTATTTCTGGAAACAACTAAAAGAAATGAGATAAAAATTCACAAAGAGAGAGACGTACCCTGGTGGTTATTTAACTTGCTTGTGGAGTGAAGACGACAAAAAACACGACAAGTACGCTTTGACAATATTCCCAGGAGGTTTGAGCTGAATTAGCTTGCAAAGTGAGGAGTGAATGGCGTGGACTACAAATGATTGTATATCTCATAAATTTTCTTTCATACCCAACATCCTTAAATATATGCTGTCACATTGAACTTTAAATAGTTATTCAGCTAGATAGCATTCAACATCCTCAAAACCACTGAGCAAAACCAAGACATACTGTTTAATAAAGAACAGTACCATAAATTTTCCAGATTTTTAATTGTCCAGCCAGCAACTTAATACGATTACAATTTAATTAATATAAAACTAGATGAATATTCACTTCTGGCCAGTCTGTTTCATGTAAAGTTGGAAAAATAAATGAAGAATAATATGCAAACCTTCGCAATGTGTTCTGATCTCTTTGCACAATAAAACAATTGTCATGCATGATTCACATTGCAAGAAAATAAAGAACAAGAAATCTGGGAGCCATGCACGATACATGCATATATGTACCTTGAATGAACATGTATAATGTACTAAGTGTGCCACCCACCAAAGGCTCATAGAAAATGGAAGGGAGAAACAAATCTATTGGACAATGACAGGGCTAGCTTTAGGTTACAATATAATATTATAGTCAAGAAAGCTTGTTAACAAGAAATTAATAGATATGAATCAGAGAGAGTGATTTGAGTCATCTGTGGGTCTTGACTTAATTATTAGAGAGAAAGGGAGAACCAAAGATCAGTTTCCTTAACACTTCCTAGAGTTTAGTACTGCATAAAAGAGCTTAAAATTTAACCATGTTTATAGTGGATTTTACATCCAGGATCCGCATTCCCACATTTCTTAAAACTAGTTGTGCAAAGAATGATTTATAGGGACTGACCTTCACATAATTGGGGACCGAACCAGTATAACCAGAAAAGTGGCCTTGCTCCTCCCATCACCAACTTTAAGAAGCTGTTGACTGAGAGTATTGATGAATGAGGGTGCCCACACACATACCTAGAATTAAAGCCTAGATTGCAATCCAGCTGCTCCATCAATGATTGCTTCTGAATTGAATGAACAGTTTGTTAAGGCCTGTCAGATTCTCAGAAAATGCAATATTACATATAACCAACAAAAAGGGTCAATAACTAACTAAATTCATAGGAGAAGAAATCAAAGGATTACATAACTTCTATAGAACCTTCATTGAGCTGCAGTGACAATAACCCTTCACTAATTGTTATCCAAACTGCTGCAATTTGTTTAAACCCACGCCAATCAGATCCTTACCTAACAGCCGTCTAGATAATTGGAACTACTCATCAGTATATAGCCAAACTGTCCATCCTAAGTCAATGCCCAAAAAATCCCTCAACTGCCCAGAGTCTCCCACAATACAAAAGTAGACAACCTTCCTCTTCATAATTATATATATATAATTATATATATATTGGTCACCCACGATCTCTCACATACCAAAAACTGCCCAAAATACACAAAAAAACCCTTCCCTCATTTCATAACCGGGGTTCACTGAGTCTCTTCACTAGAATGGAGTGACCCAGTGGAAGAATGGAAATTTGCAAAGAATATCCTCATCATCTTATCAGTTTCATTTTTCCTTTCACGAAGTTCTCGCAATTCATCCTTCACAATTACAAGCTCCTTCTTGTAATTCTTTGCATCCTTCTTGTAGTTGTCGGCATCCTTCTTGTAATTGTTGGCATCCTTCTTGTGTTGTTCAATTAAGGCAAGGTACTCTCTTTCACGTTCACGATCCCGTTGTCTTGTCGACTCCGGGATGACCATCTCGCCCAGCCCCCTTGCTATCCTGATCTCTGACCAAGTACCTCCCTAAATACACTCGCAGCTACCTCATCGGTGCGTTGGTCAGGCTCTAGACCATCCATCGTGTCAACCATCTCTTTCTAGACATAGAAAGAAATTATACGGTTATTCTTAAGTCTTGTGATGGCTCATGAATAAGCCATTTCAAATATAAAATAATTGAACATGAATTACTTTCATGCAGCAAATATTGTTGATTAAAGCTCGAACTTACATAAGTGTCTTCAGCGGCTGAGGTGACAAATTTACCTATCTTTTTTGACCATCGAGTCTCCTTATAGAACTCCACCAAATTCGCATTCGTAGCCCGCTGCAGGTGTTTGGAATTATAAACATTATTATACGGAAACTTTGTTGAAAGGAAGGACCAATCATAAAACAAACTCATGTAATGTACAACCAAACAAACACATCAATACAAACCGTTAGGCCTTCATTACTTACGATGCAAATGAGTGAACATGTTCATTTCTAAACAATACATTTCACAAATGCATTGCTCGGTAACAAATAATACCTCTAGCAAGAAAAAAAAATTGCCAAATTATGGATCCAATGCGATGCATCATCCTCACATTTCTTTCTCTAATTCTATATAATAAGTCCTTCTAACCAATTATTATGTCTTATGTTATGTAAGCAGCCCCCAACTCTATTATCCCACATTCACAATATTTATGTTTTGACAATAAACATGTATTGAGGTTAGATCAGCAAACTATACCAACTAAGTGAGAATGCAGCAACTAGGTTGTGACCATGGGACGTTACCGCAAAAATCTATTTAATAAAGATTATACCTTTTCCTCCAACATTCGAACAAAAGATTTGCGGCCTGTTGTGTGGTTAACAGTTAGCTTCTGTCTATTCTCTCGATTTTGTGTTGAGATTTTCTGCCATTAACACACATTGTCAGCTTCTACACAAGGTGCATAATAAAATCGACTAGCTGTTGACTTGTTAAATTCCGCATGTTTTTTATTTTGAATAACCAATACATACCTTGAATTTGTCGGTTCCCCACCTCTCACACAACTTAGCCCAAACGTTGTTGTTGACCATGGTACACCCAGAAGCCAATGCTTCTTCGTGACTTCCATAAGATACATATTTTTTGTGTAATTCGTGATGGAATGCATTGAACCGCTTACGCAACTGCTTCAAAACGGTCAATCTATGATTCTCCCAATCCCAATCCAACACGAAGTCACCCTACATGGATAAACATCACGTTAACGTTGTCTTGTATAGTATGCCCACCCCCTTACCCTCAATATGAAATAACAATTGTCTTACCCTCACGCGGTCAATCAACTCATTCTTTTCTGCATGCGGCACATCGGTCCACCTTGCATAACTCATGTCACAATGTTGTTTTACTATTTGCATTACCATTGTCATGAACATGGATGCGTTCTCGCAGCATGGGGCTATTTCACCGTCATTAATTTTCAAAAGCACTGGTCCGTGCTTTCTCGCTTTCTCGAACTCACTACACTTAGCAGGCCCACGTCTGCGTTTGGGCTGTTCCTGATTTGCTTCATGCATCGTGGGGGCAGTCGTATTTGTATTTCAAGATAAAAAAAGAATTATGGCTATCAGTCTTCAAACTTTAGTCTTGTGTTGTTTACACATGAATGATCTAAGGGTTTTTGTGTTGAAAAAAATGTGTAATGAAATGACGACCGTACCAATATTGTCTCCATTAGGTGGGGGTTCTCTTACGGGTGATGGTTCTCTATTCGACTCGGGTGGGGGCACTGGAATTGGACTTGGCTGAGTTGAATCATCTGTGCCTGACTGATCTGCATCTGAGCTAGTGCTATGGTATGAAGCGATGCGAAAGCCTCGTGGTCTACGGGCTCTACATGTATATGGTACAAATCTTTTGGCACGAATACCTCGTGTAGCCCCTCTCCCTCGGGAACTTGCTCCCATCACATCACCTGCAATCAAACAACATTCCATTTGAGTTAAAAGTGTTTCCAATCCATTTAATAAATCATATTATCCACCTTAATTAAAACCAAAGTCTCTAATTCCCATTTTTTATACGACTAATATCTACAAATCAAATAACAAATAATTTATTTTGTTTAATACAATCTCTTTAATTAGGAACTCTAACATGATTGAGAATAAAAGCAAACCTGCAGGGAATGACTTGGGTTGCAATTATGGATCCAATGAACTAGCATGCATGAAAATGATCACACAACCTACTATAACAATGTACTTAATCGTTACAATATCTACCTTGAATGTGCCTGCTCATCATCTTGCAGACTGAAGTTGGGAATGGTCCTAGTAATTACAATGTATCGCCTACTTGAATGCAATGCTGTTCTTTTTCCCCCCACCTGAGATGCAATAATATCAATATATAAGTAACATAATAACTTAGAAATCCCAACAAATATTTGATGTCATAAAATAAACCATGAAACACACAATATTCACTTAATTATTAATTTTGTAACCATCAATTATTGTAATACATGATTATTGCAATAAATAAATCAACCCCCATGTTGCATAGGTAATTCAATTAATTGTTTTACACTTTGCCAGTTGCAAACAATATCCATGCAATAGGTTCAATTTATTTGCAAATCATATTTATTAGTTATAGTTCAGGGCAACTCATAGTTTGTTCATATTTCTCACACATGAAACTAAGTTTTAAACAAACATTAAACGTGAAATTGTAAAATCTTCCCAACCAATATGTCAGTCTATATGCATAAATAGCTAGCTCCAATTAGGAACTGGATGTAGCCATCATTATAGCTTTATTCATGGTAAGTGTGGCATTCGGGATCCATAGCTTGATAAAAATTGCGTTCATTACGAAAAGATACATTACTTGACCCAAATTGCTCAACCAAAGGTAACTGGATCATGATAACTTAGTTGAAAGGAACATACATGTAAGCCAAAGTAATTTATATTGGCCACATAGCCATTACAAAAAGGTAAACTATGGAATAGAAGTACATCAACTTTTTGGCTGGTTGTCTACTCTGACACAGACTCGTCATCTGTGGATAGTTCATCCTCATCTGAATATTCCCCATCACCATAAGTATCTCCTGAACCAGAAGCAACCATGCCATCATCAATCCAATCTGCTGAATTTATGTTTTGACCAACCAAATCAGTGACTTCTCGTGCATCAATCAAGATTGGTTCGATATCACTCCTATTCAATGGAGTTGACACTGGACATCCATCACATTGCAATGGTGCATAATTAGGAAATGACTCATTTTCTTGATAGGCATCATCATCACTTGATTCGCCATCAATATCTTCTAACACCCTCGGCACTGGTGGAATGTCGTATACATTCCTATTTGTGTACTTCTGCACCACAAACCATCTCCCTTTCGCCTTTATATCTCTGATGTAAAAACACTGGGAGGCCTGGCATGCCAGCACAAATGGTTCATCCTTATACCAAGTCCTGTCCATGTTGATACTGGTCATATGGTTATCAACTCGTATCCTCGTCTTGGGTCACCAACGTCAAACCAATCACACATGAACAAATACACCCGACGCCAACCCATATAGCGTAACTCCACGATATCATTAATAACACCGTAGAAGTCAACATTATTTGTACTTTCGTCGTGAATTACCAACACCCCAGAATTTTGTGTACGCCGCCGAAGTTCACGCTGTTTTGTATGAAACCTTTTGCCATTTATGATGCAAGCAGCATACGATGCAACCTTAGGTTCAAGACCGCATGCTAACACGTATAGATCAGTGGTCACATCAAGTGGGTTGGTGATACGCTGTTCCTGAACCTACAACAATATTGATGGGAGGTCATCACTTATAATTTGTTAAATTTAGTCCAAAAAGATTGAGTTCATCTAACTAGGGAGAGAGCAAGCTAACTTATACGTTTCTTCAACCAAGTTGGAAACTCAGTTTGATGTGTTCGATCGATACAATTTGGGTTATGCACCTTACATTTTTCATAGTGCTCTCTGCATTTGGAGAGTACAAAACCAAATTGGCAATATACATACATCACGTAAGAGACATACAACATAAATGGGTTGTTCACAAATAGCCATAAGAAAATAAGTTTGAAATTGAGAGATAATGGATGCTTACTCTAGGTAGGGTCCAATCTCAGCGCAGTTGTTGAGGACGTACCAGATGGCTTCCTTAAGGAGTTTATCCGATAATTGCAAGTCTAAAGCCACACCCATGGGACGAACTTTCTGATTGAAAATCTTGAATCCATCTATATTGTCCACTTCTCCACCATCAATGTTGCGGTCCATTCGAGTAAACTTCGTGTCAATATCTTGGAGATACATTGAGCAAAAAGTCAAGCATTCAATGTGAATGTAGGCTTCTGCTATTGAGCCTTCTGGACGGGCTTTATTTTTAACATACCGCTTGAACTTTCCAAGATACCTCTCAAATGGATACATCCACCTGTATTGTACTGGACCCCCAAGTATGGCCTCACGAGGTAAGTGGACAGATAGGTGGATCATGACATCGAAAAAAGAAGGGGGGAATATCATCTCTAATTTGCATAGAATTGTGACGATATCAATTTGGAGTTGAGATAGAAGGTTAACATCCAGGGTTCGGGCACACAACTCCTTAAAGAAAGTGCTTAGTTCAGTCAAGGCCAAGGCAATATCAGGTCGTAAGTACCCCCAACAGCAATAGGAAGTAGTTTTGGCAAGAAAACATGACAGTCATGGCTTTTCAATCCAAAGATCTTGCAATCACGTACAGAAACACAATGCGAGATATTGGAAGCAAATTCATCTGGAAATTTCACATCGGCCAGTCATTCACAAAATTTATTCCTTTCATCACCGTGTAATGTGTACAATGCATGTGGCATTATAACACGTTCACCTTCATACTTCAAATGTAATTCTTTTCTGAAGCATAAAATCTCCAAGTCACGTCGAGAATTGATATTATCCTTAGTTTTACCAGGAATATTCATTAAAGTGCACAAGATGTTATCACAAACATTTTTCTCAATATGCATGACATCTAGATTATGTCGAAGATGCAAGGTTACCCAATACGGTAGTTTGAAGAAAATGCTATACTTTGTCCAGTTCAACTCTTCAGCAGTGCGTTTTCTCTTTCGACGAGATTTACCAAATTGCACATCCCCAAGCATCTGTAATTGGGCTAAAACATCAACTCCTTCTAAAACCATTGGTGGTATGCGTTGATCTTCTCTACCATTGAACAAATGTTTTCTCGTTCTCCACATATGATCTGGTGGCAAGAAACGACGATGTCCCATATAACAACGTTTTCGGCCATACTTCAACCAGATGGAATCTGTGCTCACATTACAGGAAGGACATGCTAATTTTCCTTTTGTTGACTAGCCAGAAATATTCCCATATGCTAGAAAGTCATTGATTGTCCACATTAAAGCAGCATGCAACATGAATGTTTCCTTTGTGGAGGCATCATACGTAGATACCCCATGTTCCCAAAATTCAAGCAATTCATCGACTAACGATTGCAAGTAAACATCGATGTCATTACCTGGAGATTTTGGCCCAGGAATAATAAGAGATGTCATAAAGAATTGATCTTTCATGCACAACCACGGCAGCAAGTTATACGGGACCAAGATTACTGGCCAAATGCTATACGGTTTAGCCATATTGTTAAAGGGATTGAAACCGTCGCTTGCCATCCCAAGCCTTACGTTGCGAGCATCCTAAGCGAACCAACTATGTTCTTCATCAAATCTCTTCCAGGACTCTGAGTTTGCAGGATGTCTCAGGCTAGCATCATTGGTCGGCCGTTGCTCTTTATGCCATCTCATATCACTTGCTATCTTTGCAGACACAAAGAGACGTTGCAATCTTGGCTTCAATGGAAAATGCCATAACACTTTTTGAGGGATAAGACGTGCCCTGTGTGTATTAGGCACCCACCTTAAAGCCTTACAGATGGGACATTCATTAAGATCATCATTTTCCTTCCAAAACAATATGCAGTCATTAGGACATGCATGAATTTTGTGGTAATTGAAGCCCAAACCCCGCTCCAATGATCTTGACTCCTCATATGAATGTGGCAATTCAGCATCAGGAAAGGCAGACTGCAGCAGGCTTAGTAGCATATCAAACGACTTTATTGACCACCCACCGAATGTCTTAATGTGTAACAACTTGACAATTTTGAAAATTTTGTACAACCAGCAAAAAGTGGACGTCTAGCATCCTCTAGTAACTGGTCGAAAGATGAACTTGGGGAGGGATCTAGTATTGATCCACGAGTTGGCGATGGATTGCCATGATCTTGGGGAACATCGACAAATGTGCCTCACCGAATGTCATCTAACATGTAGTCCATGTCATCAATGTACTCATCAGCAACACTATCATCATCATTGTCATTGAAACTCTGTGTTTCCTCCTCCCCATGAAATATCCACTGGGTATAATTTGGATTGATCCCATTAATGAACAAGTGAGTCTCCACTTGAAATATAGGCAAGAAGAGATTATTACAGCATGAATGACATGGACACCGAATGCGATCACTGCCCTGAGAATGGTTTCTTGCTAAGGTGAGGAAAGTGTTAACCCCCTCGGTATATGCCGGCGAATGAAGTCTATTGGGGATGTTCATCCAACTTTTGTCCATCTAAAAAGGTTGAAATATACATATTAGTTAATTGGATAACTTCAATTTAGCTAGATGGAGGACGGGTAAAGAATATAAGAAAGTGCATTGGTGAGCAAAATAAGCAGGCGAGTCAAAATTACTTGCCTGTGGAGCACAAGAGAAGATGTTGAAAACGATACTAACCGGAGTTGTCATGGAGATCGTTGTTTTGTGATGAAGAGAAGGTGTTGAACAGTTTATGGTGTTTATGCCATGAGTAGTGAAGTGCTGTAGAAAATAAATATATGTAAACATATTAAACATAGCCATATATATGGTTCTAGTATATGAGAATTAAACCTACACCATAGATGAAAACCTTACAAACAACACAAGCATGATGCAAACTATGAAACAAGTACTCACAAACAGATTTACACACCAACATACGACAGAATGTATTAACTTGAATCAAGCAACAATTACAATTATTCTTCTAATTATTCAAAAGAATAATTATGACTATAAACTTAGTGATTATATGTTCCCCATGTGCATAACTACAGTAGCTATATTGTAGTAATACCAAATTAGATTCTCGGTATACATCTGACCAGAAATTAAGAAAACTAAGTTCTTACATAAAACTAACATAGACACATAAACGAAGCCATATGCTACAAGAACTATGATCGGCCGAGACAAGCAACCTATAATTTTTCAAACAAATGCCTATTGTTCCTCACATATTGATGTTTCAGTCCTACCCCAGTTTATGTGCTTATAATGATGAGAGAGAGAGAGAGTGAGTGAGTGAGTGAGTGACTATCCTATAATTCAAGGGTGGGCAGAGCAGATGCATTTTGGCAGAATATAGCCAAAAAGCAAAGCTAACAGTACGTACAAACCTATGAGGCAATATTCTTCCAAGAACACCATAATATTCTTTTTTTTAGATAAAGTTGTATGCTCCAAGAAAATGCAGGGAATGACTTGTTGATTACCGTATAACAAAGGTTTAAAAAAACTCTTCTTCTTTTCTCTTTCTTTTTTTTCCCATGACCTTAAATGTGAGATAAATTCTTGTATATAATATTTTCTATTTTTAGAGAGTTAGTGAAGAAACATTATAAGTTGTATGGGATCTCTTGTCAAATTTTTTTTTTTCTAACCCATTAAATAATGTTCAAATATGTTCACATAAAATTCTTACAAACCATCCATTTTGGCTTTCTTATGCCCTTATAAAAGGGGGATGGCATGCATCATTAAAGGTCCATTTAACACCACTGCATAAAGGCCATATATGCATATTTCAAAGGGAAAAGTACATGACTTCACACCTTCGTGTGCTTGAAGAAAGCAGATGTACAAAAAACAACTGATTCTAGGTTATCTCTATGCCAATGGTTCGTGATGCTAGGTTCTGAGTCATATGACCTATTGTGTTTTTTTATTTGGATGTTAGGGCATGCAATGATCCAGTTAGTACTGCAGCTCCATAGCTAGCTAGGCTTGAACAAACCCACAAACTTCGCCCAATCTACTACTCTGCTTTTAAGGTAAGCAATGAAGAATGATTACCACACTAGGCAAAAGCTCTACTTTTAGAAGCAAAAAAAAGAAACAAACCAAGCTCTCTGCTTTCTACTTCCTGATTCTATCAATTATTTGACAGCATTATGATGAATTGTTCTGAATGGCTACTATGCTAGGCTAGCTATTCAATTAATTAATTTTATACTTTATACTCAACCATCAAAACTCATTGAAAATCAAACTATAACAAATTGATACTTTCATGTCCCAATTGAATTATAGTCGTTAATCAGATGAGAGAAGAACAAGATGTCGACAGCGCACATTATTGAGGGGCAAATCTGCAACCAATGAAGATTGTATTGGGAGGAGCCAGTTAAGTCATCATCCAAGATTCTTTCAATCCTTATCCAGTGCCGTAGCTATGAAAAAAGATAATATTATGCTAGTAGTCATAATTAAAAAGAAATAGATGTTTTAGATCAGTTCTATTTGGCATCAGTTAATTAAAAGAGCACCAAGAATTGCAGGTCTAAGGTAAAGACATGAAAATGCTTAAAATAAAATTATAAATATTAATCGTTGATAAATATAGATGAGTTAGCAAAAATGTGATCACTAATTGTAAAGATTATGTGATAACCATTTTTTTTAAGAAAAGCCTTACTTACCCACGAAATAAAAATTATTCAAAAAGCCATACTTATTCCCCATATTACTAAGGACTTTCTGAAGCCAACAATAAAAAGCCCAGAACTATATGTGTTGTTTATAACTTAAAGAAATTGCAAATTGAGGTAGATATTTTGGGGGAAGGAGATCAGCATTCGAAATTGCAAAAAAAGGCATACTTATTCCCCATATTCTCTCGTTTTTCCCTTGGAGAAACGAGAAAATATGCTGCTGATCATTCACATACTATTTTTAGAGTTGTTATATGCATGAAACCCCTACCCTATTTATCCAAAAAGAAAAAAGAAACCGACCTAACACTTGTTTTAGCTTAAGTCTTTCAGTCCTAATGATCTCGCCTTTAGCTTTTATTTATTTATTCCCCTTTTGTGGTGGGCTCCTAATTAATTTGGTCGTTTTTGACAAATATATATTGGTTCATGCATGCATTTATAAATATAATACTGATCAAGATAATATACACAGAAAAGTATAAACACATGCAAAGAAAAGTCTAAGAAAGCGTGTGCAGAACTGTGAATGCATAGAGGGTATTTACTGTGGGTGACATTGTGGCTAAGATTTGATCACTGTACCTTATGCCTGGGGGAGTGTTGGAGGATGCATGTTAATAGTGAACGGGTTGGGAAGGAAAGCTGAAAGACCCTTCATGGTAGAGAAATGACTCATCGATTGTATCCAATGAGGAAAAATTAGACTGTGATTATATAACTGTTTTAGATTTTTGCTGTTTTTAAAAAATAATATGCATGTGGAGCTGAGTTTCACAAAAAGAACTAAAACCCCACAAAAAAACCAGATCATTCTCACTATGGAAAACACTGCAGGTTTTCTCATTGATACGTCAACGTCAAGCGCCACTGATTCATATCATTTTCTTTTTGAACTTCTATGAACGTAAGGTAAAATATATATATATATATATATATATATATGTATATGTATATCAAGATTGGTTAAGCTCTGATGGATTACATAAAGAAATTTTTTCAGAAGCCTTATGCAAGGCATGAAATCATAGCTAGGTTTTCTGCAATGAAATATCAGTGATTTCCATCACATCAATTTGATTAAAATAATGTGTTTGTGTAGCAACAGAGGGAATTAAAATCAATGGTCAAGTCAGTACTATTTGATATTATGATTTTTACATCTTTCCTATGGTTCTTTAGAAAGCAATGGCAATCAACTAGCCCAACCTGATTTGATGTATAAATTAAGAAATTGGGACAGTGGTGCTCAAGAACAAAGTAGAAGCAAAGTTGAGAATATATAGGGTAAAACAGAACTAAAGCCATAGACTTGGCTAGACAATCCTCTTTAAAAGATCTTCAACTAATAATAATAGATTATTATCAAACACAACCATTGACAAACAAATTTCAAACACCCTTACCTATTTTTCCAAAATCACGTCCGGATGTGCTAGTGCATGTATGCGATGGGCTGCTGTTGCTACGGGCTATGGCTGTTCCAAAACCCTAACTTCAAAGTGAAATGGGAAGATTTTATTTCCAAGAAAGAATCAGAGCCTAACTGAGAATTTATTAATAAACCAGATGAAAATGGGTTTTCTGATCCATAAAATCAATGTGATGTTTATGAAAAAGTACTCATAAACCAATTAGAGAATCCGAAAAAAAAGCACAAAATAAAAGCTAAAACACACAAAGGGGGTCATGATTTGGTCAGATTAGATGGGAAGGTGAGGAGGAGGGACCTTGAGTTGGGCCTCGGCTGCATTAAGGCGCCTCCATCTCTGAGCTGCTTCAATGGCTTCTCTTTGCCTAACTTGAGTGGTGCTGTGTCGACGAGGCTTGACCTATACGGCTTTTGGAAGAATGGAAACAGAAACGACTCTAGGGCAGAAAATTTTTCCAGCAGATGGCTTGAGTGGCTTTCGTGCGAGGGAAACGGGCGAAATGATCAATCTCTGATTTTGGGGTCGAAACAATGGCCACTGATGAGAGGGTTCGTATCGCTCGGGGATGGGGAAGAACAGAGTATGAAAAAAAACAGAGAGGAAATGTGTTTTAAGTTTCAGGGGGGAAAATAAAACATTCCGTAAGTAGTTTTGCCGCCCAGTGATCAATTGCAGGGATTGCTCGGCCGTCGCAATTTTTTTTGATGTTTTCAGCGAAATAAATCGCCGCAATTGCAAAAAAACTGCTGCAATAGAAGTGCATAGTGATCCCCTCCCAGTAAATCAAAATTCGATGTTTACTCACCGCGACGAAATGAAAATCGCTGCTAAAAGGGACCAATTGCAGTGATTTTATTTGCAACAAATTAAAAATCGCTGCTATTGGCCCTTTTTCTTGTAGTGTGTGGTTTGTAGATATAATAAGTAGAATTATTATTTTCATTATTTTCATTCTATCTTAATGCTTAAATATGTTTATGTTTAAATAGAATGATAAAAATAACAAATTGTATAGTAATTAGGTGGATGTGTATGGTGTAAGGCTTCCTTACAATATTTCTCATAATCAAATATTAATGGAAGAGAATGCTACAAGAAAACATTACATCATATATCTCCATCTAACCAACATGTAATTTTTTATTTTTTTTTTCTTCTATTTAAACACACACATATTTAAGCATTAAGATAAAATAATAAAAACTTCCGCACAGAATTTCTCTTAGGTCCCGTTTGGATACATAAACACTATCAATCCATTTCATCTCATCATTACAATTTTTTCAAATTTTTATAAAAAATATAATAAACAATTCAACTTTTTTAAATTCTAAAATAATAATAATATTAAAAAATAATATTCTGACTATAAATGACGTGTCTCACTTGCTGTCTGCAACCATTCACCTGCGTGATAATAAGAAGTTTTGGCGTGATACGCTTGAGAAAACTCCAATACTTAAGTTAATAAATTCCACACACAATTTAGAATTCAAAAGAGAGATCGATCCCTTACTATCGAGGGTTACCTGGTAGATATAGACTTCGACATGATGTCTATCTGGTGCCGAGTTTATTGGTATAGATCATCACCTTGTAACTGAACTAATCACGTATCTCCATGGAATCTCCATCATCCCGTGAAAGGTGGCTCGTGGTGTGTATGGCTTTTGTTGGACCTTGGACTCTTTATTCTCCTTTGGTCAACCAGGAGCTTTTTATTCAGGGCTCCCTCCACATAGGGCTTTTAACTTAGAATGGGCCTTAAAAAAAAATAGGCCCTCCAATTCTCCTGCTAATTCTCTTCACCCTATGGTGTAGGAAATTTATGTCGACAAATCTTGCTGCCTTTTAAGTGTTGTGAACGTTATTATGGGTCCCCTTTTTGTTTCCAGCCCTAAATCTTTTATTGGTTTGTCTTGGGCCTGGGAATGTGCATTGCGTTTGGTGCATAGGAACTATTGAGTTCCCACCGGTCTTTCGTATTCCTCTTCTTGCGCTGTTTCACTTTTCCAAAAATTAAGGAACCTCCATGATTTCCTATTAACGTGGCGAAAGGGGAGGGAGCTTTCATGTGACAGTTACCTTTTAGCTTTAGTGTCAGGTCATGATGCCTACGGCTGCTGTCATTCCATATTTATCCTTCTTTAAATACCCTTTTTTTGTCTTCTTCATTCTTTTCTTTCCTTATTTTACTCCTCATGCCTTTCGTGCTTCTTGTCTTGTTCTCGTTCCTTGCCCACTTTGTATTCTTCATCTTCTTGCTTCCTTTTCCTTCCAGTTTTTATGGCTAAACACGGTGATAGCTTTGTACAACCTTTTGCCGTCCCGGAGGGCACGACCTTTGATGGGAAGGGGTAGCGTTCCTACCTTTGAGAAAAGCATCTTCCTGCGATTCGGGAAGAATTTGGCATCCCTACAGAGACGGTGATGGAGGTACCCCCATTGGGATGCTGCGACGATGAGGGTTTCATAGGCAAGATTACACTGACCACGTCCTTGCTGTCTCATGGTTTGAGAGTTCTCGTTTGTCGCCCCCTTCGCGGCATCTTGGATTTACTCGATATAGCTCCCGCTCAACTCCATCCTTTCGCTTTGAAGGCTTATCTTTGTACCTGTATTGTTTTTCCCATGGTCTTGGAGCCCCTTGGAGATTTCTACCCCGACCTGACCGCCCAGGAGTTTCTGGTTTTCACTACGTGAGGCTAGCCTCTAAGGGCAATATTGCCAACTTTTGCAAGAAAGATAAAGGGCAAGCTTTGGCCCAGTTTGAAACTCGATATTCTAACACCAAAGCTTGGACAACCAAGTTTTTCTTTATTTTTAGCAAGGATTGGGACATCCCCGCCGCAGAAGCTATTTTTTGAGATTTTCCAATTAGTGCAATCTGGTGCCCTTTTCTTGACAAGAAAAGTCTGTGGGTAACCATGCCACCTTTGTCGTGTCGGGAGCTGTCCCGAATTGAGATCGTCCGTTCTTGGGCTGCGGCCCACCCTGAAGATCTTTGGATTGACTTTTGCCAACACCTGATCATATTGACCGATTTTTTATGTCCCCCAACCACTCCCATGTCCAAGGACGTTTGATTATGATTCCAGATGTAATTCCTGCTCCTTTACACAAACCCTCCGAAAAGAATAAGGAGGATTGCCACTCTGAGCAAGGAAAGAAGGAGAAGAAGAAGAAATATGAGAAGAAAGAAGGTGGAGAAAATAGGGAAATTAGGAGTAAGAAAAAGAATGATGATAAGAGTCAGAGAAAAAGGGCTCGTTCTGAAGGCTCTCCTCACTTTTCGCCTCCACAAAAAAGAACCCTGGTGCCCTCGGAGGGTGCTAGGGCCTAGATGCCCACGTTGCCAGAAGCTTCAGCACCTTTGGAGGGCGCCTAGATTCATACGCCTGTGCGGCAGTTGGAGGAAACTGTTCTACCTTCGGGGGGTGTTAGGCTCTACCACCCACCCCGCTAGTTACTACCGCACTTACATCACTTTACGGCTCCTCTGTGAGGCCACGTTTTTCTGGTCTGTGGGATGTTGAAAGTTTGGCCAGTATGGCCCTCTTTGATTTGGTAGCCACCTTCCATGTTGAGCTCCCCTTGCTAGCACGCCCACTGACAACTACTCTTATACCTAAATTTCCAATAGTTGAAGGTCGGGTGAGGGAGGGCGAGTTGGATGCTGAAGTTGTGGCCGCCCTTGATTTGGATGCTGTCACAGGCGCAAGGGTTCATGAAGACTTGGGCGCCAGAGATGCTGAGCGGGTTGGTGCCATTGGGCATAAGTCTTCTCGCAATGAGGACGTCTGCGTCGAGGTGGAAGTAACACAACCTGTCCCAGGGACCCCGCTAGCCACTGTCTCTGGGGGAAGTAACCCTTTGCCGGTTGGTAACGGCGAAGGCCTTTCTTTCCCCTCTTTTATACCCCATCTTTTGGGAGGGACACCTACTCCCTTCATGAAGAGGAATAGGGCAATTTGTTGCGAGAAGACACCCTCTTCCAACTATACGCCTCGGGAGTCTGCCAGAGGAGGGGCGAATTCAAACCTGAGGCTAGCAGAAGCTCCCTTGCTTGGGGTTGGTGGGGATACCAGTGGCGGCGCCTCTTCTACCTCCACCAACGCCCAAGCTGAAGCCATTGCTTAGATGGTAAACCATTTGAGAGACTGGTTTTCCAAGGTACCATGTGACTTGTTTCCTTCTCTTTTTTTTTTTTTTTTTTTTTTTGTGCTACCACGCAGTTCCTTACTTGGGTTGTTTCTTTTTCTTTTGTAGGGTGTTAATGATTTGCCGGTGTGGATTGTGGCAGATCACGCTTGCCTAGACGAGGAGGTTAAGGAGCGGCGGAGGTTGTGTGATGTCGCCCAGCATGCTACCAAGAAGTGGTAGATTGACAGGGCTGAGCTGGACGCCTTGTTGGAGAGGAAGAAAAAGCTACAAATACTACTGGAGCAGTTGGAGGGTTATTCCCATTCGCTTCAAGGTGACTTGGAGATTCGTGAGGGAGAAGTTCTTCAGCTTCGCGAATCTGCTCGCCTTGCCTAAAAGGCAAAAGTTAGGGATGACTTTGCTTTGCAGCTCCTTCGATTTGAAAGGGATTCGGTGAGGTCCCAACTTTCTAAAGCTCAGAGGGGGGCTTCGAAGCTGAGTTGGCTCGCCTTAATTCGAGTTTGCGAGCCAAGTCTAAGTCCTCGCCCACAGACAGGACTTAGACTTGGCTCGCAAAGAGCTGACTCACTCACAGAAGTAAGGTTAGGAGCTAACTCAACAGCTGGCGGCCTCCCTAGAGAAAACTTGCCTTATTGCCCTTAACCTCTCTGAGGCGTAGGGGCCTTTGCAGAGCTCCAAGAATGTCATCAGAAATATAAGAACGACCCCAAGGATTTAGACGAAGACCTTAGGAAGGCAAACTTGCTGACTGTTGCCAAGGACCAACATCTGGCCCAGAAGAAGGACCAGCTTGCCATTGCCGAGGCTGAGATTGAACGTCTGCGCAGTCAGTTGGCCTGTGCTCTTGCTACTAGGGATCGCACCTTCGCTTATGGCTTTGGCGCTCTCATCCTAACGCTCAAGTCCCGCCTTATGATCAAGCCCGCCACGAACCTTGCAGCATTAGACCAGGGCTTATTCATTCCAGAAGAGAGCAATTGCCTTCAGGCTGATACGTTTGGGTGGGATGAGAGGCCCGATGATACGTGGTCGTGGGTTTGAATCCTAGAAACGACCTAATGTAAAGGATGTGTCTCACTTGCCGTCTACAACCGTTCACTTGTATGATAACAAGAAGTTCTGGTGTGATACACTTGGGAGAACTCCGATGCTTAAATCAGTAAGTGCCACAAAAAATTTAGAATTCAAAAGAGAGATTGATCCCCTGCTATCGACATATGAAAATTGGTCAAATATAACAATTTATATAAATGTAAATATATATATAATTTATAAGGTGTAAATAAGATTAGTTTTCAACATCTAATTTAATTTCATATGAATATATATTATATGAGGAATACTATGCATCAGTCAGTATTCACTCCCACACTTTACAAGTATAGTTTTTTTTTTTTATATAAGGCAAGAGGGTGTTTTTCATGGTGTGTGGAGTATGAAATAATAAATAGTGACTGATGAGAAAATTTTTTCATATTATATATCTGATTACTCACCCAGTTATTATCTAAGTGGGTACGCCCTTGAGATTATCCAGCTATGTGGGTTTTGATTTAGACAAAAAAAAAACTTGGTCTGGATGCACAGTCTCTAAGGCTAGGTTTGGGTTACGAGAAGTGTTGAGATATCTTGTATATAGTTGTGAGTAGAGATTGAAGTGAGGTTGTGGGTCCCATTGAGAGTATTTTGAGTTATTTAGATGTATGAAGTATGTCGAGTTGTTAACTTTTGGATATGTAGTTGAAAAATGTGTGGTTCTCATCAATGATTGATTTTGTTAGTAATGATGATTTTATTTATATATTTTAGTGATAAATATAATGGGTATAATAAATAATCTCCAAGACCTTTAAAAATATTTATATAGTGATAAATATAATAGGCATAATAAATATAGTGATAAATATTTTTATATATATTTTTTTAATTGCAAAACACCAGTATGTAGCACACGTGATGCCTTTTATTTATTTATTTATTATTATTATTTTAATGCAAAACGCAGTCCTCACATTCCCTCTCTCTTTCCTCCCTCTCCCCTAGTCCCCCTCTCACCCGATAGAAGCCTTTCCCCCTCTCACTTGATTCTCATTTAGTCCAGCCCGGCGCTGCCATGCGCTGCCTAGCCTCACTGCCACCTCCGGCGACTCCCCCTCATGCTGGCGACCAAGCCAGCCACCACCGATCTTCCCCACTCCCAACTCTCTCTCTACCTTGCTATAACCCAACCGAAATGGATTTCACCCATTTCTCTCCATTTGCGTTGTGGTACGCTGCCACCCAGCCTCAGCGCCACCACCAACAATTCCACCTCAGGCCGGCGACCAAGCCAGCCACCATCGATCTCCCTCACGCGCAACTCTTTCTCTGTCCTGTTGTAACCCAACCGAAATAGATTTCACCCATTTCTCTCCACTTGCGCCGCCATACGCGGCCATCCAGGCCACCACACCTCCACCACCTCACACCGGCAACCACCTATCATAGACCTAGCCACCATGAACCTCCCTCTCCCTCTCCGTCGCACATTGGTATTCGCACGGAGCTTGATCTCGACTCATAGTGAAACACAGTGGCAAGAGATGTTTGAAAACTACTTCAAGCTTATTTGGATGGAAAACTACTCCCAGCCGTACAAGACTATCTCAGAAGAGTTGAGATATCTTCATCACCCAAACAAGTCCTTAGTCTCTTAGAGATATGAATCTATAGAGAAAAGTCTAAAGTGGCTACTCACACCGGATGGACGCTATCAGTAATAAAATCGTGCTCTAAAATGCAACATGTCAAATTGAATATCAAGCATTGAAGCTTCCCCTACTGGATTTCTCTGAGTTTTCTCTTTTTGATTGTAAGTCATTTGAGCATATTAGAGATATTGCTAGAAGAGTTTTACTATTCATCATTTCCACACATTATATTTATTTTTAGTTTTCTATTTTTTTAATTTTATTTTTTTAAAAATAATTGAATTCTTCTACTCATTATCTGTAGATTACATAGTTAATAAGAGAAAAGAATAAAACATTATATATATATATAATGTGAAAATAATAAATAGAATTTTTCTTTTGAAAATCTTACGTACGTACAATGGTTATATTACAGGCGCATGGTGCTTGTACCAACTACCAAGTTGTAGTTTGAACGTGCACGTCTCTCTCGGAGTCCGAATTGTCCCCTTTTTTTCTTCTTCTGTGCTTTGTCGTCTTACGTTCTAGTTACCCGCCAAAAACAACGACTCCATCACTACATGGCATACTTTTTCGTCTTAACACCCGGCGTTAGTATTACACGTTATTTATAAACAAATTTAAAACAATTTATAAATGGGATACTTGAATAAAAATTTAAAATACATAAAAATATTTTAAAAAACTAGAAAAATAGAAAAATAAAATAGAAAATAGCAATGACAAAGAACCTAAAATACCCAAAACAAATTTTAGAAAAAGAAAAACATAACAGATAAATTATTAAGAGTTAATTAAAATTTAAAAAACTTAACAATAAATAGACAATAAATTAAAAGGAGAAGGTGGAATCCCTTTTACCGGAGGTGCAGTGCCTCCCAATGGCGTGAGGGGGCCCTACTGAAGAACACGCTTGGATTGGGATCCCCTCCTAACCCAGGGAGAACCCAAACATAACTTGAGTTTGGAGATGGTCACAACCCAGCCTCTATAGAACATAGAAGAAGTCTCCCTTTAATAAAAAAGGGGTCCTCTTGATCCAGGTAGAGTCTAATTTGGTGGTCTCTTTTAGGGGTGCAATTCGCAGGGGTAGGGTTTGGACCCTTACAATCCGACCCTACACACCGAGGTCGGGGGTGGACCCCTTATCCGTTCACCCCACACCCCCTGGTCAGCCACCATCCACAACTGCACAATCGTAAAAAACAAAAACAAAATCACAAACTCCACAAAAAGATACACTTTTCAATTTCAAATTTTTAACTTTTTCATTTAATTATTATCTAATCATTAAATGAGAATCATTCAATTCCAAACTTTTAAACAAAATACAAAAAGTAATTAAACTTTTTTCAAATTCTAAAACAAAAATAAAATAAAAAAATAGTAGTAATAATATTTTAATTTTAAAATATCTTTAATCAACTTTTTCTCTCATTTTCTAGAATCTCATAAGAACATCTTAATTTAAATTATTTTACTATTATTTATAAATGATTTTATTACTATCTATAAATTATTTCAACTCATCTTATTACCCTAAACACTTGAGAAGAAATAAAAAATAAAAAAACATTTTCCTAAGGAGAAAAGCTTCAAATCGGATGGGTGTCATTTTACATTTTACACCCTCCAATAAGAAATAGACATGTAGGGGATGTACTTGTTTGATCATAGAGTGCATTTTGGTCAATCCCTTCTCTCTGATCTCTTTGTTATCCCTTTCTCTCTCTCTCTCTCCTCCCACTCCTCCTTTGTTGTTTCTTTTCTCCCTCTTCTCTTCTCCCCCCTCCCTCCCGTTCAATCGATCTTTCTTCTCTCTTCTTTTTCTACAACCTTAAGTCAAGACTTTCTCCTTAGCTATCAAAACATTAAAATCCCATATATTTTCCTTCCATTGGCCTTTCTCCTTAGCTATCAAAACATCAAAACAAGAGAGAGAGTATTTTAGTGAGAGCAACAGAGGGGGTGGGGGGGCGAGAATCGGAGGAGAGGAAAATAGGTGAACTTCGACTCAGAGCATCCACATTGGGTTCTCTATATTTTTTCCTAAATTTTAGCTAAAAAGGACACTTCCTATAATTTTATCATAAATTTTACTCATTTTCAAAAAACCTTCTACATCTCATTCCCTATCTTTTCTCTATTCTATTAAAATAATATTCTTCTATTATTTCTTTATTACTTTTTTCTCTCACTTCCATTTCTATTTTTAACCACTAACTCTTTTGTCTTATTCTCTTCTTTTAAAATATCATATTTTTTAAATACTTATATCATTTTTTTTCCGGATACAGTATTATTTTTCAACTCAACATCGGTATTAAAAATAATACATTTAATTTAATATGTGCATTTCTCAACGCGATTGTATTTTTAATATGAATATTTTATTTGCATTAGTGTAACGATGACTATTTTTTCATTTTCATATAACTATGAATATTTTTTCCAATTTCTCTAACCGTAATACCTATCTGCTTATTGTTGATAAAATATTTTGCAAAATAGTACAACGGTAACATTTTGAATTCCTGCAAATTAGTACACATGTTTTGTTTTTTTATCAAACGGTAACTTTTTTTATCTATTCTCAAATGGTAACATTTTTTGTCTTTTCCCCAACAGTCACTTTTTTTATTTTTTCTCCAACGGTAACATTTTATGTCTTATATGTAACGGTAACTTTTTTCGCTATAAATACACCTCTTGCTTGCATTCATTTTTTCAAAAATCCAAGTCTCATCTCCAACTCCCTTCATCAAATGGCTCGTTCTTTCTTTCGTAAATTACTCACATACTTGTCATCTGATGATGAGTTGGAAGCTATTATTAATGCCGAGGCTGATGAAGATTCATCTAGACATCGTGCCAATTGCCAACGTCATAAATTTATTCAGTGTGATTATATTCAAGGGCACTAGCACTTTTTACGTGACTATTTTGCAGAAAATCCAATATATCCCTCCAATCTATTTCGAAGGAGATTTCGGATGAGTTGTCCTTTATTTCTCCATATTCTAAATGAGAGTGACGCTTACGAGCCCTACTTCGTTCAGAGAAGAGATAATGCTGGAAGACTTGGTTTATCTTCTATGCAAAAGATAACCGCAGCACTCACAATGCTGGCCTATGGAGTTATTGCTGATTTTATGGATGAATATGTTCGTATTGGAGAAAGCACCGCATTGGAGAGCCTAAAAACATTTTGCTCAATAATCGTAACTATTTTTTCAGATGAATATTTGCGATCTCCAAATGTCAATGATATTACTCAATTACTTGTGGTTGGTGAACAACGAGAATTTTTAGGAATGCTGGGAAGCATTGATTGTATGCATTGAAAGTGAAAAAATTGTCCTGCTGCCTGGAAATGTATATACTCTGGCCACATCCGTGAACTAACTATTATTTTAGAAACAGTTTTTTCATATGATCTCTGGATATGACATGCATTTTTTGGTATGCCTGGTTCACATAACGATATTAACGTGCTAGAGAGATCTTTTGTTTTCACGGAACTTGCTCAAGGGCGTGCTCCACCAGTCAATTACACAATCAATGGCAACGACTACACTACAGGGTACTACCTTGCCGATGGTATTTATCCCAAGTGGTCAACGTTTGTGAAAACGATTCCATCACCCTAAGGGAATAAGAAGAAAAACTTTGCCAAAGTACAAGAATCGGCAAGAAAATATGTTGAGCGTGCCTTCGGGGTACTTCAAAAATGATTTGCAATCGTTCGTGGGCCTTCCCGATTATTCAAAGTCAATGACCTAACAAAGATAATGAAAGCATATGTTATTCTACATAACATGATCATTGAGGACGAGCATGATGATAGTCAGGGTCTGAATATGGAATATGATCAACTTGATGATGATATGCCAGAATTGTCGCTCAATCCAACAAATGAATTTGTCAATTTCATTCAGTGTCATCATGAAATTAGAGATAGCTCGGCACATCATCAACTACAAGTAGATTTAATTGAACATAATTGGTAATTCTATTCCCAACAATAGAAAAGAAGGTTGTCTTGGATTCTCTATTTTATGATTAGTAGCGACCGTGTTTAAAAGTTTCTAGAATTTCTATTCCAAAAAACATGTTTGGTTCAAGAGCATGCTAAAAGTTATTGTAATATTTTAATTATCTATAATAGTTTAAGAATTTGTAATGTCGAGTTTGCAATCAAGTTTAAGGATTTGTGAATGTTTTAGCTTGAGTATTAAAAGTTTGCAAATGTACAAATTATACTAATACAACAACCGTGCGAATCCAAACTGTCCAAATAAAATTGGTACATAAAATACAAGTTCGTGGATATTAAATAAATGTATTAGTTACAAATCTAATAAATGCCTCACTTTTGGGAAGCATTGCGTTGCGCCAATATATCAAATTGAAGTTGCTGGAAATATACCCGCTGAACTTCGCTTAACGTACTCACATCGAGCAACACTATCCGCTCATCTCTCTGCCACCAGGTGATTTCCAGTTTCTCCGACTCCAACCTCAATCTCTCGTCCTCCTTTCTACTTTTAGTTTCCTCATTTTCTTGATCATATGCCATCTTCTCAGCCTTAAGACGGAAAAATTCCTTCTCCTGAGCACATGATTCCTCTAGGAGAGTATACTTATGCTTGCTGAGCTCCACAAACTCATCTGATGCCCTGCCTTGGGCCTTACATTTTCCTTTCTTAGCTTTTCTCCCTATTGGCCTATCCAATTCGATGATATCATTACCGTCCAGATCCTCACACTTTGTACCACCCACTGAATCAATTGGTGAATTAGTTGCCACTGCTGAGGAACGCAAATATGTAGGGGACATTGTTGACTGTCGCTTCATCCCGTCCTTTGTGCAATGTTGATTCCATTTTGACTGGTCCTTCAATAGCTCCCAACAATGCTCAAACTGAAATGTCATTTTCTCAAGCAATTGGTACATTACCTTCGCTTTGTCAAACTTCTAAACAAAAAATAAAATAAAATAATTACCCACCAATTAAAGATAAAGAAAACATAATTCATAAAATAAATATAAGTATTAAGGACAATAACAAATAAGTGGATGCTTATACCTTGTCTTACTCTATCATGCCACTTTGATTCAACCCTTCAACTTGGACAAGTTTGGAGCAAAATTTGTTTGTCGCCTTTTGAAAGGCAGACCACCGATGTATTAAGGGTCCAACACTCTGCTCATTTGTTGTTTCTTTATAGTCATTGAAGTATTGACTAATTTTTTCCTAAAGTTAGGCATGTTTTTGGTCCATCTCTTGGATGGCATCAATACTACTATTCAGCCATGCGGAGACAAGTAACTTATCTTCTTGGGGGGTGAAGTTTGACTCCTGGCTGTTTTTCTTTGAGAGGGAGGCTCTACTTGGGGTGGGAGTGGAGAGTCATCCAAAGTCACGGGATGTTGTTCCCCTTGCCCAACATAAATGCGGTCAAGTTCAGGCTCTTGAGTGAGGAGGCTGGTGAAGAACATATTTCCATGCTCTTGTGAATCCATTTCTAAAATATTGTAAACATAGAAATGTGTTACACAACTCAGATAGTTAAATTCTACATTTTGTAAGTGATTTTGGTAGCTGGCTCAGGAATCTTATGGCAACCTCACTTAGCACCTATTTAATTGCATGGCTGCTACAACTGATTGGCCATCCGGGTTACGATGCCATGGAGGTGTGTGCCAAAGTATTCTGAAGCATCCTCAAATTTTCTTATCATCACAGTCGAGGGGTTAAGACAAATCAAATCCATTAACCAAATCAATTTGCGCACGTGAAATATAAGAACATTCCCATCTACTTCCATAAACACTTGTGTGTTTTAAATGTCTCTCAAAATGGGTTACAGAATTTACATCATGTGTGAGACATTGAGCCCAACATCAAATGGTTGCAAAACCTTACCCCGAACCCCACGTGCCTTTTGTGAAAACTATCACAAATTACAATATGGTCATTCGGGTAAAGATTACCCCGCCATCTCGATGGGGCCCATAAACACTTATGAATTACCCCCACAAAACACCATCACCATAGCCTAGCAGTAGACATGCAGCCCCCCTTCCCACACGAGATATACTTATTCATCAGTACCAAACACTACAAAGGTCCCAATAGCACAGACCAATTCATAGCCGAGGGGTTAGAGAAGGAAAATCCAATACTAAGCAAATTGTGCAACCCAAACTCAGTTTATACAAGTGTGAAAACTGAAGACAAAGGAAAAATTGTGTATCCAAAGTGCACGGAAAAAAGCCAATGAAAGTGAGGTTAATTAGGCAATAATCAAAACCAAAATCCAAAATCCAAACTGCCCAAAGTCTAAAATCCAGACTGTCCAAAATCCCAATTGTCCAAACTGTCAAGAATCCCAATTATCCAAAGGCAATGAAAGTGAGGTTAATTAGGCAATAACATGAAATTGGATTTGTATCTAAATCCAAACTCAGTTTAATCCATTAATGAAGAGCTTAAAGTGAGGTTAAAGGAAGGCAATGCAAGCAAAGCCAATAAAAGTGAGGTTAATTAGGCAATAACAAAAACCAAATTGCAAATCCAAACTGTCCAAAGAGGGAAAAATCAAAACTGTGTGAGAAAGTTTATACAAAAAATATATTGTATCCAAATCCAAACTCAGTTTAATCCATTAATGAAGAGCTTAAAGTGAGGTTAAAGGAAGGCAATCCAAGCAAAGCCAATAAAAGTGAGGTTAATTAGGCAATAACAAAAACCAAATTACAAATCCAAACTGTCCAATGAGGGAAAATCTCAAAATTGTGTGAGACAGTTTATACAAAAAATATATTGTATCCAAATCCAAACTCAGTTTAATCCATTAATGAAGAGCTTCATGTGAGGTTAAAGGAAGGCAACCCAAGCAAAGCCAATGAGAGTGAGATTAATTAGGCTACAACAAAAACCAAAGTCTAAAATCCAAGCTGTCCAATTAGGGAAAAAATCATAACTGTCCAAATGCACAATTCCTACAAATAATCCCAATTAAAGCTAATCAAAACCAGTTAAAGGAAGGCAACCCAAGCAAAACCAATCATTGTCATTTATAATTAGGCAATAACAAAGTCCAAACTGTCCATTTAGGCAAAACCAAACTGTCCAATTCCAAACAATCCAAACTGTCCAATTATCCAAATTCAAAATCAATGAAGGGAAAACATTAACCAAACTCAACAAGGTGTTTTCATATGCACTGAGCTTCAATCATTGATGGCCGAATGATGCACAACACAATGACCCAAAGCCACAAACCACAAATTCTAATCAATGTCTCAGATTCACCCATGGTAGACAAATGCAAGGGATGTGCCATAAATGTAATAGACAAATTGTCTATTTATACCCAACAACAACAAATAAAATGCTCTAAGAGCTCTTAATAGAAGCAGTGCGATTGATAAATACAACAAATGAAGTCTCCAAATCCAGCAAATATGAAAACCATGACAACTCTCTTCATGAAAGTTGTTATGAATATGGGTCACAGATCCATTCATTTTCATACCCTAGACTACTAAACTCATCTAGGGTTCTCGGATTCCAAGTGGCCAAAGTGACCCAGGCCACTAATTTTGTCAATAAAAGTGGAAAATGAAGACGATTTGGCATGGGAAAGAGGCTCACTGGGTTCGAAACATGCCAAAGAGAACAGAGTCCATCCATGGAGCCGAGAAGAAGGAAGGGAAGAGAAGAAAAGAGATACTTACATTTTGTGTCGACTCGATGGAGAGAACCCACTGTCAATGGTGGCAACTGTGCAAGAGAGGGCCTCCTCCACGAACAAGGGCAATCGAAAGGGAAGAGAGGAACGCGGGAGCAAAGCTACATATTTGGGGTTTGGATGGATTGGGGATGTATAGTGGTCCTCCAAATATAGAGGACTACTGTATCTCCCCTAAATGAGATCTTTATTTTAAGGATCTGGATGGGAGCCGATTTTGACACATCCCCTAAATTTCATATTTAGATTTTAGGGATAATAGTGTTATATAGATGCGGATGCAAATGCTCTCAGGCTCTTGAAGGATAGAGTATTTTAGTGAAATAGAGTGAGAGAGAAGTGAGGGAGAAAGAGAGATCAATGGTGTGGGTAGGGGAGGAAGAGAGGGGTGAAAAGAGATGGGTTCGGGGGAATAAAATTAAGTGAATTCTTTGCATGCAATCTTATTCAATATTTTGCTGAAATCTATACGTGTAATGTGATTATTGGTGGGTGTAAAATAAACAAACTCACCCATCTGGCTGCTAGCCTAGAAGGAGTCGCCCTAATAAGACAGCGGTCAGGTACATCCTAGCTTTTGCTTGTCTTCCCGCCTCCGAGGGGCAAAGGGCTTTCCTTCCCTCCTATCTTTTTATTTTTATAGTTTCTTCTCTCTTTTAAATCAAGTTTTATTTGTTTTCACTGTAGTTCTTTCATTTTCTTGATTTTAGTTAAAATATATTTGATTTTCTAGGATTGTTATACTTTTTTACTTCTTCTTTTAATTGTTTCTAGTTTTCTTCTTCTTTTCTTTCGAAAAAATAAATTTTGGTTATTTTTTGCTTTTTTACAGTTTTTACTTTTCTCTAGTCCATATTTGATAATATTTTAAGTATTTTAAAGAACTTTTGTTAAAGTTTTTTTTATTTGCTAATCTGACATAATATGTCTATCAACTTTTTATTATTTGATACTTAGCATTAATAGAATGACACATGCATGGCAATGTTTTCCAATGGGAGACTGATGGAAGTAACTACTTGAATCAATGACTCTTATCTACAAATCAACTAAAAGAAGCACCACCACAAAAGTCCAGCAGCTGCAGATGTAGTCAAGTCTGGCAACTGAGTGCTCAAAATGGTCTGCTTTTGGATAGAAAGCAACTGAAAGAACCACCATGACTCTTAGGCTAGTTTGGGATACAAGATAAAATATAAAATTTTCATCTCATTTTATTATTACACATTTTTTAAAATTTCATATAAAATATAATAAACAATTCAACTTTTTTAAATCTTAATACAACTTTTTCAAATCTTAATTCAACTTTTTTAAATTTTAAAACTAAAAAATAATATTTTTAATTTAAAAAAAAATATAAAATTCTCATCTCATCTCTAAAATCTACTCGAGCGGCATGCTGTGAAGCTTTGCCAATTTGGTTTTTTCTAGGAGGTTAAGTTTGACAATTCAAGGGCTCAAAATGTTTATATCCACATATTTAGTTGTAGTCTATACGGCCGGTATCTTTCAAAAAGTGTAACTCTCCCAGCAGCAAGCACTTCCAAAAATATCAATACAAGAAAAGCTTGAAGATAAGAAGCTAGCAATGGATTTGTAATGCTCCTGGCATAAAAAATCTGCATTCTTAGAAACGAGAAGCATTAGAAAAGTTATGAAAGTTGTTCGAGAAACAGAGTTGTTCAAACTCCTTATATTGTTAGCTTGCTTTTGTCTCGAGTTAGGCACTGCCACAGACACCATCACTACAACCAAGTTCATCAATGATCCTGAAACCCTAATCTCTAGCAATGGTGTAACAGCAGACTAGTAAAGGAAGAGTTTGTAGAGAAAACAAGTACTGATCTTCGAGGGATCAGGAACCTCCAAAGTTTCTTTATTAACTTTCTCAGAAAAATGCATGCCAATACAAAGGAAATGATTAAGTATTTATAGAAGACTCGACTGCTAATGACCGTTACACATAAGGGTATTAACGTAATCCTCAATGAATAAGTGAGGATATAAAAGTACATCAGCCCCTTAAACAAACACGTGAGGGACACATGACTTAACTAACGATAACTAACAGCAGCCTCCTTCAGTTCTTCATGTCTTCCTTCATACTACCAGACCCTGCTACTGCATGCTGGAACTGGACACAACAACTACCTTCCCCTTCAAAAGACCTTGCCCACAAGGTCAGGATAATGAGCTCTCAACTGTTCGACAGGTTCCCAGGTAGAATTTTCCTCAGCTAGCCCACGCCATTTGACCAGTAGCTCAATAAAGGGCTTGTTATTCACTGGTGTCATTCTTCTATCAAGAATAGCTTCTGGTTCCACTTTAAAATTTCCATGAGAATCAACCAATGGCAACACAGGAGAAATCTGGGATTTTGGACCTATATATTTCTTTAACCTTGAGACATGGAATACTGGATGAACTAATGAGGTTGGTGGTAACTCAAGCCTGTAGGCTACCTCTCCAATACATTCCAGAACCTTAAAAGGACCACAGTACCTAGCAGCTAGCTTCGATCGACTGGCTTGACTGACTGTCTGCTGTTTGTACTTATGCATCTTCAAATAAACAAAATCACCCACCTGGAATGTCCTTTGAGTATGATTCTTATTATATTGTTGTTTCATAGTGGCTTGTGCAGCCACCAAGTTCTTTTTCAGCAGTTGTAGTAACTCATCTCTTGATTTTAGTTCTCTGTCGACAGCCTCATTCTGAGTAGTACCATGAACATATTGAATTAAGGTTGGAGGAGCGATACCATATAATGCCTCAAATGGTGTCATTTTGGTCGATGAGTGGACTGAAGTATTATACCACCATTCAGCCCATGGTAGCCAATGTACCCACTGTTTTGGTCTCTCACTAACAAAACACCTTAGGTATTGTTGTACACATTTGTTAACAACTTCAGTCTGCCCATCGGATTGTGGATGATAGGCTGAGGTGAATTGTAATCGAGTTCCTTGTAATTTAAATAACTCCTTCCAGAAATTACTTGTGAAAACTACATCCCTATCAGTTACAATTGTGGATGGCATACCATGTAACTTGAATACCTGAGATGTAAACACATTAGCCACAGATACAGCTGTATAAGGATGAGAAAGAGGTAAGAAATGTGCATATTTAGTGAGCCTATCCACTACCACCAGAATAACTGAAAATCCATTTGAGGAGGGTAAGGAATCAATAAAATCCATGGAGATATCACTCCAAGATCTGCTAGGGATAGGCAGGGGCTGCAATAATCCAGGAGGTTGCAAGTTTTCTGTTTTACACCTTTGACAAACCTGGCATTCCTTGATAAACTGCTTGATGTCTCTTCTCATACCACTCCATATAAAATCTGCCCTTGCTCTATGCAGTGATTTCTGATAACCCGAGTGTCCCCCAAATGCACTGCTGTGTATAAATTGCAGCACTTGTTCCTTCAAAGCTGATGAAGATGATAAAAACAGCCTTCCTTTCTTGAATAATAATCCATTTTTTACCTCAAACTGCTTATCAAGAAGCTTTCCCTCCTGCAGCTTTTTACAAATTTCTGAAACTTCTTCATCATGCAAATAGGATTGTTTCAGCTGTTCTAACCAAAGAGGGTCCAGAACTGTGATAGGCAAGAGCTCAGCATCTCCTTCTGTCACTTCTTCTCTTCTTGAAAGGCTATCTGCTGCCACATTGTCCTTGCCCTTTTTATATTCAATTGTGAAATCATAACCAAGTAATTTGGTTATCCATTTTTGTTGAGATGGGGTGCCTATCTTCTGTTCCAGTAGAAACTTGAGACTCTGTTGATCTGTTTTTATAACAAACTCAGCCCCCAACAGGTATGGCCTCCATTTCTTCACAGCTAAAACAATTGCAAGGAATTCTTTTTCATAGGTTGAGAGATCCAATGCTTTTCCTTTTAGAGCTTGACTCAAGAATGCCAAGGGCCTCCCTTCCTAACTTAAGACAGCACCAATCCCTCTGCCCGAAGCATCACATTCCAATAAGAAGGGTTTTGAAAAATCTGGCAAAGCCAGGACTGGTGGATTAGTCATAGCCTTCTTCAGTGCTTCAAATGCTTCAGTGGCTTCCTCCCTCCAATAGAATGCATCTTTCTTCAACAATTTAGTCAATGGTGCAGCAATTGAGCCATATCCTTTGACAAATTTTCTGTAGTAGCCTGTTAACCCAAGAAATCCTCTTAATGACTTGAGGGATTTAGGTAAAGGCCATTCAATCATTGCCTTGATCTTGGCTGGGTCTGCTTTGACTCCTTTTTCAGAGACCACATGTCCCAAATACTCGATCTCACCACAAGCAAACCTGCACTTACTTTTCTTGGCAAAAAGGGTGTTCTTTGCTAAAGTATTCAAAACCACAGAAATATGTTCTAAATGTTCTTCTTTTGATTTGCTATATATTAAGATATCATCAAAAAAAACAATAACAAATTTCCTTAAGAAAGGTTGGAACACCTCATTCATCAAGGATTGAAAAGTGGCTGGGGCATTGGTTAAGCCACAAGGCATAACCAGAAATTCATAATGCCCTTGGTGAGTTCGAAATGCAGTTTTTTCAATATCCTCCTCCTTTACTCGAATCTGGTGGTATCCAGATCTAAGGTCAAGTTTAGAAAAGATCGAGGCTCCATGTAGTTCATCTAGGAGTTCATCAATTATAGGAATAGGAAATTTATGCTTAATTGTTTCCCTATTTAATCCCCTATAATCTATGCACATACGCCATGAGCCATCAGATTTTCTGACCAAAAGAACAGGTGAGGAAAAGGGGGATTGACTATTCCTTATCACTCCAGCATCCAATAGTTCCTTAACTATTTTTTCTATTTCAGATTTTTGGAAGAAAGGATACCTGTAAGGTCTTACAGAAATTGGCATGGTCCCCTTTTTAAGTGTAATCTGATGATCTTTAGTTCTTCTAGGAGGTAACCCTGTTGGCTCAGCAAAGACAATGTCAAATCTGGCCAATACTGCCTCAATATCAGCATCCCATGTGCCCGCCTCTTGAGATGTCTCATTGGCAACAATCTGGAGTAGCATGCCTTTTCTTTCCACCATAGTTAATTGGCAAATCTCAACATCTTCCACAATCTCATGCTTGCTGGAACTTAACCCTCGAAGTGTCACAGAACTTTTAATGTGGGTAAAAGTCATTGTAAGATTCGTGAAATCCCATAAAACAGGTCCTATAGTTCGCAACCATTGCATACCAACCACCATATCACATCCTCCTAAGGGTAGTAAGAAAAAATCAGTGCTGAAATGGTGACCTTGCATCTGGAATGGAATGTTCTGAACCAGACCTTCACCCTTAATCCGTTCACCATTGGCAATCCGTACTTCAATCCTGTCACTTTGCTTGACATCTAATCCAACCTTCCTTGCTATCATAGGGTCAAGGAAGTTATGTGTACTGCCGGTGTCGATAAGAACTACCACCGAGCTGTCTTTAACCTTGCCACTGACTCGCATAGTTCTTGGGCTCAAGCAACCTGCAATTGCATGGAGTGAGATCTCAGGCACCTCAGTTTCTACCCCACCAGATTCATTATTCCCATGAGAAGCTTGCAGATCATCGCCTTCCCTCTCCAAGTCTTGTAACGCTTCTATTTCAAACAGCTTGGCCTTAGTGCACTTGTGACCGGGCTGCCATTTATCCTCACAAAAGTAGCATAGCCCTTTTTCTCTCTTGGCTTTCATCTCTGCTGTGTTAATCTCTAAGATGGAGTTGAGGGTTTAAAGCCCGGATTCCTTGGCCCAGAAAACCCCTCTTTCCTCCCAGAATTTCCAAGGACTGCATTGCTGCCTTCCCCTGGAATAGAAACGAAAGAGGACTGGAATCTGCTGTGTCCCCGAGTGCTAGAAATGTACTCCTCTTGGATCTTGGCTAATCCAAATGCAGTATTCAAATTCTGAGGGTGCAACATTCGCACGGGCAAGCGTATCTCATCTCTCAAGCCACTCAAGAAACAAGAAAGCTTATAATTTTCAGATAATCCTTTCAACCTATTTGAAAGGACTTCAAACTGAGTTTTGTATTCAGCAACTGTAGAAGATTGCCTTAGTCTTGTAATTGCCTCCATAGGATCATCATATGAAGAGCTTCCAAACCGTAACTGAACTGCTTCCATAAAGGAAGTCCAAGTTGTGAAAGAACCAGTTTCTTCCGCATCTTGAAACCATACTAGTGCATTCCCATCCATATAGAATGATGCCATCAATATCTTTTGTCCATCCGGCATGGGATGTAAGGCATAATAATGGTTGGCCTTATAGAGCCAACCTGTTGGGTTTTCGCCATCAAATCTGGGAAAATCCAGTTTAATGGTTCGAAACTGCATTCCCGAATTCATAGTTGAGTTGTCAAAGTGAGCCCCATCACCATTCTTGCTATGTCCATTACGAGCAGATTTCCCTCCATTGACAGCTTCCAACAAAAGATCTATCTTTGAGTTCAGGCCATCCAAAGCCGTCTGCTGATCTGCAACTCTCTTCTCCTGTAGTTCTTGGTTTTGTTTCAACCCAAGAACCAGTTTTTCTAGATCTTTATACCGTGTGCTTTCAGCCATATTGAAAAAAAAATTTTGCCCAGAATTACGAAGGGCTCTGATGCCAATTGTAACAGCAGACTAGTAAGGAAGAGTTTGTAGAGAAAACAAGTACTGATCTTCGAGGGATCAGGAACCTCCAAAGTTTCTTTATTAACTTTCTCAGAAAAATGCATGCCAATACAAAGGAAATGATTAAGTATTTATAGAAGACTCGACTGCTAATGACCGTTACACATAAGGGTATTAACGTAATCCTCAATGAATAAGTGAGGATATAAAAGTACATCAGCCCCTTAAACAAACACGTGAGGGACACATGACTTAACTAACGATAACTAACAGCAGCCTCCTTCAGTTCTTCATGTCTTCCTTCATACTACCAGACCCTGCTACTGCATGCTGGAACTGGACACAACAAATGGCAACTTCAAATTGGGATTTTTTAGCCCTGCAAATTCTACCTATCGCTATGTTGGGATATGGTATGCTAAAGTTTCTGCGTGTAGCGTCATATGGGTTGCTAATAGAAACAAGCCCCTCAAGAGTTTGTCGGGAACTTTGACTATATCTGAAGATGGCAATCTAGTAGTATTAGATGAACAAAAGAAGATTTGGACATCGAATATAACAGGTTCTGTTTTCAATTCAAGTGCCCAACTTTTAGATTCTGGTAACCTTGTCTTGCAGGAAAACAAAACCGAGACAATCATATGGGAAAGTTTCCAACATCCTACAGATACACTTGTGCCAAAGATGAAACTTAGTACTAATGTAAGAACAAGCAAGAAAGTGCAGCTAACCTCTTGGACCAACAAATCTGATCCATCCATAGGAACCTTCTCTGTTGGTATTGACTTTTTTAATTGTCCTGAAATATCTATTTGGAATGGCAGTAGCCGATATTGGCGTAGTGGTCCATGGAATACTCGGGTCTTTATTGGAATACCGTCCATGAATTCTGTATTTCTTGATGGATTTAGTCTCACAGATGATCAAGACGGAACATTCTACCTTAGCTTTGCCTTTTCGAATGAGTCTATATTATCAAATTTTGTGTTGAATGCGCAAGGAAATATAGTGCAAAACCTTTTAAATAACGGGGACAATTGGGAGGTGGGGTGGTTAGCTTTGGAGACCGAGTGCGATGTTTATGGAAAGTGTGGGGCATTTGGAATCTGTAACTCAAAAAGTTTACCTATTTGCAATTGCTTAGTGGGGTTTGAGCCGAAGAATATAGAAGAATGGAATAGAGGAAACTGGAGTAGTGGATGTGTGAGAAGGACACCCTTGCAGTGTGATCAGAGATTGACTACTGGTGGTGAAGAAGGCAAGAAGGATGGGTTTTTGAAATTGAAGATGATGAAAGTGCCAGACTTGGTAGATTGGTCATCTTCTTTTGAAGATAAATGTCAAGACCAATGTTTAGAGAATTTTTCTTGTATAGCTTATGCATATGATGCTGGCACCGGTTGTATGTCATGGAAAAGAGACTTAATTGACTTGCAGAAATTCTCCAATGGTGGAGTTGATCTTTATGTTCGTGTGGCGAATTCAGAACTTGGTGGGTTGTTTTCGGTTTCTTTCGAATTTATATTATGATTTAATTCATCCATTATTGTCCAGTCAAGTTATCTAGTTATTTATTTATTTATTTTTAATACCTGGCTAATTCCGAGAGTGCACGAGCGCCCTCAACAAGGCGTTTCCCCGCAAGTGCACCTTTGGTATCAAATGGAAGTTCTTTCAGCCCAATGGTCTCTAGAACTTGTTTGCATTCGAGAGGATATGAACTATAGATCTAGAGGGATCGTACAACAAAAACCAAGAATCTTTACCACTTGAGCCAACCCCTATTTTGAAAACAAATAAAATTGTATTTCAACCCAAACCCGGCCTGTGACCCATTTAATCCTTGTAAATCGATTTAACCAAAAAAAAAAAAAAAAAACGAAATAGTAGTTGTTCTACGTCCTGTTTTCAATGAAGAAAAAATCTACTCAACCTCCTACTATTCACACCACACTCCACACTCCATCTTTTTTTTAATTTTTTTTAAAATTTTTTTATCAAATATATTTTTATATGAATAGTAAATAAAAAATTATAAATAAATTTAAAAAAAAATTTAAAAAAATATTAAAAATATTAAAAAGTGTGGAGTGTGGAGTGTGGGGAGGATGAATAGCAAAACCCTTCAATGAATTAGTTTGATATTTTTCTTCCTGATTTATAGATAGAAAAGGGGTTGATGTGAAGGTAGTCATAACAATTACGACCATTGGAACGTTTTTCGTTGCTATCTGCACTTTCTCATTATGGCTGTGTATGGCTAAACGGAAAGGTAAAATTCATGCTCCAATTAGCTAGTGGACTAAGAAATGTTGGCATATATTTAACTATAGATTTTCATAGATTCACATATAAATACTAAGTAATACATTCCAAATTACTAGCAAGGAAAAGGAAAACGAAGGAAGCACTAGCATATGCAAAATTTCCTGGCCGTGAAAGCAAGCCAGAGCAGGATAGCATGACGAACCAAGTTAAACTCTCGGAGCTACCTATATTTAGTTTTGAGGAGCTAGCAAGTGCAACAAACAACTTTCATCAATCTAACAAGCTTGGGCAGGGTGGATTTGGTCCTGTATACAGGGTAATGGTTTCTCTTGCAGAGGTTCATGATCGCCTAATAATTTTGATATATTGTAAAGGGTTGTTGCTTGTTCATAGGGAAAATTGTTACATGGACAAGAAATTGCAGTAAAAAGGCTTTCAAGAGCCTCTGGACAAGGGCTTGAAGAATTTATGAATGAGGTGGTTGTCATTTCTAAACTTCAACACCGGAATCTCGTTAGACTCCTTGGCGGGTGCGTTGAAGGAGAAGAAAAGTTGTTGATCTATGAATATATGCCAAACAAAAGTTTGGATGTACTTCTTTTTGGTTAGTTCATTATGATGCCCTCAAAATTACTTTATTTTCACATATATAGTATCATAAATCTAATCTGTGTTCTTCTTTGTTTTGGTTAAACTACTCATTAGATCCAAGCAAACAAGAACTGCTAAATTGGAGACAACGCTTCCAAATTATCGAAGGTATTGGTCGAGGTCTACTCTACCTCCATCGGGATTCGAGATTAAGGATTATCCATAGGGATCTAAAGGCAAGTAACATATTGTTGGATGAAGATCTAAATCCAAAGATATCAGATTTTGGTATGGCCTGGATATTTGGAGGCAATGAAGACCAGGCCAATACTAATAGGATTGTCGGAACATAGTATGTACCCTTTTGTCTTGATTCAATTAGATACTAAAGCTACTATGTCTTCATTTTTTTTTTTTTGGTATAACAAGACTTGGATTTGTTTAATTGTTGAAATATAGTGGCTATATGTCTCCTGAATATGCAATGGAAGGACGATTTTCAGAAAAATCAGATATCTTCAGCTTTGGAGTGCTGTTACTGGAGATAGTGAGTGGAAGAAGAAACACTAGTTTTTATCATGATGAGCAGGCCGTGAGCCTCTTAGAATTTGTAAGTCTCCATTATCTCATGGCCCTTTTTTTTAATAAATTAATCTTTTTTGTGTTTTTCATAACTTTTTTGTAGTGATGCTATTGGATAACTACAATTATGATTGATTAATATTGAAATCATAGTAGCCAGAAGATATATTGGGAAACACAATATAATATCACCACTTCTGTTGAAGACTCCGAAGGTATTTTTTTTTTCTCTCCAAATTATCAAACACATTTCAAGCATGTTTTCATGTTTCTAGGTATGGAAAATGTGGAACGCCAACAAAATTGCAACCCTGGTAGACCCCATGATATCTGAGCCATGCTTTGAGATGGAGATCTTGAGATGCATACATGTTGGGCTATTGTGTGTTCAAGATTTTACTAAAGATAGGCCAACTGTATCTGTTGCAATTTCCATGCTTAAAAGTGAGATTGTTGACCTGCCTCGTCCAAAGCAACCTGCATTCACTGCAACG
Organism: Cyclocarya paliurus; assembly: GCA_029856935.1. Taxonomy (NCBI): domain Eukaryota; kingdom Viridiplantae; phylum Streptophyta; class Magnoliopsida; order Fagales; family Juglandaceae; genus Cyclocarya; species Cyclocarya paliurus. The sequence continues at coordinate 15,845,782 of CM056951.1, forward strand.
CAGATTGCCACTGATACAGCTTCTCAATGCAAACAAAGAGCTGGGGGCTCTATAAACAACGTCACTGTTACAGTGGTTCAAGGTCGTTAGCTATTTGGTGGCAGAATGCATGTCTTGTTTCACTTTAAAATGTTGCAGATTTTCGAACAGAATCTCAAAACAACTACCAAACATACTTCTAACATGTTTGGTTTTTTTAGATCAAATTTATTAGTAGTAAAGAGGGATTGTATCGCCCATCCTTGTGGTGATTAGACTTCAAGAAATAGTTTTGGAAAATGAGACAAGACTTACTGAACTTTTTAAATCTTTTTATTTCCTCCACATGATACAAAAGATTCTATATTTAAATTAAATCTTGTTTGTAAATTTAAAAGTGAGTTTGCAGTGGAATTTATTAAATTAAATTATAAAGTCCTTCACAAAATGTGAGTTCATACGTTACATAAAATATGTCTAGGCTGCTGTCACCTTATCCTTATGCCATGTGTGTCCTAATGCTTTCTTCTCATTTCATTTTTAAGGGGAGGCATACATAAAAACAAAATGAGTCAAGTACTCAGTACGCATTGCTTCATACTATAAAAATATATTAACATAGGTTTTCATTCAGGGATTTATCATTTCTCTACGTACTTTACATAAAACGTTTCTTTCCTTTGAAAACATTATAAGTTTGGGTTTTCTTTAAAAGGTTTTCATTCCTCAAAAAGTATTTCTCATACCTTGTATAGTCATTCATAAAGAAGCTAAATCATTTCATAATATCCAATTAACTGTTATCATTTTATAAAGAGAAATATTTCATTTTTCGTTTTCATATTACTTATAAAAATTTAGAAGAGTATGAACATAACACTTACCTGGAATCCATGCCATTGTCATTTCATGCAGTCCATTCATATGCGTGTTAGATGACAATCTATATGCATCCATAACTTTAGGTCATTTCCTTTTCATTTACATATGCAACTTAAACTTAAAACTTGCATAATAAAAATACTCTCAACTCTTAGTGCCTTCTTTGCTACGTGGTCTGAACCTTCAATTGATTTTTTACTTGAACCTCCTTCACCTAGACCCATCATTACCCAATTAACCCCCTCCAACTATTTACTTGCATACTTCCTCATAAAATTCATAATTGTATAAATTTACACCTTTAGGTATTAATAACATCTTTTTCATCTCACTTGTACAAGACATCATTGAATCCTTGAAGCATAACCATTTTCATTAATCCTACGCCTAGACATTGAACCTAAAAGTTCAACTTCATTTCTAACTAATGATCTCACCATCTTCTAGTCCTAACTCTACTTCACCTTCCTTAACTCGAGTTCCATTCATTTCGTAACATCCAAATGTATAACACAATACAAACCCTGAGCATACATATACAATCCACCAAAAATACATGTGTACCCTATCCCTTTATCACCTAAGGTCAACATACACCATCAGAGTACTACTTGCTCTTATAAGTTTAATACACACCGCAACAACAATCCCAACCAAAATATCACTCCAATATTTAGTACCAATTCATATCATTCCATTCCACCCTTCCATATGTAAAACTCAAATAATAAAGCATACCAACATGCTTGCTACCAATGTTATTCAGTCTTAACACAAATGCACATACTCCATCCATCTAGTACTTCAGTCAACACAAACCCATTACACATGCAATAATCTAATCATATAATCTTCATATTACATTCAATATGCATAAAATCTGTCAAACCCACCTTCACAAACACTTTGCTCAATTTATGAGCTTCTTGGTAAAACATATATATTTCCAAATTACCATCCAACACCAAACACACATACTACATAACAAGTTCCTAATCAATACATCATTTCCTTATAGTTTATCATACGCAACATATTCAATACCACAAATCTGTCCAAATTTTCCAAGAGTATCCTTAATACAATTTTACTGCTATTTAATACAATTCGTACATCTCAAAAATGTTACCATTTTGCACTATACATGATACATACCTCATACAAACATAAAACGTAAGAAACCCACTTCAAAAAAAATCTGTCCATTACATAACCATAATACTTTCTGAAAATACACTTTAAGTCCATAAACTCTCTATTCATTTATCTCTTGAGCTCAACATCAATCCATCACACAACCATTACTCATGCATAACACACCCAACATACTCAAATCTATCCAATTCTTGGACCTTCAAGGTCCTCATGTAAATTCAAATCTATAAACCATTGCATTTAAGTAAAATTTAACCAACTCTTCAACTAAATCAATATGCACACGTAAATTAAACCCATTATCCATTTAAACTCAATATACAACAAACAAACAACAAATACACATACTAAATCTATAGTCCATTTAACTCCGCATAGAAAAAAACCTACACAACACCACACTTCACAATGCTTCACTTATAACTCCATTTCAATCCTAACCACACATCACTTCTTCTCAGTTTATCACAATCAATATATTCAATATATATATATATATATAATATCTGTCCATATATTCTATCACAACACTATTTCGACTTCATAAACATATAAATCTTCGAAATAAAGAGATAGAGGTTTATACAGAATATTGAGGGGTTTGATTGCCAAAAATAGAGGCGGTTAGTGGCTCCCATTGATCTCGGTTTGCGGCTCACAATGGTGCTACAACTTTATATGGCGTGGTTGGACTACAATGCTGCAAGGCTAGATGTGGTGGCTGATTATACTACTGTGGGCTGGAGGAGAAACAAGAAGAGTGGGCTGAGGTGCATGTGAGAAGGTGTTTGAGTTACGGTGGCATGGGTCACAAGCAGAGGTGTTGTGGAGTCTCAATGGCTAAGCTCATGGTTGCTGTGACACAATGGGGGTGGGTGGAGGCAGCGGTTGTAGTGTCTGGGAGACTCACGATGGTGTTGGCTTTCAATAGTGCTTTTGAGTTGCATGAAACAAGGGGTTGCTACCGTGAAGGGTGGTTTACGATTGTGAAAATAAAGGGGCCAAGGACTGACGGGGTGATGCCGTGAATATATAGCTTTGGCCGGTAGCGGCAGTTCTCTTTTTGTTTGCAGATCATTTGAGCACATTAGAGACATTGTTAGAAGAGTTTTACTACTCATCATCTCTATATATTATACAGCACATTTATTTTTATTTTTTAATTATTTTTTGTTTTATTACTCTTAAACTAATTAAATTTTTTTACTCATCATCAGTATGCAATATATTTGGTAACAAAAAAAAAAGAAAATAAAAAATAATATGACATATAGTATATAGATGATGAGCAAATATATATATATATATATTTTTTTAAATCTTACGCAATGGTTATATTACGCGCGCATAGTGCTTGAACCAACTACCAAGTTGTAGTATGAAAGTGCACGTCTTTCTCGGAGTCCGGATTGTCCCCTTTTTTTCTTCTGTGCTTTTTTGTCTTACCTTCCTAGTTACACGACAAAAACAACTACTCCCTTGAAAACAGAGCATCACTACATGGCATGCTTTTTTGTCTTAACACTCGGCATCAGTATTATAGTACGTTATCTATAAACAAATTAATTTTTTTTTAAATGGGATTCTTAAAATTTTTTTTTAAATACATAACAATATTTTAAAAAACTAGAAAAATATAAAAAAAAAAATAGAAAATAGCAACGACAAAGAACCGAAAATACCCAAAAGAAAAAAGTTTTAGAAAAAGAAAAACATATATAATAGAGAAATTATTCAGAGTTAATTAAAATATAAAAAACTTAACAATAAATAAACAATAAATGAAAAGGAGAATGTGGAATCCCTTGCCGAGGTGCAGTGCCTCCCAATGATGCGAGGGGGCCCTACTGATGAACACACTTGGATCGGGATCCCCTCCTAACCCAGGGAGAACCCAAACATGGCTTGAGTTTAGAGATGGTCACAACCCGGCCTCTATAGAACTTAGAAGAAGTCTCCCCCTATCGAGAAGGGGTCTTTCTGATTGACTCACTCAAAAATGAGCAGCACAAAAGCTATCCCAAGTGTAGGAGCGTGTCGTGTAATAATTAGAAATAAATTTCTAAATCGTCTCCTCAAGGAAATTGCTTAAAAAGCAAACTCGTGTAAAATAGTAAAAATAGTTACAATAAGAGAATATAAATAAAAGTGATGAAATGTACAATAAATATGGTAATGCAATGGAAATGAAATTTTACTAGTCATGGATTAGATTCATGTTTGTTGGTTTTGAGTGGATGATGAAAAGTAAGAAATTAAAATGCAAGACAGTAAGTTAAAATTGCTGAAAATTAAATCACTGAAATGTAAATGAACAATAAAATTAAATGACATAAAAGTAAATTGTAAAAATTAAAGGTACAGGAAAATTAAATGACAGTAATTTAAATTGCAGGAAATTAAAAGTGCAAGAAAATTAAATGACATAAATTTAAATTGCAGGAAATTAAAAGTGCGAGAAAATTAAATGACAGTAATTTAAATTGCAAGAAATTAAAATTGTGAGAAAATTAAATGACAGTCATTTAAATTGCAGGAAATTAAAAGTGCGAGAAAATTAAATGACAGTAATTTAAATTGCAAGAAATTAAAAGTGCGAGGAAATTAAATGACATAAATTCGAAATTAAATAAAAAAAGGAATTGTAAGGAATAAACTTGATGTTTGGAAATGGAGACTGCGTTCTCCAACCCAAAAATCTAAACTTCCAATTAAAGTAAACTCTCAAAAATAAAATGGACTCTCAACATTTATCAAAGAGGATTGAAAATTTACTCACTAAACAAACTCAAAACTGGAAATGAAGACTTACAAAAATAAAATTTACTGAGCCATAAACTAAAACTGACTGATGAATGAATTACACGAAATTAAAAACTGAACTAGAAAATAAAAACTGACTACAAACTCACTCACTATTTTTCTCCGAACTCTAACTCTAAATTCTAACTCTAATTTAACACTAAAATCTCTTAACTCTTGACCCCCTTCTCCATCCATTTACAAGCCCTTATATAGGCTTCAAAAGCCTCTGCATTGAATACACTCGTGCTGTCCATGTCCCATGTCCCCTGCTCATTGCTGAAAGTTTGCATCCGTGTGTTAAAGCCGAAAAAAATATTTTTTTCTCTCCTTCTTTTTGGCTGGTTGACCATGTGCGTCTGTCTTTGTTCCCACATGCAGAGAAATTTGTTCCCACATCCAGACCGAAAAGGAAGCAACAAACTATTTGTTTTTCGTCTGTTTCCTTTCTTTGTGTCCTCGCGTCTGTCTAAATGAAAAAAGTCCTGTGAGTTTTCGTCCTTCGTTTCTGTCCAGTGTGTGTCCCAGCTTGAACATTTTATTTTATTTTTCTTCTATCTTCAACTCGCATGCCACTCCGTCTCTCTTTCTTTTCTTTTTTCCTCTTTCCTCTTCCTAGCTTTCTTTCTGAACCTTTTCATTTTTTTTCTCTTTCTCTTCCGTGCGTCGTGTTCCTTCTCCACGAAAACAGCTCTACCGAACTTCATTTCTTTTGTTCTAGAGAAAAACCATCATCGCAGAGCAACAGCGTTGGCGGGCTTGGCTGTTGGTAGAGGTGCTGCCGTGGTTGCTTTGGATGCTCTGTTTTATGGGGCTGAAGCAGAGGAAAACCGGGGGGGGGGGGGGGGCTGAGTCCATGAATGGAAGATTCGAATGGTGCAGGTTGTACGAGAGCAGTGGACGTGCGGAGGAGAACTGCAGCTTGGAGGTGCTACTGTGGAAGGGGTGCACTGCATTTATTTTGTGCTATTGTGAATGCGGAGCCATGGTGCAGAGGTCGAGCATGGTGGTGCTGTTGATGGCTTACTGACAATGGCTATGGAGCACAGTGGATGGTGGTTGTGTTGCAACAGGTGCAGTTGGACGTGCGGCAGCATTCATGGGTGGCAGCAGTTGTTCTATACAGTGGTTGCTTGATGCTACGGTGGGACTGTTGAACGTGCGCCGTGGAGATGGTGGTTGTTGTGGTGGCTTGAGATGGATGGTGGCTTCGGAAGGTGGGTGGCGTCGACTGGTGTATGGCTGGACGTGGAGGGCAGCGCTGTATGTGCATGGCTAGAGCGGAGCTGCTGAAGGTTGAAGATGACGCGAACGACATGTAGTTTTTATCAAAAGACAAAAACGACATGTCGTTTAGGCAACGAATTCTTTTAATCCCAGTGAAAAACGAGTTTTTCTTGCAGTGAAAAACGACATGTCGTTTAGTGTTATGCGAATGAATAAATATTGCCCAATTAAATTACAAGCTATAAAATTAAGCATAAATTATACTTTTAATCAATTTAAATTATAACTTGAATTTATGCCTCTTAATCAATTTTTTCATCTAAAACCAATGATAAAATAATAAAATAATTAAAAATATATTGATTTTAAGTATATAAAATATGCAATAATGCAGCTCAATCACTGATCTAGGTGCAGTTTAATTTGGTGGTCTCTCTTAGGGGTGCTACCCACAAGGGTGTGGTTTGAACCCCCATAATCTGACCCTGCACACCAGGGAGCTGGGGCGAACTCCATACCCTATATTCGTTCACCTCACCTCCCCCCGGGTCGACTGCCATCCACTGCTACACAATTGTAAAAAACAAAAACAAAATCACAAACTCCACAAAAAAATACAAATCCACAACAAAATAGTAAAAGACACAACAAATCCACAATAAAACATATCCTATACTAGTAAAAAAATCATTTGCAAAGTAATAAACATTAAACAACAAATTGAAAAGAGAGAGGGAGAGGGACTGAGGGAGAGAGTCGAGAGAGGAATTTCTTTGACCTTAGAAGTAAAGGACGACCTCGCAAAGAGGGAGAGACCGAGAATTGACTGTCGAGAGAGGTTGAGGACAAAGAGGAATTTGAGGAAAGCAAAAGGGGGAGGGGAATGAAAGAGTCAGCGATTGGGGGGAGGAGAGGCCTAGGGTTAAACTAACCCCCCCCCCCCCCCCCCCAAAATGATGGCGTTGCCTTTTTTTTGAAAAAAAAAAATTCATTACCACAAATTCTTTTTTATCATACAAATTTTTTTGAAGTTGAAGTGGATTTGTTGACAAACCTGGAACAAGGATTCCCCATTATTTCGCCTCCCACTAATTGTATTTGGCAAGAGGCACGGTATGAAAAAGTGGGGTTTTATTGGCAAGAGGCACGGTATGAAAAAGTGGACACTCCTCAGTAGTTTGCAAGGTTGGTGAGAGGCGCAAGGAGGATGTCAAGCAAAAGGAAAAAAAGATGTTGCAGCCGAAGAGCAGGATGGTAGGGGTGAGTCTAATATTATTCAGACGGTTTCAGAACAGAACAATGCAGAGGGACCTAATCAATTAATTGTATGGGAGGCTATGAAGAACTTTGCTATGGATGGCTAGAATATGCAAGCACCTGTGGAAGAGAAGAAGGGTGGGTCAACGCAGGAAATTGTGAATGGCGATGGTTTGCATGGGAACAGTGAGATTAATTCTCAGTGCAGTGAGGAGAATTGTGAGGAGGTTTGGTACGATGTTGACCCTAGCCCATCTAATTAAATATTGGTGCCTCGGAGTGAGGCCATGATGCCGCTTCCAGTGGTGCTTTTAAACAGTGTTCATGATAGTAATGGTGTGGCTTTGGATGATTTACCATAGGATGAGGACGCTCAGGGCGTAGATGTTATACCGGGCTCTGTTTCAGATAGGGAGGAAAGGGAACTTCCGTCAGTCTTGGGGAAGGACAAAGGTTATGACTCAGATGTGGTGCCACGACAAAATTCTGGAATTTCGAAAGAGAGTTTATGTAAGGTAGTGCGCAAGTTGTTACGTGTTCATACCTGACCTCAAAAAATTAATTTATGATTGATACCATTTTCTTCTGGAATGTGAGGGGGTTAGGCCGGTCAAAAAAGAGATTGAAGAGTTTAGTCTCAAAGTATAATGCTTCTCTGGTTGCGATCTCAGAATCTTTTATTGAGGCTGCTTGTATGCCCATTCTTGGTAATTTTCTTAATTTTCCTTATTGTTGTTCTAACGAGGTAGAGGGGGGAAAGCTATGGATTTTTTGGAGGGTCCCTAATGCTTTCGAGATTTTATGTTGCTCGGCTCAAATAATTACTAGTTGGTTTGATATGGATAATAAACGAATTCTTGTTTCTTTTGTTTACACTAAATGTACTCAAGCTAAAAGAAGAATTCTTTGAAGGGATTTAGAAGAGGTGCAAGTGGGGGATCATCCCTGGCTAGTAGTGGGGGATTTTAATTCTATTTGTAATGACTCGAAACGCATTGGTGGTAACCCTTGATCGCTGGCTTCGATGGTAGATTTTAATAATTGTTTAGATCAGTGCGGTCACTTTGATCTCTCTAGTGGAGGGAATAACATGTCTTGGTGTAATGGGCATGATGGGAGCTTTAGAAGCTAGGCAAAATTGGACGGAGTGGTCATCAACAATGCTTTCTCATATCAGTTTTTGTTTGCGCAACTGGAATATTTGAGGAGGAAAATTCTGATCATTGCCCGATGGTAGTACATTTTGATCAGCCACATACATCTTATGGTCCATCTCCTTTCTAGTTTTAGAATATGTGGTGCTCACATGAGGTTTTTTTGGCTTGCGTGAAGGAGGCTTGGAATGGGCTGGATTCGGCTAGGGGTCTTTTGAAACTAGCTATTTGTCTTAAGTGCACCAAAATGGCATTACGAGCTTGGAACAAAAATATCATTGGTTGAGTGGAGGTTATCTTAAAGGACTTGGAGGCTTGGTTGGAGAACCTGAAACATCAACTCCAGATTGGGTACTCTCAGGAAGTGGAAGCTGAATTTTTGGTGACTAAAATTGAATTAAAGCATTGGGAGAATCGAGAGGCAACACGTCTTCACCAGATTTCTAATATGGTGCTTTCGGATGGGAGGGTTTTGGAGAATGCGGAGGCTGTACATCAAGGTGCCACTGCCTATTTTCTTGAGTTTCTTACAGTGGACATGGGGGTGGAAAAGGCAGATCTTTCTTCTTTAATTGCTCCAATAATTTTGGGTGTTGACAATGAGATGCTTTGTATGGAGCCGTCTGAGGAGGAGGTAAAAGAAGCAACTTTCTCCATTCAAGTAGTCCAGGCCCTGATGGGTTTGGATTGGCTTTCTATATTGCTTGTTGGGATATTCTTAAATAGAATGTGATTGAGGTAGTGCGAGAACTCTTTAGTGGGGTGCCGCTACCCAGGTTTTTTTCCTCCTCCTTTATTGTTCTTATTCCGAAAGTGCAGGATCCATCGAGTTTTGATAAATTATGTTCGATAAGTTTATGCTCGGTGGCTTACAAGATTTTTTCAAAAATTATTGTAAAAAAATGACTTGGATTATTCACAAGTTGGTTTCTCCAGAACAAGGTGCTTTTGTGCCAGGTAGAAACATCTTTGAAGAATATTATGCTTGCACAGGAGATGGTTCATTCTTTGAATAAGAAAATTACAGGTGCAAATGTGATGATAAAAATTGATATGGCGAAGGCATATGATTGCGTTGATTGAGGTTTTTTATTGGCGGTTCTTAAAGCTTTTGGTTTCTTTTCTAATTTTTGACGATTAGTAAGGGAGTGTATGAAGTCTCCATGGTTTTCAGTGATGATGAATGGCAAGGAGACCCTCTATCTCCATATTTGTTTATTGTGATGGAAGAAGTCTTGATGAGTTTGCTTAAAAAGAATTTTGAAGAAGGTAGGATTGGAAGTTTCCATCACCCGACGGGGGGCGCTTCTTTGATTTCCCACTTATTGTATACGGATGATCTCCTAATTTTTGTTAGTGGTGGGAAGAGATCTATTAGGAGACTTGTTGAGATTCTTGGAATTTATGAAAGATGGTCAGGGCAGTTGATTGGCAAAGAAAAATTTGTTCTGTATCTATCCAAATCTATTACTTCATCTTGGGTACGTGCACTTTTAAGGTTAAAGGGCTTTCGGGAAGGAAATTTTCCTGCCACTTATTTGGGTGCACCTCTTGTGTCGGGGAGACTTACGACTTGAATTGTTGAACCTCTTGTGGAAAAAGATTGCAGGGTGGAAATACAAATTACTTTCTCAAGGGGTTAGGTTGATCTTGATGAGACATGTTCTATCGAGCATGCCTATTCATATTCTTTCCATCATAAATGTGCCATTGGCGACCATTGCTCGTATTAATTCTATTTTGTCTAATTTTTTTCTGGGGGAATGTTAATGGCATAAGGAAGATGAATTGGAGAGCTTGGCCAAAATTGTGTATGCCTACGGAGGAGGGTGGTCTGGGTTTTAGAGATTTCAAGTTGGTTCAACGTGCAATTCACATGAAATTTGCATTTCGTTTGATGACCACTAACTCTTTATGGACTGATTTTTTCAGGGCAAAATATCTTAAGGATGGTCATGTTTCTTTAGCCATTGCGAATTACTAGGGGTCTTGCTTATGGAGACCAATTCTTTCAGTTTTACCTAAGGTGTTCGATAATGTCAAAGTGCTGGTAAGAGGTGGGAAAGCATCTTTTTGGTATGATAGGTGGCTAGCTTCGGGGCCACTTTCTGTCCGAGTGGAGAATATTGCCAACGCCAAGCTTGGTATAGATGAATGTTGGCTGGAGAACAATTGGGACATGGGGTGTTTGACGGAACTCGTTGGGGAGGAAGCCACTTTGGAAATTATTTAGAGCTCTTATGTGAGTAAAACTGGGCCTGATTTATTTGTGTGGCAACCATCAAATGATGGCAAGTTTTCGACGCCCAGCACATGGGATGTGACTCGAAAGAGAAGTGATCAGCTACAATGGAAGGAGTGGATCTGGCACCGTTCGCTGCCTAAACGAGTTTCCATTTGTGTATGGAAAGCTTATTTTTGTTGTCTAGAAATTGATGAAAGGGTGCAGACTAGAGGAGTTTCCCTTGCGTCTTCTTGTGATTGTTGTGTTCGGAAATCTGGCCAAACACTTTACCATGTATTGTGCTTAGGAGAATTGGCTACAAAGATATGGGAGAATGCTAGCATTACTTTGGGCATACCTTGTATGCGTCAAATGACTTGGAAATCTATACTTTCAGTGTGGTTTTGTTGTGCAAAAAAGGCATCATCACAGGTTTATTACCATGCTTGATCACTTGGCAACTTTGGATAAGAAGGTGCAAAGCCAAGATGGAAGGGGTGCAAGATAGTGCGATACGAGTTTGGTGGTCATTGAAATATTGGCTTCGTGTTATTGCTGGGGTGGATAATTTTTCTAGCTCTGTTTCTATGCAGGACATGAAGATTTTGGAGGAGTTAAATATTTTTTCTCCTCCCTAGCGACAATGTCGGCAATTTATGGTAGCTTGGAATAAGCCTCCTGCAGGTTGGTTTAAAGTGAAATGCGATGGAAGTTGCCATGGTAATCCGATAAACTCTAGGGCAGGGGGAGTGATAAGAGATGAGATCGGGATGGTGCAGGGAGTTTTCTCAGTTAATTTTTGTCATGGTACTAATAATGGGGTTGAGTTAAGGCCTATTACAGAGGGGATTGTTTTGTGTAAAAGGCTAAATATTTTTAATGTAATTATTGAAAGTGCTTCTAAGGTGGTAGTAGATTGGCTTCGTACCGGAAGGTGTACTTTGTGGTATTTATGGGATTATTGGGAAGAACTACTTACTGCTCTTGTAGGAGTTTATAATTTGGTTGTACATTAATTTCAGGAAGGTAATCAAGTGGTGGATTTTCTAGCGCGGCAAGGTGAGTTGGGACGAGATTTTATCTTCGAGGGTCATCAAAATTTGCCTCGGATCTTGAGGGGTATTCTTCGTTTGGACAAATTGGGTTGTCCTAATCTCAGGTTTTAAATTTTTTTTTTTTGTTTTGTTTTGGCTTTTAAATAGGCATGTTTAGGTTGGTTTTTATTGCTTTATTTTTCTTTAGATTATTGCATAGCTTGTTTTATTTTATTGGTTTTTTTTATGCCTGTGGTAGTTTCATTGAATATTTTGTAAATCTCAAGTGTCATGCTTGTTACCACGGTATTCCTCCACTATAAGCGAAGACAATCAATAAAATTTGGGGTACAATCCTTTTTTTTTTTATTTTTTTTATCATATATATATATATATATACTTTTTGGGCTTGGCTTAAGCTCAGCCTGAAGTGTGGGGTGCAAAAGGGGGCGAGTCTAGGTCCAGCCTGCCAGCCGGCCTCGCACTCTTTTCTCCCTACAAGCGGGACCCCCGCCCCTACATGGGGAGGGCGGGGTTGCCCGTGCCGCCCATGCAGGGATGTGGCAATGCCCCGCCGCCCACCCCTAGTCTCTCTCTAAGGGGCAAAGGGCTTTTTTCCCTCCCCATTTCTTTATTTTTTTAATTTTTTTTCTATCTTTTAAATAAAGCCTCATTAAATTTTAATATATATAGTTCTTCATTTTCTTTATTTTAGTTTTTTTTTTTATCAATATATTTGATTTTTAGGGTTATTCTAAGGTGTGCAAATTGACTAGAAACCTAATGTGCAAATGTTAAAAGCTGATGTAGGATTTTGCAAATTAGTATAAATCCACGTACGAATTTTACAATTCACATTTTTTTTCAATTGAATTTTGGTGTAGAACATTGAAACTCTATTTTCACTTAAAAACTCAAGTTTGTGAGTTTGAGTTATTTTTTTAGTATAGTTTAATATCTATCGAAATTAGCATAACACTCACATTTACAAATTTAATCCATGTTGCTACCGGCCTTCTAGAGGATTAACAATTGAGTTATGATGGTTGTAAGGAGATTTTTCTCACTTCACAAACCCACTGGGCCTTGGCCCAATACCTTGCCTCAGGGTCACCAAGACCACGCTTGAAGCAAAGTGACTACCAGGGAAAGGGATCAAGTGATTGGCAGGACAAGTCAGTTTGACATCGCTCGGCCACGTCTTGGACCTGGAAACTTGTATGAAGCGTAGTGGAAAATACAGAGAACCCTCGATCCATTGACACGGGAACATCTATGACTCATAAAGGTTAAAAGCAAGGCTAGGGAACCACACCACATTAATGGCACCACTACCGAGTTACATGCCACATTAAAGGACTCTGAGAGTAGGAATAGTATGAGGGGCACGAACTTCGTAGAGGCAGACAGGATCTGCTCCTCCCAAACTCGTGGTATAAATAGCAAGCCCCATGTATGAGAAATGCTTTCGGATCCCTAAACTCTCTTACTTATTTACAAACTTTCAAGAGAATTTACTAATTTCGACATCAGAGACTCCACGACCCCAAGGCTGCCCTCTCCTAGCTGCTTTCTTTCCTATCTTTTGCTAGCCCAAGTTCTAAAAACCTGAGTTGCCGGAACCTGGCCCAAAGACATGCTAATAGTAGTGCGTTTGTGGGATCCTTTTTAGATCTTACGTGTACTTTGTACACTTGAGGCAACCCATTCCAGACAACTCGAAAGCTCGCCAGTAGTGTAGGTGACATGGAAGCTAACTAGTGAAAGAACGAGGTCCTAGGATTGAAAAGGACACCACAGAAGAAAGATGGGCACACATTTGTGAAGAGATGCCTACGAATGGAAGGGTAAGCGAGGTGTGCCATGCGATGGGTGACTACACCTTGCCACTACCACCTGACTGTACGTAGGCCGAAAGCAAGGTCCAAGGTGAGTAGAGCTCAGAAAGGCAAAACCAAATGAGCCATTGGAGCTTGTCCTGCTCAACCCAGATCGACCAAAAGCTGTGGTGAAGATAAGTAGTGAGATGACATCTGAAGCCCGGGATGCCATGCAACAACTTCTCACCGTGCAAGGACATATTTGCCTGGAGCAATGAGGATATGCCCGGAATAGCCCCTAAAATCAATAGCATAGCTTTAGCGTGGACCCAAAGGCCAAAGAAGTGAGGCAGAAGCGCCAAAACGTCAGTGTAGAAAAGAACGCCGCTATAGCTGAGGAGGTGGACTGCCTGCTGACCATTGGATTCATTCGAGAAGCCCACAACTTGAAATGACTATTCAACGTGGTGCTTTTAAAGGAGCAGAATAACAAATGGAAAATGTGTGTCAACTTCACTGACATAAACAAAGCCTACCAAAAAGATAGCTTCCCACTTCCCCGCATCGACCTGATTGTCGACTCCACGATAGGTCATCGTATACTCAGCTTCATGGATGCCTACTCTGGGTATAACGAAATTCGTATGAACCTTAAGGATGAAGAGAATACTTCATTCATCACTACTCGATTCTTGTATTGTTACACCGTAATGCCTTTTGGGCTTAAGAACTCTGGCAACATCTACCAGAGGCTGGTTAATCGCATGTTCAAAAATCAAATAGGACGAAACATGGAGGTTATCTATGTGGATGACCTGTTGGTTAAGAAAGGGACCTTGGAACAACACCTGGAAGACTTGAGGGAGACCTTTGCAATACTAAGTTAGTATCAAAATGAAGCTGAACCCTGCAAAGTGTAGCTTGATGATGACATTTGTCGAAACCTCAAACTGAACATTGCGTATAGTCACGGTGTGAGATGATGCATCCTAAGGCATGGAGCACATCTCCATGTAAAACTCTCGTACCAAGGAGGGGTATACCCTCCCCCTTAGTGTGCAGATGTTGGTCTAGCCTCTAGTAAGAAAGACGTTTCTAAGGCTCGTCTGCTCCCATGTAAGATCATCAAAGTCATTGATAAACACTTCGCGGTCGACCATAATAGTACAATAGCCTATCCGAGAAGTGTCCTAGCTAGTTAATTCTCTCTCCCATTTCCTAGTTGTCAAAAGATGAGCCATATCCTGAAAAAGAAAAAAAAAATTAGTATACATGCATATATGAGAAATTAAAACTGTTTTGAAAAAACGTTCGAATGTACAATTTAACGTTTGAACGTAAAAGGGTAACATTTGAATGTGTAGATTTTAACGTGCGGGCGTTACATTTCAAAAGACCAACTCAACCTTACATTCGAACGTATCATTACCATATGTTCGAATGTGAGGATGTATTTGAATGTAATTGGCTAGACATTCCAACAAAACTAAGTCTATGTTCGAACGTTATGACTAAAATAAGCCGAAAGGTCTTACATTCGAAGGTACAATATAAAGACGTTTGAACGTGAGGGTGAACTTGAACGTAATTATTAAGACGTTCGAAAGTC
The DNA here is from genome assembly GCA_029856935.1 of Cyclocarya paliurus. NCBI lineage: Eukaryota > Viridiplantae > Streptophyta > Magnoliopsida > Fagales > Juglandaceae > Cyclocarya > Cyclocarya paliurus. The sequence continues at coordinate 15,860,925 of CM056951.1, forward strand.
TACGTTCAAACGTTTTGACTAACAGAAGCCAAAAGGTCTTACATTCGAATGTTGGTTCATACATTTAGAATGTAAAACAAACGTTCTACTAAATAATGGTTACTTTCAAATGAAGAATTTGAATAACCATGAATACATTACATTCGAACGTTTTATATTACAACGTTCGAACGTAAAAAGTACATTCGAACTTATTATAACATATGTTTGGAGTACAGAACAATGTTCAAACGTTACATGTGGGACATTTGAACGTTATGATCCAAAAATAGGTGAGTCAACTCAGTCATTGTTGATATCCTCAAATACAATGTTAATCTTGTAATGGTCACCGTAGAAATAAAGTATACACTGAGTGTAAATTATCTACAATGACCATTTGGCCATTGGCTAGTCATGGTGGCCGGAAAATCAAGAAGAAGTTTCGGCCACCAAATGGATTTTGGTTTGAACCAAAACCCCTATAATTGATGAAAAAAAACTACAAAAGGGTGAGAGAGAGAGAGAGGGACGCTAACCTCTTCTATGATGGTTGTGGTGGCGATTGACGGCGGCAGTAGCATTTTCAAGGGCAGAATGCAACGGTTCAAGGATTTTGAGGTGGGTTGAAATGACGCTTTGCGTTCGGACACTCATCTTATATGCACGTAATGTTCGAATGTTATTTAATACTCGTAACATTCCAAAGTTGGTTGTTTGTACATTCAAACGTATACATAATGAATTTTTTATATATATTATATTTATATGTAAATATTATGTATTGTATATTTTCTTAATATAGTAAATTAATATATATACTATATATATTATTTTAATAATCTATAATATATATATATACACTTTATAATATATAATAAAGTCGTTGCAATAAGTCAAAATATTTGGAAAACATTATAACACCCAAGACAAGTCTTGGGCGTGTTTAAACACACGGGAATCCCATTTGTTCTTTTTTGAGTTAAAGTGAGAGAGAGTTAATCCATTTGAGTTAAAGTGAGAGAGAGTTAGAGTGAGAGAGAACGAGAGTGAGAGAGAAATGAGTGAGAGTGAGAGTGATTGTGTGTTGAAGAGAGGGAAGGATTTGTTTATTTTTTCATTGTGTTTTTTTATTATTGTGTTTATTTAGATTTGTTCTTTTGTAAGGAATATTTGTTATTTATTTTTGAACTAACTAGTATTGTGGTTATTTTAAAGGAATATTTGTTGGAACTTGTTGAATGTTGTGATATGTGAAAGGAATTTGTGATTTTAGCTAGGTATATTTCTAAACTTGATTGTGTGTTGATATATACTAAATATTTTGATTTTTGTGATTATATTGTGATTTTTTGGTATCCATTGTGATTATTTTGTGATTTGTGAATATATTGTGATTTTTTGTTAATATATTGTATTTTTTGTGAATATATGGTGATTTTTTTGTTAATATATCGTGATTTGTGATTATATTGTGTTTATGGATAATTTATTTTTTGATAGGAAATGATAAGAATGCATAATTAAATGATAGGAAATAATAAGATACTAAAATTAGAAACGATAAATTTATGTATAATATATACTAGATTAAACAAATACAAATATATAACTAATATGATATTAAACAATACACATAACTAATTAATAAGATACCAAGATTAAAAGAAATAACTAATTAATCAGATTAAGGTAAATAACTAATAACTTTAACTTTAATTTCAAATAACTAATAAATTTAATTTCAAATAATTCAAATATCGAACTTCACATACTATACATAGGACAAAGCATACTAAACTTCTTTGAAAACCTCATAAAAGGATCAACAATGGATTCTTTACTAAGGCTTCCAAAGAAGTTTAGTATGAATATACATTACTTATATGTTATAGTTTGTGTTATAGCTTCTTTGTGTGACATTGCATGAATAATCTTAGACCCATTTGAGAATTAGTATATACTTAGGTGTTCACTAATTCTTGAATTATCCAGTTTGGACAATTTGAGATTATATTATCTATATTGCATATTTTCGTTACTCTTTCTTTAAACGTTAAGGATGAAAATTTTGGTGTCTTCTTCATTTGTTCTTTGGATATATTGTTTGCAGGGTAACAATCTCTCTCTACAACCATGTATACATGGAGAATTATGGGGAGGTGCTGTCAAAATTTCTACTGACGTGGAGAATAGAAGAATGACAAAACTTGTGCAATATGGATGATATAACCTCGAATGGGATAGGACCAACTATCTTTATCTAAAGAACATGGGGAATTGAAATATTGAATTGGAGCATGTGATGCATCTGAAATTAGTTGCCATTATACTAATCCATAGGTTTTTTAAGAAATGGACAAAAGTTGGATGCATCTTGGAGATAGACTTGGAAAAGACTACGTTTTGTATGCACGTGGAGTTAAAAACTTTATTGATTTTGCTCAGGCCCTAGCCAGTAGTCGCAGTTACATTAAGTGTCCATGTCGAGGGTGCAAAAATCTGTGCACTATAGGATTGGATGAAGTAGAAAGTCATATATTTATGAATGGTATGGACTTGGGATATACTATATGGGCATTGCATGGTAAGCCATATGAACAATCTGCCGATGTTCTATTCGGTGATGGTTTTTAAATGAGGCACATGGATGATGTTATGAGTGGGATGACACTAATGAGCGGGATGAGATGTTGAGTGACATTGGAGCTGGGTGTTTATGGATGAAATTGACGATGATACCTCAAGTGGCTAATGGCGTGAGTCAGAGAATTTCTCTAAAACGTGGGAAGATGCAAAGCATGAGTTTTATCCTGGCTATACAAAATACAATAAAATGTCATTTATTGTGCAGCTGCAGTACATTAAGTTGTTGTGTAGGATGTCGACGAAAACAATCAATATGGTATTGGACTTATTTAATGAAATGCTCCCTGAAGGTTCTGCATTGCCAAAGAATTTTTATGAAGCGATACAGTTGAGAAATGGGTTAGGCTTTGAGTAAAAGTCCATACGTGCATGCAAGAATGATTGTGTGTTGTTTTGGAAGGAGAATGGGGAAAACAAGCTTGTTCCGTATGTGGAGAGTAGAGGTGGATGATGTGGAAATTTATTTTGTGACACTCCGATTTTTATGTGTTTTTTATTGAAGGGCTTTTTAATTAAATATTTGATTTTGAGCCTTTTAATTTAATTAAACATGTTTACGCGAGATTATTTTACGATTTTTAAATCAGAAATTATTTTAATGTGCTTTCATAATTTTAATTAGTGTTTTGTAATTAAATTAGTTTTTATTTTAAAAGAATGTTATTATTGGAGTTTAATATTTTACTTTAACTAGTTTTGAATTTAAATTGATTTATTTAAATTACTGTTTTAAAAATAGTTATTTTGAGGATCAGTTGTGACCTAAAAGTCGTGAGGATTGGATCTCATTTCTTTTCATTCCTCTTTCTTTTTTCTTTTCTTTTCTTTTTCTTCTTTTCTTTCTTTCCATTTGGCTTTATTTTCCCGCGTAGCCTCTCTCTCTCCCATTTCTCTCTCCTCTCCCCCGTACATTTCGGTCTTCAGCCCCTAGCGCTGCTGCCGGCCATCCGTGACCCTCACTGCCCGCACCGGTCGACTCCTCAGCTGCCAGTGACTCAGCCCCTTCAATTTCAGGTCGGCTAACGCCGCCGTTAGCCTCCATGAGCAATTTGAAGCCGCGACCTTCCTCCTCCCATTCCGCCGCTGTCCGGCCACCATTGGCCACCATATTTTCACCACTTCTTCACCGGACTCTTGCCATCCTAACCCACCCAGTTTCGGTTCTGATCCGTCACCGGAGCTACCTCCACGAGCTCATCTCCGTTTTACTCTTTTTGGCCTTCCATCGCAGTTTCGGCCTCCACCCACGGCCAACCGTTGCTTCCACTAGCTTCACCTCCTTCTATAGGCCCTACCCTACCATTCCCAAGCTTTCGTTTAACCCCGTTGGAATTTGGGTATATTGTGTATTTCGGCCACAGTGTTTTTACATTGTGGAATTGCTGTTTTGGTGCTTCCAGTTCCTCCGTGATCCTCCTAAAATTACCTTATAACGCTGTAAGTATTTCTCCAAAAGACTTTTAAGACTTAAGTATATTTTTGTACTAACCTGTTTTATAAACTGTGATTTGGTTATCTGGTTTGACTGTGTTGGTTGTTGGAAAGTTACTGATAATTGTTGGTTGTTGGTAATTGGTCGATTTCATGGCATTGTGCACGCATGCGTGGGTGTGTGTTTTGGAAACTGTGTTTAATGCAGAAAAGGCTTTTCGGGTGCGTGTGTATCACCCCAAGCCGAGATGGGGTATTATGTTGGTGGAGCTCCTCTAGGCACTCGGGAGCGGAATATACAGAGTGTCGTCCCCTGGGGCTTTTGTCCTGGACTTGGACTGGATGGTAGCGCTCTCGATCCGACTCCGTGGCCCCTCGTGCTGGCAGGGGTCAAAGGATGCTTGGTTATGTACGCGGTGGGTGCAAAACTGGGCATCACTCGTTGTGCATCACTCGCACGGCCGTTACCCGTGGGGTGACGAAGAGAGCCAGAGTATGTGGATGGTCCCTAGGGGAGGCCATGGTGCATACGGTTAAAATTGGAATTAATGAATTTATTCCTAGATTTTAGGTTTGTGCCAAATTGTGATTTTTCGTGCGTGAAAAAATTGTGATTTTCGAGAAACGGTATTTTTTCTCGGGTTTTGGCGCTTTGGTCATCATGTGCATGCATAGTGTTAGTTGTGTTAATATATTTATGTCTTGAAGCATTTTGGGTTTTACTTACCTGCGGTACCATTTTTGGTACTGTAGATTTTGATGCAGGTTTTGAGGAGGCTAAGCCTAAGGATACGACTCCACCTGAGGAGTAGGGACATTGGCTATTTTGTATTTGAAGTTAATCGTTCGCTTTGCTTATTGTGTTTTATTTGATGTTGTTTTGTAAACAAAAATTATATTATGTTGACATGTGGACTTTCTGTATTATTGTATTTTATTAAACTCTAGTACTTAGTTATTTGACTTAACCATTCCGCTGCGTATTGTTTGTTATACACATGTTGCATTACACACACTTGGCACATGTCGATGGGGTGCTGACCGTGTCGTCATCATCCCTGCATCTCAATTTCCGTGCGTGTCCGTACATGGAAGTTGGGGGCGCCACATATTTCACACATTTTCTTAATCCTAATTGTTTTGATTCAAAGTGTGTTATATGTTTCTTAACTCGTTTGTCTAGAATTTTAGGTGTCTTTTACATTTATTTATTGAGAATTCTTGATATTTTGCAGATGTTTAATTATTGAATTAGGTTGAATCAAGATAATGTGGGGATTCAGAAATCGGGCTAGGCCTAGAGAGCAAATGTAACGCCCGTCCTTATGGTGGGTCTTTTTACAAAATATTTTAGAAAAACACGACGGGAATTACCGCCCTATTTAAAACCTTTTAGTGTCCTTCCCAGGGTGCAAGACTCTACGTTATGAAATAAAATATGCTTTTATAATAAAAGAGGTTTACGGGTTTTAACAGTGAAAAATATAAATCTTTAAAATAAAAAGGCCTTTGTTACATTTAAAACCATCATGTCTAGACTTCCGTGCCCTTCTCCTTTTGGCCGTGTCCCTCCTGAGAGTACTGCTCATCCAGTTCCTGTGGGGGGAGGGGCACACATAAAAACTAAAATGAATCGAATACTCAGTAAGCATTACTTCATACCGTTAAAATATAAAAACATAGGTTTTCAATCATGCATTCATCATTCCGCACATACTATACTTACATACATACATGCTTTCGTTCGTAAACATCAGTAGATGGGGTTTTCAAATTTAAAACGTGTTTTTCTTTTAGTAAAACTTTCCCCCGTTACTGCCTTCATTTCTTAAAGAATGTCATGCATTCATACATTCTTTTCTTATCACTTTCATAGGCCAGTGCATACTGTTACGTCCCGCGTGCTAGGGTTAGCGGCCTTTTGGGCTGATGGATTCGCCCGTGGCCACGGGTTGGAATCCCTTTCCATCAGGGATGTAGCACTCGGTGCACTACCAGATACTACTGCCCGGCATTGCAATCTGCCCATTCATTCATTTGAGTACCCTGTTCATTCATTTTATGTGGCCGTTACGTATTTTCATACATTCATATATGCTCATGTCTTTCTTTCATTTTTTCTTACGTTCATTCATTCATGGCAGCTCTAGAGAGCTGCAGCTTTCATTCATTTCATGTGCATGAGCATGCCTTTCATTTCTTTTCATTTCATTCATGCTTTCATGGAAAAACATCTTTTTGTGGAAAACGTCTTTTCGTGAGAAAATATTCTTTTGGGGCGAGAGCCCGAAAAATATCTTTTCGTGCATCGTCTTTTCTTTAAAAATACATACAATAAATACCACGTATAGTCATCCATTCACATGCATACAGTTAATACTTTTGGGTGCATGAACAGGGGCTGCCAAAGGGGGCCGTACATACTTATACTTTAAATGCGTTACTTTTCGTTCTTCTTTTCGTAAAACGCCTGCCCTTAAAAAGGGGAGACCATTTCTTTTCTTCGTTTTCGTAAGGAAAAATATTTCTTTTTCTCTTTCTTATCTTTAGAAAACTCTAGACGAGTATTGTAACGACCCGATCCTATTATTATAGAGGTTAATTTCGGATAATTTTATTAGGCTCAACAAGTGAATTAAATCCATAAAAGAATTTATCGAATAGATTATTTTTATTTGAATCTAGAATTTAAGTTCCAAAATTTTTAAAAGCACCAAGCCCTTGAATTATCGACTCCAAACACTAGTAAACTTCTGATTTCCTCTCTATAATAAAACTCCTAGCCACTACCGGATTCCCTTCCTCAACTCATAGCCCCACACGAAACTAACTAGTCCCACGGCGTTTCTCTCAACCTTACACGTCTCTTTCGATTTAAATTTTTGACTATCTGCGTCACCATTATATTTAAATCTACATATGGTTAGTTCCTCGTCAGTCTATCAGTGCATGCAAAACTCTATCAAACCGTTTCTTCCGCATGCACGGTTTCTTCCGCATGCACGTATGCCACTCGACTCCAACATTAACCAACCTCCTCATCACTCACGATACCTCCCTCTGCCTCATCTATAAACCCTCTCTTCCTCGCAATTTTTTCCATCAACACGTGCATGTTAGAATGGCACCCAGTGGAAGAAGACCACGTGTACCCCACTCCAAGAACAATACCGTACAAGATGATAATTCAGAAGTACTCGCTGCTGCAGCAACACGTTTCTTTCAAAGGATGGTCAATGGTGATATGGTCGTAGGTAGAACCCCTCAAGTAGGATGCACATTAGAACAGTTCTCCTGCCAGCACCCACCTACTTTCGATGGTAGATCAAATGCCATGGATGCAGAGAGCTGGATCGAACGATTGGAGCAGATCTTCGAGGCACTTTATTGCACAGACGATCAGAAGGTGACTTATGCTGCTTTCAACTTAACAGACTCGGCAAACAAGTGGTGGAAGTCGACACGAGCACTCTTACAAATGGAACTAGGAGAAGGAGTCCCTATCACATGGGAGCGCTTTAAAAAGATATTTTTGGAGCGTTTCTTTCCTCAAACTCTTCGCGAGGCTAGGGCACGTCAGTTTGCAGATCTTACCCAAGGAACGATGACAGTGGACCAATACGCTACCAAATTCATGGAATTGTCCCGTTTTGCCAGTTACTTAATCCCGGATGAGGAAAAGAAAGCTGAAAATTTTGAGCGCGGTCTAAATCGCAGGATTAAAGAGCGTGTGCATACTCTCAGGATTCGGAGTTTCACAGAGCTGGTCACCCGAGCTACCATTGCTGAAGAAGACATTCAAGAAAGTATCGACTACAATAATCAAAGGAAGCGACAGCAGCAACAACAACTCCAACCAGCATCACATAGGGATAAGAGGCCTTTTCAGGATAATGGACAACAGCCACGACAGGGCGAGTCAGGATGGCTCCCTATGTGTGAGAAGTGTAGTAAAAGGCATGCAGGGAAATGTTTCAACTGTGGGAAGGAAGGACATCATCTTCGAGACTGTCCTGGGAAGAACATAGCTAATACTCAATCTACAAGAGATGGACAGAAGAATATGGCACCAGCTCAAGTTTTCTCCTTGGCACAGTTGCGTGATGCCGATGTGCTCGTCAATGAGAACACAGGTAACTAAGTTCCCAATTAGAAATATTGATTATTGCTAGAATATTAGGTATGTAGATTGTGGTATTCAGGATGACTATTGGAAATATTATAGGTGCTATAGGTAACAAATCCTATCTCAGCATGAATTATAGGAATTAGATTTGAAATTTGGAGAGTCTAAGGTTACGAATTTTCGAGGTTATTATTGCATGTGGAGAGCTTTAATTACTTTTCTTGTGGAGTTCAGATAATCATCTAGTCAAATTATTATTAGGCTTGTCATAAAGCATAATATTGAGGTTTACAATTTTGGAGAATAGGCGAGGTTTGAGAATAAATCTCGAAAGATTAAAAGTCTAGAAATAATAGGTTCGACTAAATGATAAAGACGATGAAAGAACGTGGCGAATAAATACGTTTGTTGTTGAGGTCTAGCAAATTCTGAGGACAGAATTTTTATAAGGAGGGGAGATTGTAACAACCCGATCCTATTATTATAGGGGTTAATTTTGGATAATTTTATTAGGCTCAACAAGTGAATTAAACCCCATAAAAGAATTTATCGAATAGATTATTTTTATTTGAATCTAGAATTTAAGTTCCAAAATTTTTAAAAGCACCAAGCCCTTGAATTATCGACTCCAAACACTAGTAAACTTCTGATTTCCTCTCCATAATAAAACTCCTAGCCACTACCGGATTCCCTTCCTCAACTCACAGCCCCACACGAAACTAGCTAGTCCCATGGCCTTTCTCTCAACCTTACACGTCTCTTTCGATTTAAATTTTTGACGTTCTGCGTCACCGTTATATTTAAATCTACATATGGTTAGTTCCTCGTCAGTCTATCAGTGCATGCAAAACTCTATCGAACCGTTTCTTCCGCATGCACGGTTTCTTCCACATGCACGTATGCCACTCGACTCCAACATTAACCAACCTCCTCATCACTCACGATACCTCCCTCTGCCTCATCTATAAATCCTCTCTTCCTCGCAATATTTTCCATCAACACACCCACAATACCCACGGCCAGAATCTCCCCATTGGGAGTCAAGTTTCTGCTACAAATCAAACCAGACCCACGAACCCGCAACACACATCCAGGAAATTCCTCAAAGCCTTTCCTCCCTCTGCCGTGAACGACCACTGGAAGCCACAACCAGCCCCTCTTGTCTGCAGACCACTCACTATAGCACAGCCACCGTAAGCCTCACGATATCTCCACTGCATGCTACCGGGAACCCACTGCACCACCTTGCTGAAACCAAGCAAACCACGTCGAAGCTCCTCCCTGTGATCACCTCGCTGCCCAGCCAAACCGAAAACAAGCAATATATAAGGAACTAACCATCCCCTGTTTTTCACACCAAAAACATAGTGTGATCTCCACCGTGAACTACACGAACCAGCCCTCACAATAGTTAGCCTCTTCCACGTCATCGTCGCCTGCACAGAGAGCGAAACCAGACACGGAACGCCACTCCAAGTTCGTCGTCCTCACCTGGGTAAGCCACGCCGAACTCCCTCACTGTTTCTTTCCGTCATACTCCCTCATGCAGTGCTCATCACCCTCCCGTAATTTCTCTCTCTCATCACGTTGTCTCTCTCTCATCACTCTCTGTTGCACAGTGATCGCCCAGCTCACCGTGAAGCACCATCACGCCCCTCCCACTTCCAGTCACTGCTCAGCCCCACTAGTTGTTCTCGGATAAACACTGCACTTCGCCCCTCACGTCGCCCCTCACGTAAGTTCAGTCCGAATTCATGCAAGCCATAGACTAGGCTCTTAGGTTTTTTAATAGAAATTACAAAAATAACCCTGCCTTTTAAAGATTTCCAGGTGATAATATTTTAGTGTGAAGAAGCTTATAGAAAATATAGGCTATTTTAGTATTGTAGGTTTTAATTAAAGTCAATGATTTAGTTAGAAATTAGGTTTAGGAAATATAGACTATTTTATTAGTTTAGGTTTTAAATAAATTCATATGATTAATTAGAAATTTATGCGAATTCGTATTTATTTTTATAGGCATCGAAAATAGTGGATTACGCGTCGAAAATAGTGGATTAGCGCTGCAAGGTAAGTAGCATGATCATACCGTACACGTATTTACGGTAAACGACATGTCTCTTATAAAAATATTATGCATGTACGCCCTCTATTGGAAGCCCCTTTTTACGTATCCAAGACATGATAAAAATATGGAAATCTATGATTTTATGTAAATAATTATGCATCAAGTTATTTATGAAAATTCATAATTTTATGTGAGAAGTGATTTCATTTGAAATCTATGATATGATATGATAAGTATGTATGTGATTTCTTTTTGAAATCTATGATATGACAAGTGTGCAAGTATGATTATGATGAAATAATAATGATAAGATACGTAACGGCCTATGTTATGATATGAAGACGGTACCTATGTTATGAGCATATTGTATTGCCAGGTCGTATATGCTGGTAGTGCACCCAGTATGTCTTCCTTATGTATGGATTCCACAACCCGCGGCCACGGGCGGAATCGGAATCTATTTAGATTCGCTAACCCTAACTCATGGGGGTCAACAGTGGGTATTGGCCTATGACAAGTGAAAGATAAGCTCATGTGCATGTTCATGTTATTTACGTATGTATTTATGAGTATGCACGTTTTTTTTAAAGAAACCTTATGTTTATTATGTTTACTGTATGATGTGTACTTATTGAGTATTCGACTCATTTTAGTTTGTTTTCATGTTTTTAGATCACCCCAGGTGATGACATTTACGAGGATGAGACTGCAGGACAGGACTTGACCCCGGGAGGCGAGGTGGAGGCCTAGACAGACTTTGCTATGCTTAGTTTTGTGGTTTAAGATTTAAGTAAATTATTTTGATAAGCACATGAGACTTCCATATTTTTTTAAATAAGTGCTTTCGCAAACTCTATGTTGGATTTTAAAGTATTAATTAAATTAAATTTTATTTATGAAATCTTTTGCATCTGGCTCGTTATTAAAAGGAAAAATTTTAGTCAAGTTCAGTAGTAGCACACTGGCTCCCCGAAAATTCTAAAATGACTTTATTGGGGAGCAGGGTGTTACAAGTATGAACGTAACACTTACCTGGACTCCTTGCTACTTTCATACCATACAGTCCATTCATACCCTACAGTCCATTCATGCGCATGTCAGATGGCAACCTACATGCATACATAACCTTAACATTATTCACTATCTAGTGCATAAGCAACTGACTAGAAATAGAGCTATGCTTTACTTAGAGAACACTCTCCTTTTATCCCATGCTCTTTCACGTTTCTTACTATGATAAAACCTTTAGAGACCCATTACGGTCTCTACTTCTTTCAACCTTGACGTTCTACTTCGAGTGCTTACTCACTAGGGTGAACTCATGGTTCACCTTAAGATTAAAACACTAGGACCTTTTTCCTGTTCTTCTTATTAACCACATTCCGATGCATGACTTAGACCAACCAAGTCATGCATCCCATTCTTAGACAGTACCTTCACCATTACCCTCATGTATCTTAGCTCACTCTACTTCTCATGACCATCCGTACACATCATACGGCTCTAAGCCACTCCGAGGCTTAAGTACCGCGTCATCATACATAGGACAGATTACCCATTATATACGGTAAATCTGTCCGGCACATGTGTCTAACCAGACAACACACGTACTTTACCCTTTTATCATCTAAGACCAACATACCTTACATTGGTCATCGGGTCGTATGGATAAGTGCCATACTCCGATACCATCCTTCTCTTACCCGGCTAGCACGACTCTCCGTGCTACCCGAACCTAATGACAGTTCATCCCAACACTTAGCCGATGGGACTCTGTTCATAGCTACACTTTACATCACGCCATATAGCTCGAGACTGTTTCCAAGCTACACCGTGACCTTATCACATCACCTCTCATACATCTTAGGTCATCACAGCGCAACTCCATGATGGACCACGTCACTTAATGACGTTTCCCAATCATGCTTCCGTTGCACTTAATTACCCATTATATACGGTAAATCTGTCCGGCACATGTGTCTAACCAGACAACACACGTACTTTACCCTTTTATCATCTAAGACCAACATACCTTACATTGGTCATCGGGTCGTATGGATAAGTGCCATACTCCGATACCATCCTTCTCTTACCCGGCTAGCACGACTCTCCGTGCTACCCGAACCTAATGACAGTTCATCCCAACACTTAGCCGATGGGACTCTGTTCATAGCTACACTTTACATCACGCCATATAGCTCGAGACTGTTCCCAAGCTACACCGTGACCTTATCACATCACCTCTCATACATCTTAGGTCATCACAGCGCAACTCCATGATGGACCACGTCACTTAATGACGTTTCCCAATCATGCTTCCGTTGCACTGCTCTGTTACTTCTTAGCCACTTGGCACTTATTCCCGACCATAAGCCAATCACATGGCAACATCCGTCGCCTTGGACTACAGCCATACTTCACAGACATTTCGGGACACTGTTCCACAGTTCCCGACACCAGACACCAAGTTCTTCCCTTAACAACTACGCAACCACCATTATCTTTGCGATACGCCATACGGTGTATCGCTACACCTCAGAGAGTACACTCCATGCATACTCCCTTCACACACTAAGACACATCACCATTACAGCACACGCGCCGTATGGTGCATCATCCCATCACATGGAGTACACTCCACGTGTACTCCATTACATTACTACAACACATCACTGTTATGGCATATACGCCATACAGTGCATCACTCTACCACATGGAGTACACTCCACGCGTACTCCATTCACAACACTACGCCATGTCACCGCTGTGACATACAGGCCATACGGTGTACCATCTCGCCACATAGAGTATATCCCTCGTATACTCCACTCACAGAACCATGCCCCATCACCATTATGGCACACACGCCACATGGTGCAGCACTTACCACATAGAGTATACTCCACGTATACTCCATTAACAGAACCAAGCCACGTCACCGCTATGGCACATACGCCATATGGTGCAGCATCTCACCACATGGAGTATACTCCATTTATGACACTCTGCCACGTCACCATTATGGCACACACGCCATATGGTGTATCGTCTCACCACATGGAGTACACCCCACATGTACTCCATTCACAGCACTCCACCACATCACCAATATGGCATATATGCCATACGGTCATCAATCCACCACATGGAGTACACTCTATGTGTACTCCACTCACGGCACTATGTCACGTCACTATTACAGCACATACACTACAACCCCACTTCACAGTACAGTCCACAACACTACACAGCGCAGTCCACCACACCAACAGCACAGCCCACAATACTACACAGCACACTTCCCAACTACGCCAAGCACTTCACATCACAGCCCATCACATCACCATCATACTACACAGAAATCCTATAATACTAGCAGCACAGTCCACAACCTAGTCAACTAGCTAACATCTAACATAAATAGCAAGGGATAGAGAATTATACCATCAACGGGATAACCAGTGCGTCGCTCATTGACCGTCTCAGCGAATATGCCAGAGGAACGTACAGGGTGGCTACACCTGGTACAGTGACTGTTTAAGTGTTTGGATAGCTAGGTGTGGTCTTGGAAGGGCCTAAGGTGGCCTTGATGATGGTGGCAATGAGCGTAACACAACGGATTTAGCCGTGTACAGTGGCGGTCAGTTACGCGCAGTGACTGTCCATCATGTGCAGTGATTACCCACCACATAAAGTGGTGGTTTAATCTTGGGCTAGGCTAGGGGAGGTTGCTAGTGGAGCCGTGGAGGCTTGGTGGCGGTGAAAGGTGGCTGGCCGTGCACTGTGAGGGAGGAGAAACCGTGGGAGAGTGAGAGAGAGTGTGGGGCCGTGGGTGGTACGGTTGTGATATGAACCCACGGGAAGGGAATCCCTTGAATCCACAATCAATTTGAAAACGCACCCAAGAAAACCAAAATCAAGTCAATGGATGGAGAATCTAGTCCCGATGAGAACTCGTTTCAATAACCTAGATTATATTAAAATTTAGACCCGATGAATAATCCGTCTCAAGAACCCAGATTACAAGGAGGAACGCCACAAAGGTTGTGATTTACCTTTGATAAGTTCAAAAATTCAAAAAAGAACAAGAGGAGTAAACTCACTCACAAATAACATTCAATATTGTCTAATCTTCAAATGAGGCTACAAAGAGTGTCTCAACCAAAACCCTATTGAAACCCTAGCCAAAATAAAATCCTTTCTCTCAAAAATGCCCCTGCATGAACAGTGCCGACACAGTGATTCGCGCATGAACAGTTTCGCTACAGTATTCTGCTGCATGAACAGTGTCGCTACAGTACTTTTCTAAACCCTAGTTCCAAAAACATGTAACTTTCCACATAAGCCCTTGGCAACAATACAAGGCCTTCCCAAAACCCTAGTTAAAATGAAATAAGGCATATGTGGATCAAGCATCGTCAAGCCCAATTATTCTAGACTAATTCATTATCTTGCTTTCTTGATTTTCTTAGCTCTTGATCTTCTCAGTAGCCCATCTGAAACTTGCAAATGATCTTTAAGACTAGGCCCACCTTGGTTCCCATCAGGTTGGGTTCGTGGTGGTCTAAGGGTACCGGCTAGGGTGGTCGCTCGCCGTGGGTGGTGGCGGACGGCGGCGGGGAAGGCAAAACCCGTACGTCAGAACGGGAGACACCGGGAGGTGGAGGAAGGGTCTACCGGTCGTGGGTTTACTAGAGGAGGAAGGGGGAGACCTCAGGAGTCTCGTGGTGGTGTCCAGTGGCTGAGATGGTCGCGCACGATGGCGCTAGGGACTCGCACAGTGAACCCGTGCGTGGGTGCACTTGTGCTCGTGCATGGGAGGCTACTGGCAAGGAGAGGGAGGCCGAGGTCACTGGAGGAGGCCGGTCGGTGGCTGGAGGAGCTACCCTGGAGGTGGTGGCGCCGGAGGACGGCGCACGGCGGCGCTATGGCTACTAAGCCCGTTCGGGCTTGCATCACCGAGGGAGGAGGAGGAGAGAGCGTGGGGAGGAGCTATCGGAGTGGGTGGACTCGCCAGAGGGAGAGGAAGCCGGTCAGAGGGGCGGTGAGGCACGCCGGTGCCGGGCTGGGCTGAGGAGCAGATCGGGCGAGAGAGAGAAAGGGTCACGTACGCTGCAAGCCGAGAGGGAGGAGAGAGAAAGGGGAGGGAAAAGTGAGGGAAAAGAGAGAGGGGCTAGGGTTTTATCATAAAACCCGACATCTGGAGGTCTATAAAATGGTCTACGATGACCCTTAAATACTGATTTGAAAATGCGTAAAAGCTAACTTACTTTAAAGCACTGAGAGGAATTAAGATAGAATATTATTTAAAATAATATTCTTTCATCATTTATAAAATGATGAAGTCTTACTTAAAATATCTAAAAGAGTAAAATTTGGAAACCAAGAGAACGAGCAGATCGGACCAGATGCACTCCTGGTTATTTTTCTTTCGGCAAAGCTACACACAGTAGCTGGCCTCACAAGAGCAGTTAACACAGCGGCAGATCGTGGCCTCAAGTTTAGATTATATTCGGTTGGCAATCTCACACCCAGCAGGAAACAGCAAGACAGCTATGCAGGGTGTGGGAAACCAGAGTGGAACGTAGCCTCACAAGATGCAGCAGCACTCACGCATAGCAGAGAACTTGACCATTTCGGGAACAGCAGCAGGAGCTGGAAGCAGGGGATGGCAGACCAGATACACGCTGGGTTTATTATTTTTTCTTGACAGCACGTTGGAGAGAGGGGCGAGTACCAGATTCACGCACTCAGCAGGAGAAGCATGCGGAAAAAGTCGGTTGGAAAAACTTTAACTTATTTTTCAGTTGGCAGCGGAGGAACAGAGGGGAGTTTTAGATTTTATTTTATTCTGCTGCATCTTTACGTTAGAAGGGGGATATATATCCTATTTTCAAGGGGAGCAGGGGCTTCTTTCTTTTTTCCTTAGTTTTATTTTCTGAGCGCTTAGTAGTTTTTATTTTTTTCTTTCTGTTCTCTTAGTTGGCTCGTGAAGCATTTTCGATTGTAGACTTTTATTTTTTTGTTTACGTTCGGCGGTCTTCTACCTCTTGGTTTTGGCTGAAAGTTTTATTCCTCTCTCGTTGTTTTCGTTCGGCAGTTTATTTATTTTATCTTTCCGTTGATTTACGTTGGCTTTCATTATTCGTCCAGACGAAGATTCCATTTCCATTGTTTGTATTTTCTTATACTTTACTCTTTCATTCTTCTTAATTCTCGTTTTGCTTGTCATTTTATTTACATTGCATTTTCTTTATTTTCATTTCTCTTTTCAGTACATGTTATCATCGAGCATTGTTATTTTTCTTCTAAAATTTTATTTATACAGTAATTCCGAATGTTAGAGTTCATCATTTTAAGGCATTTTACTAATTTAGAAATGATAGGCTAGATTTTTAGCTTGGGATTCAATGAGTAACCCATGACTGTTTTGGGTTGGATTTTCTTCAAGGTTATGGAATTTTGAGTGATTAAATTGATAGATTGTATTTCATCTTGCCTATGGAAAGGATTAAAATTCTATGTACTTGAACTTGATCAGTCGTAAACGTAAAGGCACGATTGATGCTTGAACTCGTAATAAGATTTTGATGGCTTTCTTTCACATTTATATTTGATATACAATCTGTCAAGTACTTTGATTATACTAAAAAGTATGCTTATTGTTTAATTAACCGATCATAATCTATTGGAATGAGAAAATGGTTGAGAGAAGATAAAATAGAAGTAAATCCAACTTCAAATCAGAAATGGGGGAAAATTGCATCTCAAGTGTTTGTTTTATTGTTTCTTACAAGTTTAATTCAACATTCGCACATTGCATTTTTTCTTTTCATCTCTTTTAGTCAAGATAATTTTTACACTAAAATCTCACAAATGCTTTGATAATCCTTTTGTCCCTGTGGAATACGTTCCTGGACTTATCCTTGATACAACTTGACACTTCTACACTTGGAAGTACATTTGAGACCACGTCAAGTTTTTGGTGCCGTTGTCGGGGACAACTGGTGTTTACCATAGCATTCTCTTATTGTCAGAGGACGTTTGTAGTGCTGTGACCCTCTTCATAGCTTGGGTGATATCGTTTCCTCTCATTTTACTTGTTTGATTTTATTTTATTTTGGTTGTTGAATCTGTATGACTGAATGGACTAGGGACCATACATCTCGACTGATTAGGACAGAATCACTTGCATCCTTTAACTCTACATTCGTTTCTCTTGAATTTTCATCTGACACTCATAGCGTGTGACAATCCGATCTTATATTTTTAGGGATAAATTACGGATAATTTTATTAGGCTCGATAAATAAGTTAAAGTCCATAAAAGAATTTATCGAATAGATTATTTCAATTTGAACTTAGAGTTAAGCCTCCATTATTATTATTATTATTATTATTATTATTATTATTATTATTATTATTATCTCTAAACTCCTTAGTGTTAGACTCCAAACAATTCTAGATAAAACACCTAACTGATTTCCTTCATAAACCACTGCCATGCACGTCTTCAATTTATTTATCAAATTTATCCACTCACATGCACATACACGTTCCTTGCCCGTCTACATACTTGGCTCTATCACAGCCGTGTCCTTCGCATGCACGTTACATCTCTAGGGTTTCCTTTTGGTTCTCTATCATCTATATATATATATATACTTCTTGCAAAACATCAAGCCGCAGCACCTTAACTCAGTTTCTTCACAACATCCAAAAAACCAAATCAGCCCAATGCCTCCACCCACGCCCGTACGTTCGCAGCATGCTTACACTACGGCTGCCCCCTTCTCTTCCTCTGCTGTTAACCCCATGGAAGCCACCATGCATCACGCCGCCATGTGCATGCGCCCCTTGCACGAAGCCTTTCCCTTCACAGCAACGCCCCTAGCTCACGTCTCTTCCCTCAGCCATCCAGCAAACCACCCACACGGCAACCATGGAAATAAGACCCCCATGAAACCACCAGCTGCAACAAACCACCAAGAGACCACGTACGCTAGCTAATGAAAAACAGCAAGCCCCTCGTCGCAGACAACACCACCGAGCCTTTCTCTTCATACCAACCAACCCAGACCACTTACCTCGACGGAACCACCATATTCCTCGGCCACAACACCACCCAAATCCACCCTTGTCCACCCTGAGCTACGGACAACCCCATATGGATTAAGCCCTGTTTTTCACACCCAAAAACAGAGCACTGGACTCCCCGACTGTCAGCCCCAGCCCAGCCATCCTCAGCCACAGAGCACGCCGACCAGCACAACCCCGTGGCACCCACTCCATCCCGGTAAGCCACGGCTGTTGCCACCCTTCTCTCCCTCCCTCTCGGTAAGCTTTGACAGAACCCTCTCTCCCTCTCTCGGTGTCACACCACCCTGACCAGAGGAACCCAGCATGACGCCGACCACTCCTAGCCACCGTCGCGGTTGCCTAGCTTGTCCCTCTCTCGGTGAGTATCGCATGTCTCTCTCTCTCTCACGAGCCCTCTGTTTCCTTCACGCACGGTATTTCCTCCATTATTTTGGTTTCGTGTGTTTTCTTTATGTCCAGACCCTTTGATTCATAACGGGCCCTTGGGCCCTAAGCCATACAGTCAGTATATTCTTAAGTCAATAGAAGGGCTGTGCTTGAGGTTAATTAGACAGAACATTGTGATATATTTGTATTTTAAATTGGATTTGATTTCATTATGTTTCAGTCATGGTTTAGTGATTTTGATTGGGTTTAATATTTTAAGTTAGAGTTTAATTAGTTAGGGATTTCTTTTAAGTGAATATCGAGGTATTTGGGAAGTAATGGTTTTTTGGGGATAATGAGAATTAAGGAATTAAAATAGGTCAATGTTAGCATTTCAGGGTTAAATATTTTAGCTCGTGTTTGATTGGATGATTTACTGAAATTGCACGCTCATTGTATAGGTGACCGATTACGTGCCGCAAATAGTGGATTAGCGCTACAAAGTAAGTAGCATGATCATACCTTTACACATATGTACGGTAAACTGTTGCTTTTTATAAAAATATTATGCATGTATACCCTTTATTGGAAGTCCCTTTTTACGTACCCAAGACATGATAAAAATATGAAAATTTTTGATTTTATGTAAATAATTATGCATCAAGTTATTTATGAAAACTCATGATTTTATGAAAGAAATTATGCATCAAAAGATTTATGAAAAGTTATGATTTTATGTGAGAGTTATGCATTAAAATAATTTATGAAAAGCCATGCATGATTTTATGTGAAGATTTATGCATTAAAGTATTTATGAAAAATCATGATTTTATGTGAGAAGTCGTACAACACGACATGTTATGAAAGAATGCGATTTCATTTGAAATCTATGATATGATATGACAAGATATGACAAGTATGTATGTGATTTCTTTTGAAATCTATGATATGACAAGTATGCAAGTATGATTATAATGAAATAAGAATGATAAAATACGTAACGGCCTATGTTATGATATGAAGACCATACCTATGATATGGGCATATTGCATTACCAGGTCGTATATGCTGGTAGTGCACCCAGTATGTCTTCCTTATGTATGGATTCTACAACCCGCCAAAACGGCCAGAATCGGAATCTATTTAGATTTGCTAACCCTAACTCACGGGGGTCAACAGTGGGTAGCGGCCTATGACAAGTGAAAGATAAACTTATGTTCATGTTCATGTTATTTACATATGTATTTATGAGTATGCACGTTTTTTCAAGAAACCTTATGTTTATTATGTTTACTGTATGATGTGTGCTTATTGAGTATTCGACCCATTTTAGTTTGTTTTAATGTTTTTTTTAAACCACCCAGGTGATGACATTTATGAGGATGACACTGCAGGATAGGACTTGACCCCGGGAGGCGAGGCAGAGGCCTAGACAGATTTTGCTATGATTAAGTTTTATGGTTTAAGATTTCAGTAAATTATTTTGATAAGCACATGAGACTTTCGTATTATTTTTTTTAAGTGCTTCTGCAGACTCTATGTCGGATTTTAAGTATTTATTAAATTTTATTTTTTTTATGGAATCTTTTACATCTAGCGCGTTATTTAAAGGAAAAGTTTTATTCAAATTCAGTAGTAGCACACTGGCCCCCTAAAAATTCTAAAATGTCTTTATTGGGGAGCGGGGTGTTACATAGCGACATGGCTGAAAATGAGCATCATGATAGGGATGCGGTAAATCAGGTTAGGACACTTAGGGATTATTTACAACCTGTCTGAACCAGCACATCTTCATGCATAATCCAACCAGTGAATGCAAACAACTTTAATTTCAAACCTGGAATGATTCCATTGATTCCACACTTCCATGGCATGGAATCTGAAAATCCTTGCCTTCATATCAAAGAGTTTGAATAAGTTTGTTCTACATTCATTGATCAAACCTACACAGAGGACATTCTTAGACTAAAGTTGTTTCCTTTTTCCTTGAAAGATAAAGCAAAAACATAGTTAAATGCATTGAGGCCAAGATCCATTGGAACATGGCAAGAAATGCAAGCTGAATTTTTGAAAAAGTTTTTCCCAATGCATCAAACCAATGCTTTAAAGAGACAAATCATGAATTTTTCTCAAATGGAAAATGAGGCTTTTTACCGAAGTTGGGAAAGGTTCAAAGATCTTTTAAATGCTTGTCCACACCATGGCTATGAGGATTGGTGCATCATTAGTTTTTTTTATGAATCTTTGATGCCTAAGATGCGACAATTTGTCGAAACCATGTGCAATGGAGAGTTTTTTAACAAGCAACCAGAGGAGGCATTTGCTTATTTCGATTACTTGGCTGAAAATGCTCAATCTTGGGACACGGCTGATGTGCATGATAGATCTAGGCAAGTCGAGTCTGGTCATGGAAAATATGTTTTAAAGGAAGATGATGATTTGCGTGCTAAACTAACTTTGTTATCAAGAAAAATGGAAGCCATGGAATTGAAAAAAGTGAATGAAGTGCATGATGTCCCTAAAATTTCTGAGAAGTGTGGCATATGTGAGGATCTTAGGCATTCAACTAATGAATGTCCCACGATCCCTTCTTTCAAAGAGGTATTGTTGGACCAATCTAGTGCTGTAAACATGATACATAAACCATATTCAAGTCCTTACTCTAATTCTTATAATCCAGGATGGAGGAACCATCCAAATTTCAGTTGGAGGGGTGACCAACATGTAGCTCCAGCAACCTTGGCCTCGGGTCCCTCTCAACTCACAATTCAAGCTCCTCCCATGCAAAAGAAAGGACTTGAGGATATGGTACAACAGCTGTCCAACACCTTGCAGCAATTTATGCAAGGTCAAGCAACAATTAACAATCAAAATTCTCAAGCAATAAATGACATCCGGAGCACACTTACAAGGATGACTACTGCCTGGAGTTCCCAAGAAAAATGAAAATTTCCTGCACAACCCCAACCCAATCCACAAAGTCAAGCACTTCAAGAAGGAGTTGAGAGTTCAAATGTAAGGCAAGTGAAAGCAATCACTACTTTGAGAAGTGGTAGGGTGGTGAACATTCCAGCTCGAGGTTCAGACAAGGCTGGTAAAGTCTCTAAACCTGTACAAAATGAGGCTGAAAAGAGTAAGGTTGAAAAAACTGAAGCTGAAAATGAAATTGAAAATATTGCATGTCCTATACCTGCTCCTTTTCCTCAAAGATTGGTGATTGAGCTGCATTATTGCATATTTTATACATTTAAAATCAATGTATTCTTAATTATTTTATTATTTTATCGTTGATTTTAGATGAAAAAATGATCAAGAGGTAATAAATCTAAGTTATGAATTAAATTGATTAAAAGCATAGTTTATGCTTATATTTTATAACTTGTGATTTAATTTGATTTTATTGTCTCACATGCACAATACATTTTTAATATTCTAGTTTAGTTTTTGTTTAATTTTTAATTAATTAATTATTTTATTTTTCTAATTTTATTTTATTTTATTCTGTTTGTTTTAGTTTAGTTTATTTTATTTTATTTTATTTTATTTTATTTTTATTTTATTTTTATTTTATTTATTTTTTTATTTTTCTGCGCAGGTCATAAACGACATGTCGTTTAGTAAAAACGACATGTCGTTCTGCACGTTGGTCGTTTCTGTCGTCTGAGGCAAACGACATGTCGTTTTCACAAAACGACATGTCGTTTTGAACAAGAGAATTGCCTGCCGTTTGCAGCCGACGACGTGCCGTTTCGACATGAACGGCACGTCGTTTTGATCGTCGTCTACCTCCCGCACTGCGTCTCGAGCTACAGTGCCACCGTGCACAGTAGCTTCGAGCCGCCACCGTGGGCCGTCTTCCACCCATCTGCAGCCACCAGCAACACCAGACGACGCCGGCGATCATTCCTCCACCCCATGCATGGCCAAGAACCATCCGACGCCACGGCAATCCCACGTGGTGTCATCTTCAACCTTCGGCTTTGCATGCAACATCCCTCCACGTCCAACAGCATCTCCACACGTCTACTACGTGCATACACCCGTGTGCCACTGCCCAGCATGCACAGCCATGCGAATCAGTTTTCACCGAGAAGCTCTGTTTTGCATCTCCGAAACAGAACACTTCCACCTCTCGCGTACGATCATGCACCCGAAGCCCACGGCGCACCATCATCTAAAACACTCATGCGGACAGAAAGGAAGCTGGAAAGCAGAGGAAGAAAGAAAAGAAGAAGAAGAAACAACTGAAAAACACTCGGTGCAGTCGGTGCATGTGCTGTGTTCGGTGAAGCAGAAAAGAAAAGAAAAGAAAATAAGCATGCGTGTTCGGTGCAACTTCGGTCGGCTGGAAAGCAAGATAAGAAGCAAGTCGGTTTCGAATATAAGAAGTGAAAGAAATAAACATGCATATTCGGTGATGTGGTTTCGGTGCATGCAAAGCAGTGAAAGAGTGAATCAGTGCATGTGGGTTCGGCCGAAAAGAAAGAAGCAGAAAAGAAAAGAAAAAAAAAAAAAACAAGCAGTGCATGAGGTTCGGTGCATGAGGTTCGGCCGAAAGAAGAACATGCATGTGACGCATGTGGGGGCGATGCAAGCTCGGTGCAGTTCGGCCAAGGAACAAAGAACAAGCAGTGCATGTGCAGTTTTGTTCGGCTGTAAAGCAGGTGCAATGGGAAGTCACGGATTAAATTAAATACAGTGGTTTTGAAGCCTATATAAAGGCTTGTCAAACGAGGAAGCGGGTTAGGGAGGGAGAGTCTGAAGTTAGGGAGTTAGAGAGTCAGTGAGTCTAGAGTTAGAGTGTCAGTAAGTTGTCAGATGTAATATTTTTAGTGTGAATTTAGAGTTAAAATTCAGAAAAAAAATAGTGAGTGAATTTTTGCAGTCAGTTTTTATTTTCTTCTGAGTTCAATTTTTAGTTTCATGTGATTTATTCATCAGTTAATTTTAATGTATGGCTCAGTTAATTTTATTTTTGTAAGTCTTTATTTTCAGTTTTTAGTTTATTTAGTGAGTAAAATTTTAGTCCTTTTTTTTATAAATGTTGAGAGTCCATTTTATTTTTGAGAGGTTACATTAATTGGAAGTTCAGATTTTTGGGTTGGAGAACACAGTCTCCATTTCCAAATATCGAGTTTATTCCGTACAATTTTTATTTTTATTTAATTTCGAATTATGTCATTTAATTTTCTCGCACTTTTAATTTCCTGCAATTTAAATTACTGTCATTTACATTCCTCGCAATTTTAATTTCTTGCAATTTAAATTACCGTCATTTAATTTTCTCGCAATTTTAATTTCCTGCAATTTAAATTACTGTCATTTAATTTTCTCGCAATTTTAATTTCTCGCAATTTAAATTACTGTCATTTATTTTTCTCGCAATTTTAATTTATTGCAATTTAAATTACCGTCATTTAATTTCCTCGCACTTTTAATTTCCTGCAATTTTAATTACTGTCATTTAATTTTTCTGCACCTTTAATTTTTTGCAATTTACTTTTATGTCATTTAAATTTTATTGTCCATTTACATTTCAGTTATTTAATTTCCAGCAATTTTAATTTTCTATCTTGTATTTTAATTTTTTTCACTTTTCATCATCCACTCAAAATCAACAAACATGAATCTAGTCCATGACTAGTAAATTTTCATTTCCATTGCATTCCCACATTCATTGCACATATCATCATTTTTATTTTTATTCTCTCATTGTAACTATTTCCACCATTTTACACGAGTTTGATTTTTAAGCACTTTCCCTGTGGAGACGATCTAGGAATTTATTCCTAATTACTACGCGACACGCTCCTGCACTTGGGATAGCCTTTGGGCTGCTCATTTTTCGAACGAGTCAATTGGCCCCCTTGTACAAAGACAAACACCAATTTGAAATTTTAGAAATATTCAAGCAAGTTAGGATTAACATCCCTTTGTTGGATGCTATTCAACAAATTCCCACATATGCTAAGTTTCTAAAAGATTTGTGTACTGTTAAAAGAAAATTAAATGTGCAAAAGAAAGCCTTTCTTACTGAGCAGGTCAGTGCTATAATACAGAGCAATACCCCACCAAAATATAAAGACCCAGTTCACCTACAATTGCTTGTGTTATAGGAAGCTCGAAAATTGGTCAAGCTTTGTTAGATCTTGGTTCAAGTGTGAATTTGCTGCCTTATAATGTATATGAGCAGCTTGGTTTGGGGGAATTAAAACCAACTCCAATCATTTTACAATTAGCTGATAGGTCAATTAAAATGCCAAGAGGGGTTGTTGAGGATGTTTTAGTTCAAGTGGATAAATTTTTTTACCCCATAGATTTTGTTGTGTTGGATGTTCACTTGACACCGAAATCTTCTTTTCAAGCACCTGTGATTCTTGGGAGACCTTTTCTTGCTACTTCAAATGCATTAATAAATTGTAGGAGTGGTGTTTTAAAACTGAGTTTTGGGAACATGACCCTTGAACTGAACATTTTTAATATTTGTAGGCAAGCTCAAGAATTGGAAGATGTACAGAAGGTCAATTTGCTGGAAATTCTTGAGGAAGAGGCTTATATGGCATACCAGCCCACTGACTTGCTGTTTGAGTTAGAAGATATTTGTGATCTCATCATTGATGACACCCCCATTGATGCTTTTCCTGTTTTTAATTCAGAAAATAATTTTGGAGCTAAATGGAGGCCTAAAGTTGAGTAGCTCCCGCCATTGACAGCAAGTTTGAAGCCTTTAGCAGATGAAATCCCAACACTAGAGCTGAAACCACTGCCCACTAACCTGAAGTACGCATTTTTGGGTCCCGACAGCACATTCCCAGTGGTGATTTCAGCCCAGCTCACTCATGACCAAGAAGGGAAACTAATGGAGGTCTTAAGGTAGCACAAAGGTGCTATTGGATGGACGATTGTGGATATAAAAGGTATAAATCCTCTTGTGTGCACTCATAGAATTTATTTAGAAGACAATGCTAAAATCTCTAGGGAGATGCAAAGGAGATTAAATCCTAACATGAAAGAGGTAGTAAAAACAAAGGTTTTGAAACTAATTGACGTGAGAGTTATCTACCCTATTGCGGACAGCAAGTGGGTAAGTCCCATTCATGTCATTCCAAAAACATCTGGGCTTACTATTGTGAAAAATGAGAAAAATGAACTAATTCCTATTAGGATTTGTACTGGTTGGCGAATGTGTATAGATTATAGGAAGTTGAATGCCGCCACTAGGAAAGATCATTTTCCTTTCCCCTTTCTTGATCAAGTGATAGAAAAAGTTGCTGACCATGATTTTTATTGCTTTCTTGATGGCTTTTCTGGTTTCTACCAAATAGAAATAGCACCTGAAGATCAAGAAAAAACAACTTTTACCTGCCTGTTTGGCACTTTTGCATTTAGAAGAATGCCTTTTGGACTATGTAATGCTCCAGCTACTTTCCAAAGATGTATGCTTAGTATTTTCAGCGACATGATTGAAAACAGTTTGAAAGTATTTATGGATGATTTTTCAGTATTTGGTAATTCTTTTGATGCATGTTTGACTAACTTACAAGCTGTGTTAGCCAGGTGTGAAGAGGAGCATTTGCTTCTCAATTGGAAAAAGTGTCACTTTATGATTCAACAAGGCATAGTTCTTGGTCACATAGTCTCATCTCGAGGTATTGAGGTTGATAAAGCTAAGATTGAGCTTATCTCCAAGCTTCCTATACCCAAAACAATAAAGGAAATCAGATCATTTTTTGGGCATGCTGGGTTTTATAGGAGGTTCATTAAAAATTTTAGTTCTATCTCTAAGCCCTTGTGTGAGTTACTTATGCATGATATTGCTTTTGAATGGACCCCTTCTTGTCAAAATGCTTTTGATAAGCTGAAAATTTTGCTTACCACAACCCCTATCATGCAACCCCCTGTTTGGTCTATTCCTTTTGAGATAATGTGTGATGCTAGTGATGTAGCCATAGGAGTTGTACTTGGACAGCGTAAAAATAAGTTCCCACATGTCTTTTCTTATGCAAGTAGAACTCTAAACGGAGCCCAAAGAAATTATTCTACCACGGAAAAAGAGTTGCTTGCTGTAGTTTTTGCATTAGACAAGTTTCGAACTTATATTCTTGGCTCTCCTGTGGTTATTTTCACTGACCATGCAGCGTTAAAGTATCTATTGTCAAAAAAGGATGCTAAGCCATGATTGATCCGTTGGATTCTTCTTCTCCAAGAATTTGACCTTATCATCAAGGACAAAAAGGGTGCTGAAAATGTAGTTGCTGACCACTTGTCTCGGCTTACATTTGCTGAAAATGAGCACATTCTCCCTATCTTTGACTCTTTTCCTGATGAGCAGTTAATGTTAGTTGAAAGTTTGCCTTGGTTTGCTGATATAGTTAACTTTTTGGTGACAAGACAAACTCCACCCAATTGGAGTGCTCAAGACATACGAAAATTCAAGCATGAGGTAAAGTCATTCTTCTATGATGATCCTTACTTGTTCAAATATTGTTCTGACCAAATCATAAGGAAATGTGTGCCCGATCATGAAATACAAGATGTTCTTTCTTTTTGTCATAGTGAGGCTTGTGGGGGACATTTTTCTGCACATAAAACCGTTGCAAAAATTTTACAAAGTGGGTTTTATTGGCCACATATGTTTAAGGATGGGTATAATTTTTGCAAAACTTGTGAGCCATGTCAAAAACTAGGCGCAGTCAATAAGAGAAACATGATGCCTTTACAGCCTATTTTGGTTATAAAAAATTTTGATTGTTGGGGGATTGATTTTATGGGGCCATTTCCATCTTCTTTTGGTTATTTGTATATCCTAGTGGTAGTTGATTATGTTTCTAAGTGGGTTGAAGCCATTCCATGTAAAACAAATGACCACAAAGTTGTGCTTAAGTTCTTGAGAGAAAACATTTTTGCTAGATTTGGCATGCCTAGAGCTATCATTAGTGATCATGGAACTCATCTTTGCAACAAACATTTTGTTGCCCTCATGAAAAAATATGGTATACGCCATAAGGTTTCTACTCCATATCACCCTCAAACAAATGGGCAAGCTGAATTAGCTAATAGGGAGCTTAAGCACATCTTAGAAAAAACCATCAACCCCAACAGAAAAGATTGGTCTTTAAGGCTAATTGATGCACTTTGGGCATATAGGACAGCCTTTAAAACCTCTCTTAATATGTCTCCTTATCGCTTGGTATATGGAAAAGCATGTCATCTTCCCGTTGAGCTTGAACATAAGGCATATTGGGCTGTTAAACAATTCAATTTTTCTATTGACATGCTGGTTCTATGAGAAAGTTTTAGATTTCAGAGTTGGATGAGCTTAGGCGAGATGCATATGACAATTCCAAATTGTCAAAGGAGCGCATGAAGGCGTTACATGACAAGCACATCGAGAGAAAAAGTTTTGAGCCGAATGAACAAGTTTTACTTTACAATTCCCTCCTCCATCTATTTCCAAGCAAACTTAGATCGAGGTGGAGTGGTCCTTATTTAGTTAAGACTGTGTTTCCATATGAAACTGTTGAGATTACTAATCCTCAAAATGAAAATACGTTTAAAGTTAATGGCCAACGACTTAAACATTTTTGGGCAAACCTTTCACATGAGGATACTTCCATTCCTTTGGAAGATCCTACATATTCTCATGACCCTTAGTTCATCTCTGTTTTGCTTTAATTTTTTATTTTATTTTTCTGCTTTTGTTTATTTCACTTCTATGTTTTGTTCTTTCCTTTGTTTTCTTTTTCGTCATTTTCTCTTTCCAGGTTCAGCATTATTTATTTATTATTTTGGTTTCATCTTTACTTTCATGATCCTTTCAGCCATCTCAGGTATTTTCCTCTGACCCTACTCTCTTTCATGCCTTGTTTATTCATGATTTGCAGTGAGGACACTGCCCATTTTTAGTTGGGGGTGAGGAGGTTCTTTGACCACTTAGTCTCTTAGGATTTATAATTGTGGGGTCTGAATTTTTTTCTTGCTGCCTAGTTATTGTTTTCACACTTCTCTACTTAAGATCAGATAGTTGCAGTCTTGGGCTACACTAATTTCTACTGGTTTGGGGTTTAAGTTCAACACAGGACCTTATGATAGTCTTAGCAACTCAAACTTAGGCAATGTATTTCAAAGCTATTGATTGATGACCCTAATGGACACAAGACAGATACTTTTGTTGTTTGTTTGATGTCAATCAGTGGCTTTCATCTAAGCAACTAGCAAGAATTGCAATGAACCATATCTCAACGGCCTAGGAAAAGTGAATGAGAAACTCTAAAAAAAAGAAAAAAATGGAGCTAAAAAAAAAAACATGAGAAAAGGGACAGGCCAAAGATAAAAAAAAAAATGGAGCAAGTACATTGGAAAAGGCTGCCTATTACCGAGATCTGTTTGAAAAAAAAAAAGAAAAAAAAAGATCCTTTAGGTAGTCTAGTGGTAAGGGCCGACTTGTGAAAGTGTGGGTAGGCGCACATTCATAGGTCTGATTCCCCCTAGAAAACAAAGAGGTGCGAAAAAAAAATGGATCTTTCAAAGTGTGATAGCATGAAAGCCGCCAATGTAATGGTTTTGAATTGGAGTAAAGACCTTTTGGTTTTTCTTGAAAAAGTTGCTAGGCTGAAACTATTGTGAGAAATCTTGAAACCAACAGATGGCAATTTGTTCACACACTTGATGCACTCAAAGATTTGTAGCTAAGATACATTTCCCTTTTTTGAGCTCTTAAGAATTTTATAAGCCATTGTGTTGAGCTATGACCTGACTTGATTACATTCTAATGCCCAAGACCTCAACATGATTTGATCTTCTGTAGATATTTTTGAGTTCAGTGGATCACTCTTGGATCCTTCATTTGTTATCGCATTAATTGCTAGAGACTAGCAATAAGCTAGTTGGGGGGTGTGATTAAGTGTCAAAAACTGCATGATTAGGTTGCTAAATTGAATAAATTGTTTCACCAAAACCTGAATTAAGCACTTAATTATGCAGTAATTTCTAGTACTTGACTTATTAATAAATTCTGATATTTTCACTTAAAATGATTTATAATGCAGCTTGTAAAATACATTAGAATTAATATTTCAATTTTACCCCTCAGTGTGAATACTTAATTTTAATTGCTGCAGGGGCATTTTTGGAAAAGAATTGATGTAAAGCATTTTTTTGAAATTAGAAGCAAAGGGCTGGCAGGAGCTCGGCCTCAAAGACTCACGCGGGAGGTGATCTTGGCCTCATAGCAGTTCACGTTCATGAGCACGCACGGACTGAAGGAACTCATGCACGGGCGCAGTGCAGTTCACACTTCACGCATAGCAGGATCCACGGGCAACGCACGGAGCAGTTCATACAGAGCAGAAAAAGAGAAGAAAGAATAGAATAAGAAGAGAAACAATTAGTGAGGAACAAAGATTGGTGGGTGCGGCAAACAAGAGAATAAAACAAAGAAAAGTGAAATCCACTCACACTCATGCAAACCGACTCGGAACAAAGACTGGTGGGTGCAGGAAACCAAGAGAACGAGCAGACCGGACCAGATGCACGCCTGGTTATTTGTCTTTCAGCAAAGCTACACACAGCAGCTGGCCTCACAAGAGCAGTTAACTCAGCTGCAGATCGTGGCCTCAAGTTTAAATTATTTTCGGTTGGCAATCTCACATCCAGCCGGAAACAGCAAGACAGCTATGCAGGGCGTGGGAAACCAGAGTGGAACGCAGCCTCACAAGATGCAGCAGCACTCACGCATAGCAGAGAACTTGACCATTTCGGGAACAGCAGCAGGAGCTAGAAGCAGGGGATGGCAGACCAGATACACGCTGGGTTTATTATTTTTTCTTGACGGCATGTTGGAGAGAGGGGCGAGTACCAGATTCACGCACTCAGCAGGAGAAGCACGCGGAAAAAGTTGGTTGGAAAAACTTTAACTTATTTTTCAGTTGGCAGCGGAGGAACAGAGGGGATTTTTAGATTTTATTTTATTCTGCTGCATCTTTACGTTAGAAGGGGGATATATATCCTATTTTCAAGGGGAGCAGGGGCTTCTTTCTTTTTTCCTTAGTTTTATTTTCTGAGCGCTTAGTAGTTTTTATTTTTTTCTTTCTGTTCTCTTAGTTGGCTCGTGAAGCATTTTCGATTGCAGACTTTTATTTTTTTGTTTACGTTCGGCGGTCTTCTACCTCTTGGTTTTGGCCGAAAGTTTTATTCCTCTCTCGTTGTTTTCGTTCTGCAGTTTATTTATTTTATCCTTCCGTTGATTTACGTTGGCTTTCATTGTTCGTCCAGACCAAGATTCCATTTCCATTGTTTGTATTTCCTTATACTTTACTCTTTCATTCTTCTTAATTCTCGTTTCGCTTGTCATTTTATTTACATTGCATTTTCTTTATTTTCATTTCTCTTTTCAGTACATGTTATCGTCGAGCATTGTTATTTTTCTTCTACAATTTTATTTATACAGTAATTCCAATTGTTAGAGTTCATCATTTTAGGGCATTTTACTAATTTAGAAATGATATGCTAGATTTTTAGCTTGGGATTCAATGAGTAACCCATGACTGTTTTGGGTTGGATTTTCTTCAAGGTTATGGAATTTTGAGTGATTAAATTGATAGATTGTATTTCATCTTGCCTATGGAAAGGATTAAAATTCTATGTACTTGAACTTGATCAGTCGTAGATGTAAAGGCACGATTAATGCTTGAACTCGTAACAAGATTTTGATGGCTTTCTTTCACATTTACATTTGATATACAATCTGTCAAGTACTTTGATTATACTAAAAAGTGTGCTTATTGTTTAATTAACCGATCATAATCTATTGGAATGAGAAAATGGTTGAGAGAAGATGAAAATAGAAGTAAATCCAACTTCAAATCAGAAATGGGGGAAAATTGCATCTCAAGTGTTTGTTTTATTGTTTCTTACAAGTTTAATTCAACTTTCGCACATTGCATTTTTTCTTTTCATCTCTTTTAGTCAAGATAATTTTTACACTAAAATCTCACAAATGCTTTGATAATCTTTTGTCCCTGTGGAATACGATCATGGATTTATCCTTGATACAACTTGACACTTCTACACTTGGAAGCACATTTGAGACCGAGTCAGAGGCTCCAACTTTCAAAATCCCTATGCATTTTCCAGTTCAGTTAATCGTGAGATGGGTTTTATTTTTTATGAAAGTGAGATGTTGAAAGCAGCAGAAGAGTTCCGATTTGCATTGGTTATGAAGTTCATGCGGGCTCGACCCTCTATTGACAAAATCTGACTGTCTGTTGTTAAAATGTGGGGACTACAGGATATACCAACAATCAGTCATATGGATGATTACCATGTTCTTATTCAGATGAAAAGCGAACATGACTTTGTGCATGGCTGGGCACATGAAGGAAGAACTATGGAAGGTTTTACTTTTCGACTTTTCAAATGGTCTAAAGACTTTGATGTGAAGAAAAAGTCACCTTTGGCACCACAATGGATTTATCTACCTGGACTTCTGATGCATTTATATAGAACTGATCTACTGCAAATTTTGGCTACCTGTTTTGGACGATACATTGGCACTGATAAAGCTACTCTTAATTGTACCAGAGCCTCGGGGGCGTGTATTTGCGTGGAAGTCGATATAAACATGGGACCAGTGTATACAAGACATTGCACAAACTGATTGGTCTATAGTCACCTCAAATAGACTGCCACCATGGTTTAGGATTCAAAGGGCAAAGTTACAAACATCCTCCCCCATCAATTTCCAGTGCCTTTGATAAAACTGGGCTGGGAAGCCATCAGGGCCAGGGGACCCCAGTGGGTTCATTTGAAAAACAGTTGTTTTAATATCCTCCCGAGTGAAAAGGGCTATGAGCCAACTTTTCCTCTCCCCATTCAACGTTGTATCCAGGCCAACCAGACATTCCTCAATATTAGTAGGGCTAGATGAAGTAAAAAGGTGTGAGGAAAAACCAGTAAAAGTGTCACCAATGGCCTCCTGCTCAGTTACAATCCTTCCTTTAGAGTTTCCAATCTATTGGATGAAATTTGTCTTCCTTCTTTGGTTAGCCTACAGGCGAAAAAGTGAGTGTTTCTGTCTCCATGTTTAAACCAGTGTTGTTTTGCTCATTGCCTCCACTTCAGGTCCCTTTCTGCAAAAGAGTTATCAACTTCATTTTGTAATTGTTGCATTTGTTCCAAGTGCTTGCCATTACCCACATTTTGCAGATGACTTAATTTAGCCAATTTCTGTGTAACTCCCTACTGATATAGTTGATGTTTAGACTGATTCCAGTGATCCAACTTCTTTTGGCATGACTCTTGTTTCTGATTATGCCCAAAGAATAACTCGGTAGTTGTAGTACAGTTTTGGGGTGTCAATTCCTCATGGAGACAGATTAAAGAAAACACAACAAATAATAAAAAAAACTAAAGGAAAAAAAAATTAATGATGAATAAGAAAGAATTGGTTTTAATGCGATTTAACAACTAAAATTACAAGGATAAAAATAAGGATCACTCAAATTACAAATAGCAAAGCATCAAGAATTCCTTGCACCAATTGGGTATTTCTATTTATTCTTGATTCAATAAATTTCACAATTGGAGATTTATCTCCAAAGTCCCTAATTGAAAGATATAGAACTAGAAACCACTTTAATCGAAAGATAACTCTTTGAAAAATCATTCACTACTTTTTAAAACTCTGTGAATTATCATCTTTATTGACAAAACCCAGCGACGACAATATATCTAGTGGGCAATACTGCAGCAAAGAATTAAATTAATAACGACAATGAATTAATCCAAACATAATCAAGGTCTTAACCATTCTATAGAAAAAGCATGACTGAATCTATGAAGGGATCAATTCTAAGATTATTTGAAGATAAGAAAATACTATTGATAATTAGATAATGATAAATAAGAGTTTGCATTAATAAATAACAATTACATGAATGAAAAACAAACTAAAAACACTCTCAATTGTGCAAGTTCATCCCTAGTTTTACTTAAGGACTTAGTTATCCATTTGAATAAGAACAACAAAATTCTCTAGAGCCGAACTGTGAGTCTATCAAAAACTCTTGAGTCTGAAACTCACTTCGAATTAATTGTGTTTTCTGAAACTCTCTTCCTCAGCCCTTTATATAGAACTCCATGCCTTCCCGCGTCTTCGCTGGCCACTTTAGCAATTTTCTTCCTTTATTTTCTTTATTTCATCCGCTCAGCCTTTATCTGCCATCATGCATTTAAAAACCAAATTCATTTATCTGCCATGTTTTCTGTTCTTCCTTTCCGTAGTTCTTTTATATTTCTTCCTTGCGTGTGCATGCCCAGCCTAGCCGAAAGTCTCATGTGCATGTGCATGTGCATGTGTTTCTCTCCCAACTCAAGTGGCGTGCACTTATTATTCCACCAAGCCATGTCTTCCTCGTTGTTGCCCATGTGTTTCTTCTTTCAGTGTCCCGCTTGCATATTAGTTTTTATTTCTTTTCTTCCTTTTTCATTCCTTCCGGCGTCCACTACGGAATGACCGATGTCTCTCCCTTTTTTTCTTTTCTTTTCTTTTTCCTTCTTTTCCCGTCTCGTGCCCAGCGGTTCTCTTCATTTTATTTTATTTTATTTTTCTTTCTACTTGCTGTATAATGGAAGTGAGGGAGAGGGATGGAGCCGAGAGGTAGAGAGAGCAACCGGGAGGGAGAGACGAAGGTAGTGGTCGAGCTAGTGGCCTTGGAGGAGGAGGTTACTGCCGTGGTGCTGCGAAGGTGCCATCGTTTGCTGCCATGGCAACCGGCATGGGCAGTGGAAAAACAGAGCAGTCCGTTGGAGCTTTCCAATGGATGGGCTCGACGTTGTGAAGGAGCTGAGTTAACACACGTTGGTAGTGAATGGTGGTGTCGTGTTGCTATGGGGCAGTGGTGCCAGCTTGATGCGACGGTGGGAGGAGCTTTTATGTGGATTGGCTAGGCACAGTTGGTGGTAGCACAGTGGTGGTTCACGGTGCGTGGGTGCTGCTGGATGTGTGCTGGTGCCGTGGAGGAGCTTCGTGTGGTGGATGCAGTTGAGCTGCAGCAAGTCGAGGAGCTTGGTGGTGCACTGCATGCACTGCACGCATGGAGACAATACGTAGGTGGTTGGGGATGAAGATGACCAAAACGACATGTAGTTTTGGTCTATGGACTAAACTACAAGTCGTTTAGCAAAACCTGTAAAACAGAAATAAAATAATAAAAATAAAACTTAGACAAAGCAAAATAAATAATTAAAGAAACAAAAATAAAACTAGACAAAGAAACTAAAATAAATAAATAATTGAAAATAAAAATAAAAATAGACAAAAGATGGAGAATAAAATATTAAAAGTGTGTTGTGCAAGTGAATAAATATTGGCCAATTAAATCACAAGTATTAAAATCAAGCATAAATTATGCTATTAATCAATTTAAATTACAACTTGGATTTATATATTTTAATCATTTTTCATCTAAAATCAATAATAAAATAGTAAAATAATTAAAAATGTATTGATTTTAACTGTATAAAATATATAATAATGTAGCTCAATCACACCCCCAACTAACTTTTTGCTAGTCTCTAAGCAAAATAGTAAAAATTAATTGAGATGAATATTGCATAAAACTCGAAATCCAAACAAAAGCAATCAAACATAATAATGAATTCTCACAAAATGCAACATATGACTATTCAACCCCCGGGAGCTATATCCATCAAGATTGTTTCAACAATTTTCACAAAGAATTGAAGAAAATATGTTAGAACTCATATGTGTGTATGTAGCCAAATGACTATATGTTCTTCATTATTAATCAGGATTTATCCTAGGATTTTTCACGCCAAGTCTGTTTAAAGGTTGAACACTCAACCCACAAAATTTGGGTAACTGTTTCTAGCCCTTTCCTTAGGAAAGCTCCATAAGTTTCATCTTTTATTACTTTTTTTTTTAAACGGATTCGAATAGTAGGGAATCAAACCCAGGACCGTGCGCCTAACCCACACATTCCCAAGTTCACCCTTACCACTGAGGCAGATCCATAATGGTGTTTTTTATTTTTTTTAGAAAAATGCTCAGTAGTCCTGCAGTTTACTTCTCCTGTGTTAAATCAATGAACAGTAATAAAGAACACTACAAGTGTAAGCATGTGCAAAATGTCTTTCAAGATTTTTCCTTCATTATATATAAGTCATGCCAAGTCTATCTTAATAAATATAGCATCTCGGTGTTTCATGTTACTCATCAAACAAAATATGATCATCATAAATTATGTTCTATGCTCAGGTTTGAAAATAAATTTTCATAAAAATAATCATGCTCAACTATACCACGAAGATGCTCAAATTTCACAAAATGATATAATAGAGTGTGTGTCAATCATGTGTATATCAGTGCATATCGCATTAAGATAAAAAGAAATATTTATTACATGCACACACGCTAAACAATTTTTTTTTATTTGGGTTAAAAATTAATGAAACAAAAACAGAAAAGAAATGACTCATTCAAAAGCGGGTTTTCTAAGACTCAATATCCCTAAAGAAATACCACCAAACAAATAGGATTACAACAAATAAGATAACTACTCTGTCAAAGTGGACACTTGCGATCATTGTGCAATCGTGTGTCGGTATCACTTCATCATGCCAAGAAATTCTGGACTCTAACATGGTTCTTTTTTTTAGTGAAAATATGCCACAGAGTTCCAACAAGCATTTTAAATACTGAATTTGCACCACCAATCCTGATTGACCTACATTATTGCATATTTTATACATTTAAAATCAATATGTTTTTAATTATTTTATTATTTTATCATTGGTTTTAGATGGAAAAATTAATTAAGAGGCATAAATGCAAGTTGTGATTTAAATTGATTAAAAGCATAATTTATACTTGATTTTAATACTTGTGATTTAATTGTATAATATTTCTTCCATGCACAACATATATTTAATATTTTATTCATTTTTTTCTGGTTTTATTTTATTTTATTTTACTTTTTTTTGTTTTGCTTTTATTAATTTACTTTTCTGTTGTTGTTGTTTATTTAGTTTTATTTATTTTTATTTGTTTTTAATTTACAGCCCCTCCTAAACGACATATAGTTTAGTCCATAGACTAAAACTACATATCGTTTAGGCTCATCTTCAACCTTCAGCCCACGTTCAGTTGCACGTACTTAACCCAGCAGCAGCAACCTCCATGCCGTAGTTCACCGCCGTAAGCCACACAGCTCCATGAAAGCACCCATGTATCCTCCGTCAACTAGCCTCCATGGCAGCGCCATCACCTTCAACCATCGCTGCACCTGGACGGACCATGAGAAGAGCAATGCAGCCATGGTCGCACAACCTCCTCCATCATGCAGTCCACCGTGCATCCATCCGTAGTCAGCCTCGCCACAGCCATGGAAGCACTACTGCAACTCGTCAACTCCGCATGCACAGCAGCACGTTGCAACCACAGCCGTGAGCGCTGCCGTTCCCAGTCTCCTCGCTGCAGCAGCACCACCTGGCCTCCACCAGCAGAACCTCTCAACCACCAAGCTCAACCACGGTCGTCTTCCTGCGCACTGCACCATCGCCATGCACCGCCAAAAACCACCCCTGTTTTTGACACCCAAAAACAGAGCAAGCAGCTAGCCACCGTGAGCCATGTCTTCAGCCTCCACGCCGCAACAGCCACCAAACCGTGAAGTCCAGCAGCACTTACTCACACGGCATGTCACACTGCGGCAAACGAAAAAAGGAAAAAGAAAGAAAACAAACATGACGATGAGCAGTAGAACAAGAAAATAAAAATAGAAAGAAAAGAAAGAACGTTGGGCGAGAGACGGACTCACGCCAAGGGCACTGTAGCAAAAAGAAAGCAAAAAGAAAAGAAGAAAAAAAAATATAAATGAAGAAGAAGTGCGGACGCACGCTGGACAAGAAAAAAAGAAATAAAAGCTAACATGCAGGAATGCCGAAAGAAGAAAAACATGGGCCAACGACAGACACAAGAAAAAAATAAGCAACAGTGAGTGGGAGACATAAGGAGCTAGCATCATGGACGAAACAAGCAACAGTGATTTATTTGAAGCCTATATAAACACCTTGTAAACGGACGGAGGGAGGAGGAGGATTTAGGCGATAGATTTTAGGAGTAAAATAGAGAGACATTTGTTTGTTTTTATTTTTCAATTTTTTTTGAATAAAGCTCGGGTAAAGAGAGGGAGTCTGGTAATGCAGTTGAGAGCCTAATGGACCAAATGTGTAGTTACCGAGCTTTCCTCCTTCACCTGTAGCCTCTATTTTCAGTTTTATTTTTATTTTATTTCAGTTTGAAGTTTATAAAAAATTATTGCAACGTTTATTTCAATTTTAGTTCATTTAAATTACTGTCATTTATGTTTTCAGCACTTTAAATTTCAATTTATTTAAATTATTGTCATTTACTTTTCTGTACTTTTAATTTCCGTCATTTAAATTTATGTCATTTAATTTACTGCACTTTAAATTACTATCATTTATTTTTTTTGCACCTTTATTTTCTACAATTTAAATTTATGTCATTTAATGTTCTTGCTCTTTTAAATTTCAGTCATTTAATTTTCAGAAATTTCAATTTACTATCTTGCACTTTAATTTCTTACTTTTAATCATTGCACCCAAATCCAACAAATACGAATCTGGTTCACGACCAGTAAATTTTCATTTTCATTGCACTCTTCCATCTATTGTACATATTACTACTTTAATTTTTATTTTCTCATTGTAAATATTTTCACCATTTTACACGAGTTTATTTTTAGCACTTTTCCTGTGGAGATGATTTAGGAATTTATTCCTAATTATTACACGACACGCTCCTGCACTTGGGATAGTCTTTTGTGCTGCTCATTTTTGAACGAGTCAAACTCCCAACTTAAATGAAACATTGTCCTCAATGTTTAAAAATCAAAATTGACTGGGAAGTAGCTTAAAAATGTAGATTACACCTGAAGAGTGAGGTGGGTATCTCGCTAAGCACCAAAGATTGTAACCTGAAATGACAAAATGAAACTAACCTACAAACCAAGAAAGCAACAGCAAACAAAAAGGAAAAGAAAGAAAAAAAAAAAAAAAAAAACAAATAAAGAAAAACATACCTGCGTGGTGTGGTCAAGGTTGATAGACCGGATCCACAAGGGGAATGTCTTCCACTTCCGGAACTTGCCTATCAATTAATACTTTAAGGCAATGACCATTTACTTTAAAGATCCGACCATCCTTAAGATCCTTTATTTCTACCGTCATATTTTTAAAAACATTCTTCACTACAAAAGGGCCGGTCCACCTAGACCGAAGTTTTTCTGGGTGTTTCTGGAGTCTAGAATCATATAAGAGCACTTGATCATTCTGCTTAAACATTTTTCTCAAAAAAAATTTATCATGAAACATTTTCATTTTAATCTTATAGATTTTGGAGTTCTCGTAAGCATCATTTCTCAACTCTTCTAATTCGGTCAACTGAAATTTTTTAAGTTTACCTGCATTCAATTTCATTCACCTGAGGGCACTGGTTTTAATTCCAATTTGGAATTGTCCATTCTTAAAGAAATTTGTTTTTCATTTTTATTAGGCAACTCCTCAAATTTCAGTTGCCAATCCTGTATTCCATAATCTTCCTTGTCTATGAGTGCTTCGATGATGTATGTTTGGTGGCACTCGTCATCCTCTATTAGATATTTTCCAGTATGGAAAGTATTTACCCCGAGAGTCATATTTCCAAACGAGAGCTTCATTAGGCTGTTCCTGCAATTAATAAGAGCATTAGCAGTAGCAAGGAATGGTCTACCTAAAATTCAGGAGATTTTGGAGCTAGAGTCAACGACAGAAGTAGTGTCCAGAATTAAGAAATCAACAGGGTAATAAAATTTATCAATTTGGATCAAAACATCTTCAACTATCGCTCTTGGTTTCTTAACTAAGCGGCCAGCCAATTGAAGCACAACAGAAGTAGGCTTAATTTCACCCAAACCAAACTGCAAGTAAAGGGAATAAGGCATTAAATTAACACTAGCTCCTAAATCTAGCAAAACTTGCCCAAACTCATGATCTCCAATAGTGCATCCAATGGTTGGACAACCAAGATCCTTGTAGTTGGGAGGAGTCCGTTGCTCAATTAGAGCACTAACTTGCTCTGTCAGGAATGTTGTTTTCTTCACATGGTGCTTCCTCTTAATTGTACACAAGTCCTTGAGAACTTTTGCATAAGTAGGAACTTGTTTAATAACGTGCAAAAGAGGAAAATTGATTTTTACCTATCTTAGATTTTCTAGGATTTCATTGTTAGCATCTAGAGTTTGCTTGCTTGGTTTTAAAGCTTGAGGGAATGGTACCTTAATAGGACTCTTTGTCATTTCAGATTCCTTGGGCAGATCGGCATCACTTCTATTTTGATCCTTTTCCACATCCTCTGATTCGTTCATTGTTGGGATGTGTAATGACTTACCATTTCGTGTCACAATGACATTGACCTCTTTCAAATTTAAATTTTTTCTGCCATATGTTGACCTTGGGGTGTGGATTGAGCTTGAGAAGGGAACTTGCCACGTTCATTCACACTCAAAGTGCTCATCAACTTGGATACTTGGCTTTTTATCTCCTTATTTTTCTCAACAACCTGCATAATCAAAGATTCAAACCTTTGATTAGTTTTCCCCTTCGTCTCAATAAAAGCTTGTAGAGTATCTTCTAGGGAGTTCCTAGAAGATGAAAATGCATGATATGGTGCAGGGTAAGCTCTAGGTGGTTGAGATTGTATAGGGTTGTGAGTGTCAAAAGCTTGGGGAGTGTGATGAGTGTCAGACTTCCAATGGAAGTTTGGGTGATTTCTCCAACCAGGATTGTATGTATCTGAGTAGGGTGAAAAGGGCTTTTTATACATGCCAAGAGAATTGCAATGTTCCTCATACACTCCTTTCATCTTAGTAAGTGTAGGGCAATTTTGTGCAAAATGATCTATTCCTTGACAACCAAAACAAAGTTTAGGGGCATTAGTTTGGGGAATAGTGCGAGCTGCCATAGTTCCCTTCATCTTCAATGCCTCTAAGTCTCTAGTTAGGCCCTCCATCTTTGCCTTCAAGCTATCTTCTTCTCTAAGATGATAGATGCCTCCACCAGAATGAGTTTGATTGAGGCGTGCTCGATTGGTACTGTCAAAAGCATTTGGTCCTGTCCAGGTGTGAGCTTTTTCTGCAAGTTCATTCAAATACTCCATTGCCTCATCCGGATCTTTCTGTAAAAACTAACCATTGCACATCATTTCAATAAATTAACACTCTCTAGGAGTAACACCTTCATAAAAATAGGTAACCAGATGCCAACTTTCATATCCATGATGGGAACACAAACTAAGTAACTCTTTAAAACGTTCCCATGCTTGATACAAAGTTTCACTATCTTTTTGTCTAAAAGTTGAGATTTTCCTTTTCAAAGCATTCGTCTTATGATGAGGAAAGTATTTATTGCAAAAAATTTGGGTCATTTTAGCCTATGACCTGATCGACCGTGGTCTTAATGAATACATCCAACTCTTCGCCTTATCCTTTAGTGAAAAAGGAAAGAACTTAAATCGAACACCATCTATAGTGCCAGGTTGACTATGAAATGTAGCAACAACCTCTTCAAACTCCCTAATATGCACAGATGGATTTTCATTCTCCAGACCATGAAAAGTAGGGAGAAGTTGTATCATACGTAGTTTGAAATCCAACGGAGGAATATTAGGTGGAAATACAATGCATGATGGTGTTGCTGTGCGTGTAGGGTGAAGGTACTCATGTAGAGTACGAGGTTGATCTTCGAGCACACTCATGTTAGATGATGAAAATGATGAAATAGAATGTGTTTCAAAATTAGAAGGCATGTCAAATAGATTATTAAAGAGAGTATCAGTGTCTACTTCAACTCACCTTGCAAATCTACCTAACTCGTCTTTATGTCTATGCATGCAAGGTAACAAAATACTAAAAACTAAAAAACAAAAATAATACAAAAAGAAAGAGAAAAGGAAAAAAATGTAGCAGCTAAAAAAAGGGAACGAAGTTTCCACCTTTACAAACTTCTGAAATAAATTATTTGTACTATTTCTTACACAGTCTCCCCGGCAACAGCGCCAAAATTTGATTATGCTCAAAGAATAACGCAGTAGTTGTAGCACAACTTTGGGGTGTCGATTCCTTAGGGAAATAGAGTAAAGAAAACACAAAAAATAATAAAAAAACTAAAGGAAAAAAATTTAATGATCAATAAGAATTAATTGGTTTTAATGCGATTTAGCAACTAAAATTACAAGGATAAAGATA
The DNA here is from genome assembly GCA_029856935.1 of Cyclocarya paliurus. Classification (NCBI taxonomy): domain Eukaryota; kingdom Viridiplantae; phylum Streptophyta; class Magnoliopsida; order Fagales; family Juglandaceae; genus Cyclocarya; species Cyclocarya paliurus. Next base: position 15,902,970 of record CM056951.1, read on the forward strand.
GGGATCACTCAAATTACAAATAACAAAGGAATAGGCATTCCTTGCACAATTTGGTATTTCTATTTATTCTTGATTCAATCAATTACACAATTGGAGATTTATTTCCAAAGTTTCCAATTGGAAGATATAGAACTACAAACCACTTTAATCGAAAGATAATTCTTTAAAAAATTATTCACTACTTTTTAAAACTCTGTGAATTATCATCTTTATTGACAAAACCCAGAGACAACAATATACTTAGTGGGCAATACTGTAGCAAAGAATTAAATCAATAAAGACAACGAATTAATCCAAACATAATCAAGGATCTTAACCATTCTATAGAAAAAGTATGACTGAATCTATGAAGGGATCAATTCCAAGATTATTTGGAGATAAGAAAATACTATTGATAATTAGAAAATGATAAATAAGAGTTTGCATTAATAAATAACAATCACATGAATCAAAAGTAAACTAAAAACACCCTCAATTGTGCAAGTTTATCCCTAGTTTTACTTAAGGACTTAGCTGTCCATTTGAACAAGAACAACAAAATTCTCTAGAACCGAACTGTGAGTATATCAAAAACTCTCGAGTCCGAAACTCACTTCGAATTAATTGTGTTTTTTGAAACTCTCTTCCTCAGCCCTTTATATAGAACTCCACGCCTTCCCGCGTCTTCGCTGGCCACTCCGGCAATTTTCTTCCTTTATTTTCTTTATTTCATCCGCTCAGCCTTTGTCTGCCATTATGCATTTAAAAACCAAATTCATTTATCTATCGTGTTTTATGTTCTTCCTTTCCGCATTTTTTTACATTTCTTCCCAGCGTGTGCATGCCCAGCCTAGCCGAAAGCCTCATGTGCATGTGCATGTGTTTCTCTCCCAACTCATATGGCGTGCACTTATTATTCCACCAAGCCGTGTCTTTCTCATTGTTGCCCATGTGTTTCTTCTTTCGGTGTCCCGCATGCATATTAGTTTTTATTTCTTTTTCATTCCTTTCGGCATCCACTACGGAATGACCGATGTCTCTCCCTTTTTTTATTTTCTTTTCTTTTTCCTTCTTTTCCCGTCTCGTGCCCAGCAGTTCTCCTCTTTTTATTTTATTTTATTTTCTTTCTACTTGTTGTATAATGGAAGTGAGGGAGAGAGATGGAGCCAAGAGGTAGAGAGAGCAACTGTGAGGGAGAGACGAAGGTAGTGGTCGAGCTGGTGGCCTTGGAGGAGGAGGTTACTGCCGTGGTGCTGCGAAGGTGCCATCATTTGCAGTTGTGGCAACTGGCATGGGCAATGGTATAAAATGCTCTGTTTTGGAAGTGGAAAAATAGATTAGTCCGTTGGAGCTTTTCAATGGATGGGCTCGGCGCTGTGGAGGAGCTGAGTTAACACACATTGGTAGTGGATGGTGGTATAGTGTTGCTGTGGGGCAGTGGTGCCAGCTTGACGCTACGGTGGGGGAGCTTTTACGTGGATTGGCTAGGCACGACTAGTGGCAGCGCAGTGGTGGTTCACGGTGCATGGGTGCTGCTGGATGTGTGTTGGTGCTGTGGAGAAGCTTCGGGTGGTGGATGCAGTTGAGTTGCAACAGATGGAGGAGCTTGGTGGTGCACTGCATGCATGGAGAGAATACGCAGGTGGTTGAGGATGAAGATGACCAAAACGACATGTAGTTTTGGTCTATGGACTAAACGATAAGTTGTTTAGTAGAACCTGTAAAACAGAGAATAAAATAATAAAAATAAAACTTGGACAAAGCAAAATAAATAATTAAAGAAACAAAAATAAAACTAGACAAACAAACTAAAATAAATAAATAATTGAAAATAAAATAAAATTAGACAAAAGATGGAGAATAAAATATTAAAAGTGTGTTGTGCAAGTGAATAAATATTGCCCAATTAAATCACAAGTGTTAAAATCAAGCATAAATTATGCTATTAATCAATTTAAATTACAACTTGGATTTATGCCTCTTAATCATTTTTCTATCTAAAATCAATAATAAAATAGTAAAACAATTAAAATGTATTGATTTTAACTGTATAAAATATGCAATAATGCAGCTCAATCAGTTTCCCATGAATAGACTGAGTCTCCCCATTCCCTATACTGCCGTTCTTCCATGCCTCTGTTACTATGGTTAGGCTTTCTTCTACTAACTCCCATGCAGCTTCATATCTAAAACATTACCCTTTTCTGAGCCTGCCCTTTTTGGTGATTTGTTTATTTATATGAAGAGGAGAGTGGTCTGATCTTAGTGCAGCAAGGGCAGTGCATGATGCAGATTGGAATGTGTCCTCCCATTCTTTATTGACTAGTGCTCTGTCAATTCTTTCCTTAGTGAAAGCACTTCCCTTTCTATAATTCGACCATGTGAATCTTTGTGCTTGAGCATGGATATCCCTGAGGCCACAAAACTCCACCACCTTTCTTAAGTCCTCGATTTGTTTGTAAGGTTTACTGGCTGCTCCCCATTTATCCTTTTGATGAAGAATTTCATTGAAATCCCCTGCACAAAGCCATGCCATTGGTGTTGAGGGCCTTAGCATTCTGAGAAGTTACCAGCTACTCCTTCTCTTGGCAGTATCTGTGTGGCCATAAAAACCTATGAACTACCATGTAGTTACAGATCCCTCCTGTGTTAATGCACTAATATGCCATCATGTGTAATTAATTACTCTAACCTGCCAATGTTCTTTCCATAGTAAAGCAATGCCACCACTTAACCTGTAACCCCCTGCTCCTTCCTTTCTTCTGACGTAAGCAATTACGTCAGATGCGTCAGCCTGCTCACTCCCCTCTCTAGTGCCTAATAGCTCCGTTACGCGTGCCAGACCCCGATGGCTTGTTTTTAAAAGATACTACATAATTTATAAAGCTAGCTTTGTGTTTTAAAGTAATGTGTATTTTACATGGAAGATTCCACTTACTATTTAAATAAAAAATATTTTAAATAACTCAATTATAATATCTTTGAAGAGCTCCAAAAATATTATAATTGTAGGGAATCATTTTATATAAATGATTCCTGTTATTTAAAATATTAGGTGATTTAAATAATGATGGAATCTTTATTTATGTAATAGTTTTACAACTTTAAATATTTTAAGTAAGACTTCATCATTTTATAAATGATGAAGGAATATTATTTTAAATAATATTCTATCTTAATTCCTCTCAGTGCTTTTAAATAAGTTAGTTTTTATGCATTTTCAAATCAGTATTTAAGAGTCATCGTAGACCATTTTTATAGACCCCCAGATGTCGGGTTTTAGGATAAAACCCCAGCCCCTCTCTTTTTCCCCTCACTTTTCCCTCCCCTTTCTCTCTCCTCCCTTTCGGCCCCCCGTACGCAGCCCCCTCTCTCTCTCGCCCGATCTCCTTCATGGCCCAGCCTGGCGCTGCCGTGTCACATGACCACCACCACCAGCACCGTCTCCCTCCAGCAAGTCTCCCAGCACCGGCCCCGCTCCCTCACGCTCGGCCCTCCTCCTCCCTCGGCAGTGCAAGCCCGAACGGGCATAGTAGCCGATCCGCCGCTATACACCGTTCTCCGGCACCACCACCACTAGGGTAGCTCCCCCAGCCACCGACCGGCCCCCTCCAGTGATCTCGGCCTCCCTCTCCCTGCCGGTAGCCTCCATGCATGAGCTTAAGCTCTCCACTGCACGGGTTCACTGTGCGGCCTCCTAGCGCCACCGTGGGTGGCCATCTCAACCACCGGCCACCACCACGAGACTCCTGAGGTCTCCCCCTTCCTCCTCCAGTAAACCCACGGCCAATAGGCCTCTCCTCCACCTCCTGGTGTCTCCCGTAGTGACGCACGGGTTTGGCCCGATCCGCCACCGTCCGCCGCCACCCACAGCGAGTGACCACCCTAGCCGGCATCCTTAGGCCACCACGAACCCAATGGTACCACCCACGGCCCCAAACTCTCTCACACTCTCCCACGGCTTCTCCACCCCCGCAGTGCACGGCCAGCCACTGTAGACCATTGTGCCAACCACCACCGAGCCTCCACGGCTCCACTAGCAACCTCCCCTAGCCTAGCCCAAGCCTAAACCACCACTTTATGTGGTGGGTAATCACTGTACGTGATGGATAGTCACTGCGCGTGACTGACCGCCACCGTATACGGCAAGATCCGCCATGATACGTTTATTGTCATCATCATCAAGGCCACCTTAGGCCCTTCCAAGACCACACCTAGCTATCCAAAAACTTAAACAGTCACTGTACACGGTGTAGCCAACCCGTACGCTCCTCCGGCGTATTCGCTGTGACAGTCAACGAGCGATGCACGGGCTATCCCATCGATGGTATAATTCTCTATCTCTCGCTATTTATGCTAGATGTTAGCTAGTTGACTAGGTTATGGACTGTGCTACTAGTATTATAGGATGGCTGTATAGTATGATGGTGATGTGATAGGCTGTGATGTGAAGTGTTGGGTGTATTGGGAAGTGTGCTGTGTAGTGTTGTGGACTGTGCTGTGAAGTGTGGTTGTAGTGCATGTGCGGTAGTAGTGATGTGGTGTAGTGCCGTGAGTGGAGTACACGTAGGGTGAACTCCATGTGGTGGAGCGACACACCGTATAGCGTGTAAGTCATAGTGGTGACGTGGCGTAGTGTTGTGAATGGAGTACACGTGGTGTGTACTCCATGTTGTGTGACGATGCACCGTATGGTGTGTAGGCCATAGCGGTGATGTGGCGTAGTGTTGTGAAGGGAGTATATATGGAATGTACACCCTGAGGTGCAGCGATACACCGTATGGCGTGTCACAAGGATAAGGATGGTTGCGTAATTGTTAGGGGAAGAACTTGGTGTATGGTGTCGGGAACTGTGGAACAGTGTCCAGAAATGGCTATGAAGTATGGCTGTAGTCCAAGGCGACGGGTGTCGCCATGTGATTGGCTTATGGCCGGGAATAAGTGCGAAGTGGCTAAAAAGTATCAGAGCAGTGCAGCGGAAGCATGATTGGGCAACGTCATGAAGTGATGTGGTCCATCATGGAGTTGCGCTGTGATGACCTAAGATGTAGGTGAGGTGATGTGACAAGGTCACGGTGTAACTTGGGAACAGTCTCGAGCTATATGGCATGACGTAAAGTGTGATAATGAACAGAGTCCCATCGTGCCAACAGTTGGGATGAACTGTCATGAGGTTCGGGTAGCACGGAAAGTCGTGCTAGCCGGGTAAGGGAAGGATGGTATCGGAGTATGGCGCTTGTCCATACAACCCGATGACCAATATAAGGTATATTGGTCTTAGATGATGAAAAGGGTAAGGTACGTGTGTTGTCTGGTTAGACACATGTGCCAGATGGATTTACTGTATATAATGGGTAATCTGTCCTATGTATGATGATGCGGTAATTAAGTCTTGGAGTGGCTTAGAGCCCTGTGATGTGTACGGATGATCATGAGAAGTAGAGTGAGCTAAGATGCATGAGGGTAAGGATGAAGCTACTGTCTAAGAATGGGATGCATGACTTGGTTGGTCTAAGAAGAACAGGAAAAAAGTCCTAGTGTCTTAATCCTAAGATGAACATGGGTTCATCCTAGTGAGTAAGCACTCGAAATAGAATGTTAAGGTTGAAGGAAGTAGAGACCGTAATGGGTCTCTAAGGGTTTTTACCATAGTAAGAAATGTGAAAGAGCACGGTATAGAAGGAGAGTGTTCTCTAAGTGAAGTATAGCTCTATTTCTAGTCAGTTGCTTATGCACTAGATAGAGAATAACGTTAAGGTTATGTATGCATGTAGGTTGCCATCTGACACGCATAAATGGACTGTACGGTATGAACAGACTGTATGGTATGAAAGTAGCATGGAGTCCAGGTAAGTGTTACGTTCATACTCTTCTAGAGTTTTCTAAAGATATGAAAAAGAAAAAAAAAGAAAATGTTTTTCCTTACGAAGACTAAGAAAAGAGACGGTCTCCCCTCTCAAGGGCAGACGTTTTACGAAAAGTAAAGCATTTAAAGTATAAGTATGTACGGCCCCCTTTGGTAGCCCCTTTTCACGCACCCAAAAGTATTAAGTGTATGCATGTGAATGGATGACTATACGTAGTATCTATTGTATGTATTTTCAAAGAAAAGACGATGAACGAAAAGATGTTTTCGGGCTCTCGTCCCAAACGAATGTTTTCTCACGAAAAGAATGTTTTATCACAAAAAGACGTTTTTCCATGAAAGCACGAAACGAAATGAAAAGAAAGGAAAGGCATGCTCATGCACATGAAATGAATGAAAGCCGCAGCTCTCTAGAGCCGCCATGAATGAATAAACGTAAGAAAGAACGAAATAAATGCATGAGCGTGCATAAATGTATGAAAATACGTAACGACCACATGAAATGAATGAACGGGGTACCCAAATGAACGAATGGGCAAATTGCAATGCCGGGCGGTAGTATCTGGTAGTGCATCCAGTGTTGCATCCCTGACGGAAAGGGATTCATACCCGTGGCCACGGGCGAATCCATCGGCCCAAAAGGCCGCTAACCCCAGCACACGGGGCGTAACAGTGTGCACTGGCCTATGAAAGCGATAAGAAAAGAATGTATACATGCATGGCACTCTTCAAGAAATGAAGGCAGTAACGGGGGAAAGTTTTACTAAAAGAAAATCACGTTTTAAATATGAAAATCCCCGTCTACTGACGTTTATGAAAAGAAAAATAATGTAAGAATGCATGACATTCTTTAAGAAATGGAGGCACTGACGGGAGAAACGTTTTAAGAAAAGATAACCGGTTTTAAAGAAGAAAAACCCCATCAGTGATGTTTTCAAATGAAAGCATGTATGCATGTACGTATAGTATGTATGGAATGATGAATGCATGACTGAAAACCTATGTTTTTATATTTTAACTGTATGAAGTAACGCTTACTGAGTATTCGACTCATTTTAGTTTTTATGTGTGCCCCTCCCCCCACAGGAACTGAATGAGCAGTATGATCAGGAGGGACACGGCCAAAGGAGAAGGGCACGAAAGTCTAGGCATGAAGGTTTTAAATGTAAGAAAGACCTTTTTATTTTAAAGATTTATATTTTCCACTGTTTTAAACCCCAAGCCTCTTTTATTATAAAAGCCAAATTTTATTTTATATCGTAGAGTCTTGCACCCTGGGAAGGACAGTGAAAGGTTTTAAATTGGACGGTAATTCCCGTCGTATTTTCTAAAATATTTTGTAAAAATACCCTCCACAAGGACGGGTGTTACGTGTCCCACACTGTCCACTGCAAAACAACTGTCCAACTTTAGTGTCCTTCTAATCTCCTCCATCCTTTTATTTCTACACTTAGTTTCCACTAGGAAAACTTGGTAGGGGCACTTTTCCTTAGTCAGGTTCCTAAGGACATTAACTGACCGAGGGTTCCCAAGCCCTCGGCAGTTCCACACCAGGATGCTCATTGTTGATTGCAGGGCTGGGACCCAACCTCTGCCATTGAAATTGTGTTCTCCTTATTTTCATCAATAAGTTTAAACCTCTTCTCGCCATGTTTCTCAGCATCCTTACTTCTCTTACACCCCCTCTTATAAACCTCTCTCCTTGGCCTTATGGATCTGTCAACCAAAGGTACATTACAATCTCCTCTGACCTGTTTTACACCCCTCCCCCCACGAGCTAGCCTTTTCCATTTTCTAGAGGATACTTTCTTGGTGGCCACTTCATGTTTCATATCAGAATTTGTTACCTGGACCAGCCCTCCCAGGTTGCCTTGTGGTGTTCCTTGTTTGACGAGCCCATTCCATTCTTTTAGTGGATCCCTTTCAACTCTCTTGAGATCATCATGTATACCTACTGATGGCCTTAGTAATATAGATTGGTCTTCAGCGGGCCATGGTGGTTGTATTGTTACTGCGTCCAAGCTCAAGTCTTCACTCTGTGAGAGGTGGACACCCTGGTCCCCATTAACTGTAGAAGCTTCTGACAAGCCTCATGGTAGTTTGGAATTTGGAGGATGACTTTCTAGGTGCACTTTATGGGGGGAACCGAGAAAGATAGAAGTAGATTTACCTGTTCCCGGATACACTTCTGCTGACTTGTGACCTATAACGACTTGTTGACAACTTTTTTGAAACTCCTTTACCAACTTCTCTGGAAAACCTGCTGACCAGGATAGATCTTCTACTGATACTCTGGACTTTTCCTCCTTCCTGGCCTAAGTTCCTCTTTCTTCTGGTTTCATCTCGCGCTGGTGCTTGTCATTGTAAGAACAACCATATTTACGGCTATCAAAGATACTGGTGTTCATAGTTTGTCCTCTGAGCCATGAACCAAACTGATGGGAAAATTGGTCCTCGGCATGTTAATCATAATGAGGGCGAATGCAACTCTTGCCTTTATGGAAGAGAATACCTGTAACACCCCGCCTAAATAGGCCCTTAGGCCTTGACCTTAGTAATCTTAATCCTAGTTAATTAGGAGTTGAGCTATTTGAGAATAAGAACATTTTGGATATTTGATTTGGCAAAAAAGAAGTATACCTTGGGTTTAGAAGAATTATTAAGAGATTCTAGTGCAATATTGATTTTTTGGAGAAAATGAAATTCTTGGAGGCTAATTTGAGAATTTTTAGTAATTTATTAATTTTGAGGATAAGAAGCCAAGAGGCCCATAAGGGAATGATATATGGCACATTGGATGGTTGTCTTGACAATGGGCTTAGCAATTTGGGTAAAATTCTTGATGGACTTAGGAAGGCCCAAGAGATTGGTTTATTAAAGGCCCTTGCTTTTTGGGTATAAAGGCTTAGATAGACACTAAGGCATTAGGCCCAATTTGATGGACACTAGGCCTAACTTGATGGATATAAGACTTTAGGCCTCTAATGCACCAAGGATGCGATGGACGAATGTTAAGATGTTAAAAAGACCATAAGCTCAACTTGGGAGATATAAAGTTTCAAGCCTTTCTTGGAGGACTCTAGAAAATAGGCTCAAGAAAAGGACATAAGGCTATTGGGCCTAACTAAGTAAGAGTGGAGGTATTAGGCTCTTAATTATGGGTTAATTACTTACATTAAGGTTGATAGTGGGATTAGCGTCGATCATGGTACTTAGTGTTAATGAGTTAAGGATTAGAGAGGCAAGCCTATTATTCATTTTGGTGATGCTTTTTAGGACTTTAGAACATTCATGGTCCAAGCCCAAGAAAACCTTGAACCAAGCCTTTAGGAGTTCAAGACTAGTTATGGCCCAACTATAGGTAGGCATAAGGCCTTTGGGCCAAACTTGGTATAGAAAGGACCCATGACCCAATTAGGCCAAGTCAAATCTTTTCAAGCCCAATTTAGTGGATCTTGAGGTTTTCTTTTTAACTCTACAAATCTGTAAAATGAGGCCCTCTCATTCATAGTCCAAGAGACCTTAAACCATGAGCCCATACATTTGGCCCTTCTAAGCCCACATGACCCAAAACCATGTTTGGGCTCATTTCACCATTCAATATCAAAGGCCCAATACACCATACCATTGGTTTCCTTAAACCCAAATCACACTCAAAGTATCCAAATTAAGTTTTGAAAATTGGCTAAGGCCATTAACCATCATACTTGAGGTTAGTGCACTTTAAGTCATGTTTTGAAACTTAATCATGATTAATCTTTTCTTAAAGTTTTTAATTCAAATTTTCTTGAATTAATACTCTCTTAAACCTTGATTAAGACCCTATTAATGACCTAGCTAACCCAACCCACATGTCATTATGAAAAATTGTATAACAAGCCCAAACCATGCTTCAATCGGTTTTGTGCATTGCCCTTTGTAATGCTTGAACAGTTTTGCCCTTGGGCCCAACATTTTTGTGGTTTTTCCTCAAGGTTAATATGGTCCTTAAACACCTCATGAGACCCTCCCAAAGTAATTTTGAGCCTTGGACGAAATTACTTGCACAAACCAATTCCTTGAACCAAACCGGGTGCACCTTGGTTTAGTTTGTGTTGTAACCGATTGAGTCAAGTTTGAACCAGCCTCCTGCCATGGTTTGCACCACCACCCCACGCCACCTCCTTCTCCACCCAATCAACAAGAATTCTCATGACCATCATGAATGATTTTGACTCATTTTTGTTGCCCAAAAAATTCAAAACCGAACTGATTTTCTGCCATCACAAAACCACCTCCATCCACCTGTTTTCAAGGGTTGTTTGATGGTTTTTCTGCCACCCAAATGGTGCCCCACGACCAGAACTGCCTTCTAGGATCAATTTAGTAACTGTGTAGAGGAAATCATGGTGGTTTTAGGCCACTATTCCCCCTGCACAAGCTGACCTAAACTCATGCAAGCAAATCTGGAAATTTTCCAGATTTGAGCACCTCCCACTTCACCCAATCACCAAGCACCCAAGCCAACGCCCCTCACCCCATGGACTCCTATAAATACTTACATACCCTTCTAATTTCACTCACACCACATCTCCAAGCATACTCTTGAGCCTTGAGAGTATTTCCCCCTCTTAGAGATCAAAAGAGTGCAAACCAAGTGAGTTTTGGTGAGTTTTTGAGTGTTCTTGTGTAAGGCAGCTTAGAGTGCTTGGAAGGCCACGAAATTTGTAATCTTTCTTCATTTTGATCTTAGCTAGCATTTCAAGTTTTTTTTCCAAGTGTTGGTAGAATTTTGGTTGAGTTTTGAGAAGGTTATGATGCTTAATGCAAAACCGGGTCAATTAAAGGAAGGTTTGAATGATTGAATAGAAATTTAGCTATGGCATGTCCTAAGCATGATTTTATATGATCTATCATTATCCTAAAATGATTATGGAAGGTTAAATTTGTGGATAGAAGTATGCCATGATAGGTTTTAAATCTATCTTGTTTTGATCTTCAAGCATGGATCGGTTTTAAGCATATTGGTGATTAAGGATTTCTTAGCTTTGATTAAGTGTTGGGATGAACTTTATTACTCAAGGATTAGGCTTACTAATGTCCCTAAAGATTTTCGTGATCATTAGTGGTTAAATAAAATCTCATATGCATGCATTCATAGGGATCAATAATTGAAAATACACATAGGCATCAACTAGGATGCATGCCACGAGTTGGGACTAATTGGACAAGTTTCACTTTGAATTATGAAAATCCAAGGGCATATATGGTTTTAGAATGCCAAAAATATGTAGGCCATGAAATTTGGTTAAATTTGGAGTTAGTTTGCAATTAGTAAAAATTTAGGGCTTAGATGGCAATTTTTGAAAGTCTAGAGATATTTTTGTAAATAGTCAATTTTTGGAGCTTTTGATTTTGACCCTATCCATAAGTGTATTAACCCTAACTTAGTATATACATGATTTACGTAGCTACGATGCTAATTTCAAATTTTTCCGGAAGTTTGTAAGTTGGCCTCTAACTTACACCTTGATAGATTATTTATGAATTATTGATAAATGCTCATTTCATACTTCAATTATCATTTTTAGAATAAATTATCATTTTACACGATTCATTGCGTGCATACCTTCATGACATGTGACATTTTTATCATTTTTATCATTTTTGCATATTACATTTATAAATATCATTTTTACATGAAATTTACTACATACGCACATGTCATGAGAAACATTTTTCAAAACATAGCATGAAAATCATTTTGTCACGACCCCAAAGGCCATGATGGAGAATTATCCTGGTGGAACTCCTTTGTCTACTCTGGAGTGTTTAATAATGGAGTGGTAACCCCTGGGTTGACAAAGAACAGTCAACAGGTTTCGAATGGATTCTTTTTAAAGAACGCCAGAGCGAAGTCAACATATTATGACACTAACGTTGGTGGGTGTGCATGTTATAAATTTTATGATATTATGTTATATTTACCAATGCATTGAGAACGAGTCTATAGACAACGTAGTTTCAACGTGAGTTGTACTACGGTCACCGGCAGGTATGCACAGTGCATATGGAGAACTATGACGTTACCACACGTTATGTTATTAATTAAGATAATGATGCAAGTCTATGATGATGAAAGTTTATGATGAAATTTTTACGAAGAAGTTATGTTTTCTCAAAAAGGATGACGATTACTTACTGAGTAAAAACCCGTGTCTCCATATTTTTAAAAGATGTTAAGGAATCTGGATGGGAGACATGCATACTGATTTTCTGCATCTCATGCATTGCATATTTATCATTTTTCATGATTGATTTATCTTTGTGCCAGTTAGTTGTTTAACTTACTGAGATTTTGAGTAAATCTCACCCTTTTATGGGACCACTATCATTCCACTCGGAATGATAGAAGTTGTGTCAGGAATCGACAAGGACGGGATTGATGGAGCACTGGATTCACATGTTTGAGGAGGAGCCAGATTTTGTGAATAAGCTAGATTTAATGCTGATGAGTTATAGCCCGAATCCTTCATGCTGTAGATTGCATGAAGAGAATAATATGACTTTGTATATAAGTCTATGCTACATTGGTATTTTGAACATGATGATTTTCTAATGAAGTTGGGATGTTTTTAGTTATTCTGGCATATCTTACATTTTAACCTTTTATTTCTGTTGCAATTATTGCATACTACTAGTTGGATAGTAGGATGCATTGCATATTAACTGTCATGAATTGGGGTATGTAACCTTGTGTTGCATGTCCCGACGCTCTAAGTCTCCATTCCATCCCAAATGGGAATTGGGGGCGTCACAATACCACACTGGAAACAAAAATTTTGTAGTCTCTCATATTTAAACGATATCTAGTGTTTTTTCACCCCTAACATGAGCCATTTACCTCGCAGGAGAGGTTTGTGTATATCAATGGCCACACATACCCTTAGAAACCTTCCCCATGCATGTCCATCTGGCTCTGCTTCCACCCTAATAACATGTCCAATAGAGGCTGCGAACTCTGCCCCAAACTCCTCCGTCATGGTGGCTAATGGGAGGTTGTGTAGCTGCACCCAAAATGGTTCAAAACTAAACTGAAGACTATTTATAGCTGCTGCACCATCGACCTCAAGAAGGGTAAGCAGGTGTAACACCCCGCTCCCCAATAAAGACATTTTAGAATTTTTTGGGGAGCCAGTGTGCTACTACTGAACTTAACTAAAACTTTTTCTTTTAAATAACGAGCCAGATGCAAAAGATTCCATAAATAAAATCTAATTTAATTAATACTTAAAATCTGCGGAAGCACTTATTTAAAAAAATGTGTAAGTCTCGTGTGCTTATCAAAATAATTTACTTAAATCTTAAACCATAAAAGCTAATCATATCATAATCTGTCTAGGCCTCTGTCTCGCCTCCCGGGGTCAAGTCCTGTCCTGCAGTCTCATCTTCATAAATTTCATCACCTGGGGTGGTTTAAAAACATGAAAAGAAACTAAAATGAGTCGAATACTCAATAAGCACACATCATACAGTAAACATAATAAACATAAGGTTTCTTGAAAAGCGTGCTTACTTATAAATACATATGTAAATAATATGAACATGAACATGAGCTTATCTTTCACTTGTCATAGGCCGTTACCCACTGTTGACCCCCGTGAATTAGGGTTAGCAAATCTAAATAGATTCCAATTCCGCCCGTGGCCGCGGGTTGTGGAATCCATACATAAGGAAGACATACTGGGTGCACTACCAGCATGTACGACCTGGCAATGCAATATGCCCATAACATAGGTACCGTCTTCATATCATAACATAGGCCGTTACGTATCTTATCATTTATATTTCATCATAATCATACTTGCATACTTGTCATATCATAGATTTCCAAAGAAATCACATTCATACTTGTCATATCATATCATAGATTTCAAATGAAATCACACTCTTTCATAACATGTCGTGATGCATGACTTCTCACATAAAATTATGATGAATACTTTAATGCTTAAATCTTCACATAAAATCATGCATGGCTTTTCATAAATTATTTTAATGCATAATTTCTTTCATAAAATCATGAGTTTTCATAAATATCTTGATGCATAATTATTTACATAAAATCATAGATTTCCATATTTTTATCATGTCTTGGGTACGTAAAAAGTGGCTTCCAATGAAGGGTATACATGCATAATAATTTTATAAAAGACATGTCGTTTACCGTACATACGTGTAAGGGTATGATCATGTTACTTACCTTGCAGCGCTAATCCACTATTTTCGACGCGTAATCCACTATTTTCGATGCCTATAAAAATAAATACGAATTTGCATAAATTTCTAATTAAACATGTAATTTTATTTAAAACCTAAACTACTAAAAATATCCTCTATTTTCTAAACCTAAAATCTCCCAAAGCTAAATTATTCTCAAACTGTAAATCTTTAAACAATAGGGGCATTATTGTAATTAACCAACCCACTTAGCAATTTAATCTACGGGTTGCATGCATGCGGAAGACGACTACCGTGAGAGGAAAGGGCAGGGGCTTACCGAGAGCTAGGCGTGAGGCTGGGCTGCACTCGACGGTGGCACTCCGGTGGCTGGGTGTGTACGAAACTGAGAGAGAGAGTGATGAGAGGGAGAGAGAGAGACGAAGAGTGAGAGAGTTTACGGGAGGGACATGAGCACTGCGTGGGGGATGCGACGGAGAGAAACAGTGGGCATGTCATGAGCTTACCGAAAGGAGCGGCGACTTGGGTTGGCGTGAGGTGCCCGGTGACACTTCCTGAGCAGTGTGGTGACGTTGTGGAGGGAGTTGGTGCTGTGGGGTGGTTGGGCTATGGCTCAGGGTGGGGAGAAACAAATCCTCTGTTTTCGGGTGGTAAAACAGAGCACTTGGCAGTGAAACTTTCGGTGGTTGCCGTTCAAGGCTGGGCTACTCTATGTGGTTCTCGGTCTGTGGCTTGCATCTGGACAGTGCAACGGCTGGAAAAACAGAGGCACGGGGAGGTTTGAAGCACTGTGCGACGTGGTAGTTGTTTGTGTGGAGAGCAGTTTCCATGTGATGGAGGAGAGGCTAGCGGTTTGGGTTCGACGATTGTGGTTCTAGGTGCACTGCCGTGTACTTGCTGGTTGCTAGTGGCTTGAGGGGTGGTCTGGTATGGAGAGAAGCTGCTACCGAGTTTATGTTTTCGTGGGGCTAGCCGTGCGTGTGAGTTCGAGAAAGGGTGCTCTGCGTGTGTGAGTGGAGGGCAGCGTGGATGGGGTGGCTGGCTTGTGTGTTTCTCAGGTCTCGGGTGGCTTTTATAGGCAATGGGGAGGAGGAAGTTGGCTGAACTTAGGAGACCTAATCCTACGAGGATACAAACACGGATTGGTATACAACTGAGGGGAAAGGCCCACGTGCGTGTGCATGTGTATGAGAGTGGAGACGTGCGGGGTGACTCGTTCAGAAATGAGCTGCCCAAAAGGGCCGTCCCAAGTGCAGGAGCGTGTCGCGTAGTAATTAGGAATAAATTCCTAGATCATCTCCACAGGGAAAGTGCTAAAAATAAACTCGTGTAAAATGGTGGAATTATTTACAATGAGAAAATAAAAATAAAAAATGATGATATTTACAATGGATGAAAGAGTGCAATGAAAAAGAAAATTTACTGGTCGTGAACCAGATTCATTTTTTGGTTGGCTTTGAGTGTTGAGAAGCAGTGATGAAAAGTAAAGAAATTAAAGCGCAAGACAGTGAATTTAAATTGTTGAAAATTAAATAACTGAAATTTAAATGAGCAAGAAAATTAAATGACATAAAAATAAATTGCAGGAAATAAAAATGCAGAAAAATAAATGACAATAAATTAAAGTGCAGAAATTAAAAGTGCAGGAAAATAAAGTGCAGTAATTTAAAGTGCAGAAAATTAAATTGCAAAAAAATAAATGACAGTAATTTAAAGTGCATAAATTTAAAGTGCATAAAATTAAATGACATAAATTGAAATAAAAAAAATAAAAATAAAGTGGAGACTACAGATAAAGGAGAGGACAGCTCGATAACACAGTTGGTCCATTAGGCTCTCAACTATATCACCGAACTCCCTCACTTCATCTGCGTTGTCTCCTAAACTGAAAAACTACAACTACTCTATTCTACAGCTACTGGGTGTCTAACATCGACCACCCCTCTCTGTCTATCTTTAGGTCCTTATATAGGCTTGAAAAGCCGCTGCATATGCTTATGTCCGTGACCTCGTCCATCTGTGAAGCCAGCTACTTGTCTCCCACTCAGAAAAATTATTTGCGTTGTCTCCGTGCGTGCCTGTCCAAAAGAGCCAACCAGCCTTTCTTTCTTCTTTCTTTTTCTTTCTTTCTTTCTTGCCTTCCAACCGACCGAATGCATTGCTTGAGTTTTATTTCATTTATTTTTCTTCCACTGCGAGCTGCACCGACTGCTAGCACCGAACTGCATATCATTATTTTCTTTTTCTTTTTTTTTTTTCTTCGTCGGTTTCCTTTCTTTTTTTTTTATTTTGCTTCCAGCCCGGCATGCACCGAATGTATCTTCTTTTCTTCCTCTCTGCTGCACCGAACATCGCATGTGCTCTGTTTCGTTTTTATTTCTCTTTACAGCCGTAACTTCACTGCACCGAGTGGTTTGCAGTTGTTTATTCTTTTCTTCTTTTCTTTCTTCCTTTGCTTTCCAGCCGAAACCCACTCATTATTTTCTTTTGTTTTCGTTCATCTCATGCGAACCGAAACAGCTCAACTTTCCCTGTTTTCTCTTCAAAAAACAGAGGAAGTTGATCTATCGGTTTTTACGTGGAGGTGCTGCCGGGCTGTGCATGGGACCTTCGGACGATGACTCACGGTGTAATTCACGTGGAGGAGACGCCGTGCAGTGGAGGAGATTGGGCACGGCTGGGCTGAGGTGGTCCGAACGTATGCATGGAGATGATGTGCTGCCGGGGCTACGCAAGAGACGGTTGCTGCCGTTGGTGGAGGAGAGGAGGTGCTGTTGGTGGTGGAGAGGCGGAGGGCCGCGGCTGCGCAAGCTCGGAACGCATGCATGGAGATTGCATGCGTTCGGTCGAGAGGTTGAAGACGAAGCCAAACGACGTGCAGCTTATCCCAGACGACAGGTCGTTTGGCTTGGACGGCTGAATCAAAGCTTGTAGAAAACGACATGTCGTTTAGCTTACAGGCCAAACGACATGTCGTTTAGCCTGCGCAGTAAATAAAAAATAATAATAAAATAAAATAAAATAAAATAAAGTAAAATAAAACAAACAGAATAATAATAAAAAAATAAAATTAGAAAAAGAAAATAATTAATTAATTAAAAATTAAACAACAACTAAATTAGAATATTAAAAATGTGTTGTGTATGTGAGACAAAAAAATCAAATTAAATCACAAGTTATAAAATATAAGCATAAACTATGCTTTTAATCAATTTAATTCATAACTTGAATTTATTGCCTCTTGATCATTTTTCCATCTAAAATCAATGATAATATGATGAAACAATTAAAATTACATTGATTTTAACTATATAAATTATGCAATAATGCAGCTCAATCACACCCCCCAACTAACTTTTTGCTAGTCTCTGAGCAAAATAGTGAAAATTAATTGAGCTGAATATTGCATAAAACTCGAAATTCAAACAAAAGCAATCAAACACAATAATGAATTCTCACAAAATGCGACACGTGACTATCAACCCCCAGGAGCTATATTCACCAAGACTGTCTCAACAATCTTTCATTAAGAATTGGAGAAAAAATCTCAGAACTCAGATGTGTGTGTAGCTAAATTGTTCTTCATTACTAGCCATGATTCGTCACCGGATTTTTCAACCTTAAGATTAATCATTTCTGATTCTAACTACCTCAAAGCCTAAGAGACTAGCAGTTTTCACGCAAACTCTGTTTAAAGGTTGAACACTCAACCCCCAAAGTTTGGGTAACTGTTTCTAACCCTTTACTTAGGAAAGCTCATAGCTTCATCCTTTATTTATGTTTTTATTTTTTATATTTTTTTTTTCTCTCTTTTTTTTTTTCAAACGGATTCGAACAGTGGGGAATCGAAGCCAGGACCGTGCGCCTAATCCACACATTCCCAAGTTCGCCCTTACCACTGAGGCAGATCCATGTTTTTTTTTTTTTAAGGGCTCGGTAGTCCTGCAGTTTACTTCTCCAGTGTTAAATCAACGAACAGTAATGAAGAACACTACGAGTGTAAGCATGTGTAAAATATCCTTCAAGATTTTCCCTTCATTATAAATCATGCCAAGTCTATCTCAATAAATATAGCATCCTGGTGTTTCAAGTCATACATCAAGCAAAATATGATGTATCAGGAATTATGTTCTATGCTCAGGGTTGAAAATAAATCTTCATAAAATAATTCCGCTCAACTACACCACCAAGATGCTCAAATTTCACAAAATGATAGAATAGAGTATGTGTCAATCATGTGTATTTCAGTGCATATTGCATTAAGGCAGAATATTGTTTATCACATACACACACGTTTTTTTTTAACAAAAGCAGAAAATAGATGACTCATTCAAAAGCGGATTTTCTAAGACTCAACATCCCTAAAGTAATACCACCAAACAAATGGGATAACATGCAAGATAACTACTCTGCCAAGCGGACACTTGCGATCATTGTGCAATCGCGTGTCGGTATCACTTCATCATGCCAGGAAATCCTGGACGTTGACATGGTTTCTTTTTTTCTTTTTTCTTTTTTTTTTTATAAAAAAAAAATAGCAAAAAAATGAAAATAAAGATAAAACCACGAGTCTAAATTTAAGCAACTTTCCCCGGCAACGGCGCCAAAAACTTGACTCGTTCGGAAATGAGCTGCCCAAAAGGGCCGTCCCAAGTGCAGGAGCGTGTCGCGTAGTAATTAGGAATAAATTCCTAGATCGTCTCCACAGGGAAAGTGCTAAAAATAAACTCGTGTAAAATGGTGGAATTATTTACAATGAGAAAATAAAAATAAAAAATGATGATATTTACAATGGATGAAAGAATGCAATGAAAAAGAAAATTTACTGGTCGTGAACCAGATTCATTTTTTGGTTGGCTTTGAGTGTTGAGAAGCAGTGATGAAAAGTAAAGAAATTAAAGCGCAAGACAGTGAATTTAAATTGTTGAAAATTAAATAACTGAAATTTAAATGAGCAAGAAAATTAAATGACAAAAATAAATTGCAGGAAATAAAAATGCAGAAAAATAAATGACAATAAATTAAAGTGCAGAAATTAAAAGTGCAGGAAAATAAAGTGCAGTAATTTAAAGTGCAGAAAATTAAATTGCAAAAAAATAAATGACAGTAATTTAAAGTGCATAAATTTAAAGTGCATAAAATTAAATGACATAAATTGAAATAAAAAAAATAAAAATAAAGTAGAGACTACAGATAAAGGAGAGGACAGCTCGATAACACAGTTGGTCCATTAGGCTCTCAACTATATCACCGAACTCCCTCACTTCATCTGCGTTGTCTCCTAAACTGAAAAACTACAACTACTCTATTATACAGCTACTGGGTGTCTAACATCGACCACCCCTCTCTGTCTATCTTCAGGTCCTTATATAGGCTTGAAAAGCCGCTGCATATGCTTATGTCCGTGACCTCATCCATCTGTGAAGCCAGCTACTTGTCTCCCACTCAGAAAAATTATTTGCGTTGTCTCCGTGCGTGCCTGTCCAAAAAAGCCGACCAGCCTTTCTTTCTTCTTTCTTTTTCTTTCTTTCTTTCTTGCCTTCCAACCGACCGAATGCACTGCTTGAGTTTTATTTCATTTCTTTTTCTTCCACTGTGAGCTGCACCGACTGCTAGCACCGAACTGCATATCATTATTTTCTTTCTTTCTTTTTTTTTTCTTGGTCGGTTTCCTTTCTTTTTATTTTATTTTGCTTCCAGCCCGGCATGCACTGAATGTGTCTTCTTTTCTTCCTCTCTGCTGCACCGAACATCGCATGTGCTCTGTTTCATTTTTATTTCTCTTTACAGCCGTAACTTCACTGCACCGAGTGGTTTGCAGTTGTTTATTTTTTTCTTCTTTTCTTTCTTCCTTTGCTTTCCAGCCGAAACCCACTCATTATTTTCTTTTGTTTTCGTTCATCTCATGCGAACCGAAACAGCTCAACTTTCCCTGTTTTCTCTTCAAAAAATAGAGGAAGTTGAGCTATCGGTTTTTACGTGGAGGTGCTGCCGGGCTGTGCATGGGACCTTCAGACGATGACTCACGGTGTACTTCACGTGGAGGAGACGCCGTGCAGTGGAGGAGATTGGGCACGGCTGGGCTGAGGTGGTCCGAACGTATGCATGGAGATGATGTGCTGCCGGGGCTACGCAAGAGACGGTTGCTGCCGTTGGTGGAGGAGAGGAGGTGCTGTTGGTGGTGGAGAGGCGGAGGGCCGCGGCTGCGCAAGCTCGGAACGCATGCATGGAGATTGCATGCGTTCGGTCGAGAGGTTGAAGACGAAGCCAAACGACGTGCAGCTTATCCCAGACGACAGGTCGTTTGGCTTGGACGGCTGAATCAAAGCTTGTAGAAAACGACATGTCGTTTAGCTTACAGGCCAAATGACATGTCGTTTAGCCTGCACAGTAAATAAAAAAAATAATAAAATAAAATAAAATAAAGTAAAATAAAACAAACAGAATAATAATAAAAAAATAAAATTAGAAAAAGAAAATAATTAATTAATTAAAAATTAAACAACAACTAAATTAGAATATTAAAAATGTGTTGTGCATGTGAGACAATAAAATCAAATTAAATCAAAAGTTATAAAATATAAGCATAAACTATGCTTTTAATCAATTTAATTCATAACTTGAATTTATTGCCTCTTGATCATTTTTCCATCTAAAATCAATGATAATATGATGAAACAATTAAAATTACATTGATTTTAACTATATAAATTATGCAATAATGCAGCTCAATCACGGGGTGGAGAAGCCGAATGTGAACTGGGTTGGTTTTCCTACTTGGAGTCGAGTGGCATACGTGCATGCGGTAGAAACCGTGGGTAATAAAGCATTTGGTATGGTTTAGGATTCTTAAATGGATGACAATAGGAAAATGTTTTGAGGCGTGAAAGGTGATACGATACAATCGGCTGAGTTTACCAAAAATGGTTTTATGTAGAATTTTATTCAAACGGGAAGTCTAAGAATACACGTACGGAATAGGGGAAGAAATAATAAACACTATTTAGAAACCTATCTTAAAATATATCTTACCTTAAAAATTTAATCCTACTTCGTCCATAAAATTTAACCGAGAAAAAAAATAATTCAATTATTGAACCCCATAAAATATTTGCAATTATCCTTAATAATATCGAGGCGGGTCGTTACAGCAGGTTTCTATCAAAACACCAAGGTCTTCCACTCAGGACCTTCTCTTTGTCTACCAGGGTCTTAAAGTCTATGAGGACGCTTTGATCCCCTAACTCTTTGAATCGAACCCAACCTTCTAACCTCCATATTTGAGACATAGTAGAATGGAAGGCTTCATTATTAACCACCTTCTCGGTTAAAACCCTCCCAACTATGTAGTGAGTCCCATGTGGAATTGGAGCATAACACAAATCAGAATATTTCTCAGTCTAAGAGACAGGTGAATATTCTGGGGGTTATGGATAAGAATACGCAAGATATGAATGAAGTGCTTAATCTGATGCTTATAGAAAACCATGTGGTGGAAATTCAAGAAATAGAGGAAAAAACAGAAGCATGTGTTACGGAATCGCAGTTAAATTTTTGACAACACGTGAGGGCTGATATATCTGGAAGTAGTGACGAGGACTACGAAGAAGTGTGGTGTGATGAACATCCTGGAGATTTATTGCCACAAATTAACAATGCAAATCTTGAGAACGTCGAGGAGGTGCATATGAATGCTGATAAAGGAGATTTGGCGCTAGAATGTGAATCTGATAAAGAAGAAGGAGAAATACCTACGTTGATGGGAAAAGAAAAACTATATGAGTTGGATGTAGAGCATCGCTCGAGTTCTGGAAAATAAAAAATGAATGAGGAATTATCGGTAAGGAAATCACAATGGGTTTCTACCCGTTCTCAAAAACTTAATTTATGACTGATACAATTTTTTTTGGAATATAAGAGGTTTGCGTAAGTCTAAAGGTAGGCTGAAGAAGCTTCTTAATAATTATTGTGTTAAATTGTGTGCCATTTCAGAACCTTTTGCATCTGAAAATCGTATGTCTGCGTTGGATAATTTTTTATAGTATAATTTTTCTGTTTCTAATGAAAGGCAAGGTGGTAAATTATGGTTGTTTTGGCATGATCCAAATGATTCTGAGGTCATTTCGTGCACTCCCCAAATGGTTTCTGGTTAGCTGGTTGAAAGAAGAGAGTTATGGAATCTGTTAGAAGCGAAGCAAGTGGATGACACACCATGGATGGTGTTGGGCGACTTCAATGTGATTCGAATGGATTCAGAAAGAATTGGTGGTAATCCAAGACCTCTTATTTCTATGTCAGAGTTTAATGATTGCTTAGACCATTGTGGTCTCTTTGATCTTGCAAGTTCTGGCCAATATATGTCTTGGTGCAATGGCCATGAAGGGGTTTCTAGAAGCTGGGTGAAACTGGATAGAGTGCTTATAAATGATGATTTTTTAAGGAAGTTTGCGTCGGCTCAATTCAAATACTTACTGAGGAAATCTTCTAACCATTGCCCGATGGTGGTCTATCCAGAGGTTCAGCATTCTAGTTATGGCCCTTCACCATTTCGTTTTCTCAATAGGTGGCGTTCTCATGATTCTTTCCTGCTCTGTGTTAAAGAGGCATGGAACCAACCTGCTTTGACCTCGAGTCTTCTGAAACTTGCGATTAGACTTAAGAGTACTAAGGTGGCTTTACGTGCCTAATTTTTTTTGGGAGAGTGGAAGATAATTTAAGAGCACTTGAGGAATGTATGGAGTTTCTGGACACTCAATTGCAGGGTGAATATTCTGAGGAAGTTGAGGTTGATTTCCTTGTCACTAAAATTGAGCTTCAGCTGTGGGAAAAAAAGGAAGCTAGCCGATTGGGTCAGATTGCCAAAGAAAGATGGATGACTGAGGGGGATCAAAACACCAATTTTTTTCATTCGGTCATTAATCACAAGCGGAAAAAGGGCCAGATATCCCGAATGGTACTTGATAAGGGAAGAACTCTTGAGGGGGCCAAGATTGTGCATAAGGAAGCTGCTGCTTTCTTTAAGAATTTTCTCTCGGATACGTTTGGTGTTGAGGAGTGCGACCTCTCAGACTTGATATAGGGACAAATTTATGAGGAAGATAATATTTCCTTGTGTGCTAAACCTTCATATAAAGAGGTTAAACAAGCAGTTCTTTCTATTAGCAAAGAGAGCAGCCCAGGTCCAGATAGTATCGGATCGGAGTTTTACATATCTTGTTGGGATATTGTTAAACATGATGTCATTGAGGCGACTAGAGAATTTTTTAGGGGTGCACCCCTCACCAAGTTCTATTCTTCCTCTTTTATTATTTTAATTTCGAAAGTGCCTAATCCCTCCAATTTTGATAAATTTAGACCTATTAGTTTGTGTTATGTGGCTTACAAGATTTTCTCTAAGATTATTGTCTCTAGGCTAACTGTGGTTGTTGATAAGTTAGTCTCCCATGAACAAGGGGCATTCATTCCGGGGTGAAGCATTTTTGAAAATATCACTCTTGCTCAGGAAATGGTTCTTTCGCTTCATAAGAATATTATCGGTGGTAATGTGATGGTCAAACTCGACATGGCTAAGGCCTATGACAGGGTTAATTGGGGATTTCTCTTAGAGGTCCTTAAGGCCTTTGGCTTCTCTGATAATTTTTGCAGATTAATTCGGCATTGTGTGGAGTCTCCATGGTTTTCGATGATGATGAATGGGACTTTCACTGGTTATTTCTCCTCAGCCCGAGGACTTCGTCAAGGGGACCCTCTCTCGCCCCTGTTATTCATTATTATGGAGGAAGTTCTGACTAGACTTCTCAATAAAAATTTTAATTCAGGGCATATTTGTAATTTCCATCATCCGATGGGTGCTCCTCTGGTTTCTCATTTACTCTATGCAGATGATATCTTGATTTTTGCAAATGGTAATAAGTGTTCTTTTCAAATGGGGGAAGACTTATTTTATTGCGACACGTTTTATCTAGCATGCCGATTCACTTAATGTCTGTGATGAATATTCCCAGGGTGACCGTGTCTAGTATTAACTCTCTTTTGGCCAATTTTCTTTGGGGTGAGATCGATGGTAAAAGAAAGTATCATTGGAAATTTTGGGAGAAAGTTTGTAAGCCCATTTCAAAAGGGGGTATGGGATTGAGAGACCTTAAGGATGTTTAGAAATCGCTGCATATGAAGTTTTCCTACCGGCTGTTAGTCGCTAAGACGTTGTGGTTTGATTTTTTCCGAGCGAAGTACTTTAGAAGTGAGCACATCTCGTCACAGGTTGTGAGGCCTATTACATCACGCTTTAGGAAGTCAGTTACATCTGTTCTTCCAGAAGTTATGGAGAATATTTCAGTTGGTGAGAGGTGGAAATGCTTCTTTCAGGTTTGATAAATGGCTTGCTTTAGGCACTCTATCTGTAAGAGTTGAGGTGGTACGTAACTCTAAGTTGTGCATCAAAGACTGTTGGCTTAACAACTCTTGGAACGCTGATCTGTTACTGGAGTTAGTTGGTTCAGAATTATCTATGAAGATTTTACGGAATGTGTAGGCTGGTAAACATGGCCAGGATATTTTTATTTGGAAACCTTCTCCAGACGGTAGCTTCACGACAGGCACAGCGTGGGAAGTGGTGAGAAGTAAAAGTTCGACTACTTTGTATCATGATTGGTTCTAGCATAGTGTTTTACCGAAACATATTTCCATTTGTTTATGGAGAGCTTGGTCCAATTGTTTAGCCATGGATGAAAGAGTGTAGAGCAAAGGGATTTATTTGGCCTCCTCTTGTGATTGCTACGCACGTAAAGCCCCTGAAATGCTCGATCATCTTTTATCTTTCGGAGAAGTAGCTGTGACCGTTTGGTCCCACGCTAGTGCTGTGATGGGAGTCCCGTTTACGAATAGTTTGCCTTGGAAAACCAGAGTAATGATCTGGTTTCATTATGCTAAAAAATCCTCTTTCAACAGCATGGTGAGCCTTACTTCCTTGCCTTGTTACATGGAGCTTATGGAAAAGGAGGTGTAAGGCTAGAATGGAAGGCGTTCAAGATAATACTGAAAAAATCTGGAGGGAGGTTCGGTTTTGGATTAAGGTTTTGGCTGATAATCTTAGAGCTACCCATAAGTTATCCATGCAAAACATTAAAATTCTTGGAGCTTTCCAAATTGTTCATCCAAATATTGGGGCGAAAGAGATAAAAATAGTTTATTGGTCCAAACCACCACCAGGTTGGGTGAAACTTAATTGTGATGGAAGCTCTCGTGGTAATCAGGGGAACTCGGGAGGTGGTGGAATTATCTGTGATTTTCACGGTGTGGTTAAAGCAACATTCTCAGCTCACTTTGGGAATGGGACTAACAACGGGGCTGAGCTTAAGGCTATTTTGGAGGGTATCCACCTTTGTAAGCAATTCCACTTTTTTAATGTCATTATTGAAAAAGTGACTCTTGTATTGTTGTAGACTAGTTCCGGAAAGGAAGATGTACTTTATGGTACCTTTTAGATTTTTGGGATGATTGAAAGGCAGAGCTCGAGGGCTAAACTTTGAGGTGGTCGATCAATATAGGGAAGGTAACGGTGCGGCAGATTTTCTGGCTAGAGAAGGAGAAACAGGAAAGAATGAGATTTATGAGGGTCATATTTGTCTTCCTAGACGTCTAAAAGGCATTATCCATGTGGAGAAGATGGGTATTCCTTATCTTCGTAAAGGCAGAGGTTTCTTCTGAGTTTTTGCATTGTGTTTGCTTTTGCTGTTGGTTTTATAGGCCTGTTTAATTTATTTTATTTTCCTAGGCCTGTTTAGATTGGTTTATTTTTATAAGCCTGTTTACATTTATTTATTTTTCTATGCCTGTTTAGATTTGTTTATTTTGTTTTGCTCTTCTTATAGGCTTGTTTAGATCTTTCTTGTTCTCTTAGGCCTGTTTAGCTTCTTTGTTTTTCGTTGGTGTGGGTTTTGGTTTTTGGGAGGTTGTTTGTAATCCCCTAGTTGTTTATTTTGTAACCACGATTTTCCTCCGCCATAAGTAAGGGTTTTTTAATAAACTTGAGACTGGGTCACTATTAGGTGGCTACCGGCTCTTCGCTAAAAAAGAAAAAAAATAGTTGAAGTTTAATATTAGTTCATGAATTCATCAAACCTTAGCAGTGTAGTATAGAAACAAATACACATCTTTGTGACCTACATTCAAGAATTCCACAGAACATAATGAATTTATGTGATCACGACAGTAGAGATAGGATTAACATAGGTATAGATGTTATACCTTGAAAGAGGATTTCAAATAAAAAAGGGATTTTGGTAATTCTAATTAGCAAAACATTAATGCAAGCAACCAGGTTTAAACTCATTGAAAGAATTCAATTGATGAAATCCAAGTCCTAGGAACCTTTCATATTTGATTTTTCAGGTTAAGAATTTGCAGTCAGTCACATCAATTTGGGATGGTCTAAATAATATAGGAAATTTTATAAATTAGTACTTGAATCTCCTCCTTGTGGAAACGATACTCTTTTTGCCCTGTTCTATTTGTCACGACCCATGCACTTGTAGCAGAGTCTAGTGATCATCAAGTTTTTGGTGTTGTTGCCGGGTAGGATTGTTTTCAATATTAATGCAAATAATTTTCTGTATTAATTTTGATTGTATTGTTCTTTTATTATTATTATTATTATTCATTTAGACTGGCTCACCTTCTCGATGCCCAATTCCATCGTTTTCTATGGTTTTTAGGCTGTTTTGTGCTTCTATTTGTCAATTTATGTTTTCTGTATTTAGTGTATGCCATGTAACTCTGAGCTAATTGAGCTTCTTGATCCAGAAATTGAGAGAACCCAACGTGCACTAAGGAGAAAATAAAGATTGGAACTAGAGCAAGAACAAGCAGTAGCCATGGCAGATAACTAGAATTAGAAGGTGTTGCTTGACTATGCTGTGCTGAATGTCACTGGTGCTCAACCCAGCATTGCGAGACCTACAATCAATGCTAATAACTTTGAGATTAAGCCTGGTCTCATTCAAATGTTGCAGTAGGAGTAGTTTGATAAAGACCTGCTGAGGATCCATATGCACACCTTGCCAATTTCTTGGAGATTTGTGATACCATTAAGATGAATGGAGTTAGTGATGATGCTATTTGGCTCCAACTTTTTCCATTTTCTATAAAGGATAAAGCCAAGGCCTGATTGAATTCCAAAGCGCCTAACTCTTTCACCACCTGGAATGCCTTGGCACAAGCTTTTCTGAGTAAGTATTTTTCCCCAAGTTAAAGTGCCAAATTTAGAAATGATATTACCAGTTTTGTTCAGTTTGATGGTGAATCTTTGTATGAAACTTGGGAGAGGTTTAAAGAATTGCAGAAGAAGTGTCCACATCATGGTCTTCCTGATTGGCTGATTGTACAGACTTTCTATAATGGATTAACACATTCAGTCAGGATTACTGTAGACGCAGCTGTAGGAGGTAATTTAATAAGTAAGTCAACAGAAGAGGCATATGAGTTGCTAGAAGAAATGACCTCTAACAATTATCAGTGGTCTAATGAAAGAGGTATGCCTAAGAAATTTTCTAGTATGTATGATATAGATGGCATAAACATGTTGAATGCCAAGGTTGATTCTCTGGTAAAAATGTTCAGTAAGCTGGGTAATGTGAATTTTGTTTCTAGTCCTGTATTGAGTTGTAATTGTTGTGGGGGAGCTCACATGAGTTTTGATTGTATGCAGGTAGAGCAAACCCAATTTTTGTCTAATTTCAACAGGCAGCAGCAACTGAACAACCCTTATTCCAACACATACAACCCAGGCTGGAGGAATTATCCAAACTTTTCATGGAAAGATCAAGATAACCAAGGTAGCAATTCTAGACCTTTCCATCCTCCTAGTTTCCATCCAAGACCATCCTAACCAGAAAGTAAGTAGCCTTGGAAGATAGCTATTGAGAAGTTAGTCAATGCCAGTTAAGAGAGATTTGAGAGACTGGAAGCAAAGGTTGATCAGTTGGCGAGTTCCATCAGAAATGTGGAGAAGCAATTGGGGCAGTTATCCTATTCCATCAATTCTCATGGACAGGGGAATTTTCCTAATAAGATAGAGGTCAATCCAAAGGAGCATTGCAAGGCAGTCACCTCGAGAAGTGGTAAGCAACTTGGTCAGGTAAGTGGTGAGATTGTAGTTGGTGATGAAGTAGACCATGAAGAGTTGAGCAAGAAGGTCAGTGAAGAAGTTGAGGACCTAGCCAAGACACCATCCCCACTACCACCAATCGAAGCTTATGTCCTTCCCATTCCTTTTCCTCAAAGGCTTAAGCAAAATAAAATTGATCAATAGTTTGAGAAATTTTTGAAAGTGTTTACGCAGCTTCACATTAATATTCCTTTCGTAGATACCTTAGCACAGATTCCTTCCTATACAAAGTTCTGAAAGAAGATCATGTCCAAGAAAAGGAAATTGGAGGATTTCAAGACCTTTGCCTTGACGGAGGAATGTAGTGCCATTATTGTAACACCTAGGCCCTGCATGAAACTCGCGTCCATTTGTTTTTTTTTTGTTCATGTTTGAAAAGCCCACTTGATTTTTATCGAGTAATTTTTGGAAATAGGGTATGAACCTCAAATTTTGTATTTATGGATTATGGACTTTTTATTGGGCTTGATTATTTAGATTATTTTCTTCAGCTAACTCAATTGTGTTGCAATGTTTTGATAAACGAAGCTCGTAATGTGCGTCTAGGACTAACAATGGATGGATTCAATCTATTTTTCTTATCCCCAGCCCAAGATTACCTGAGAATGATATTGACGTAGTCATGCAGCTGTTAATTGAAGAGTAGAAAGATCTATGGGAAACAGGGGTCTGAACTTTTGATGCATACACGTCGAGATCTTTTTATATGCATGCTGCAATATTATGGACGATAAATGATTTTTCAGCATATGACAATCTTTTTGCTTGGAGTACTAAAGGGAAGTTGGTGTGTTCCACGTGTAATAAGGAAACTGCAAGTGTGTGGCTAAAATATTCGCAGTAGATGTGTTTCATGGGTCATCGACGGTATTTGTCAGCAAATCATGAATGGTGAAGGAAAGATGCTAAATTGGATGGGAGAGTGGAGGACAGAATTGTACCAAAGGAGTTGTCTGGGGATGAGATATTGGAATAATTAATGGAACTTGAAGCAAAGAATTTTGACAAAGGTCGGAGAAAGAACAAGAGAAAACGAGGTGCAACGCAATTGAATTGGACAAAGCGGTGTATTTTTTTGACTTGCCGTATTGGTCATCATGCATGTTTCGACATAGTTTGAATGTAATGCATATAGAGAAGAATTTTTGTGATAATATATTGGAAGCTTTGATGAGCATTAACAAAAAGACCAAGGACACGATTAAGATGAGGAAAGATCTTGAAAGAATGAGAATTAAACATAATCTTCATTTGCGGGAGGAAGGCAATATGGTGATTATACCACATGCATGTTTTACGATGAGAAGGGATGAGAGGATAGCCTTTTGCAAATGGTTGCAAGGTGTGAAGTTGCCAGATGGTTATGCCTCAAATGTTGGTAAATGGGTAAGCCCTGATAATGGAAAATAAGTGGATTGAAAAGTCATGATTGTTATTGGTGGGAATTCGTGGGAAGCTGACTTCTAATGTACGTGTCACCATAACTGAACTATGCATGTTTTTCAAGGATTTGTGCTCTTGGGTAGTAAATCGAGATATGTTGTTGAAGATGGATGAGGACATTGCAATAATACTATATAAATTCGAGCATATCTTTCTACTATCATTTTTTGATGTAATGGTCCATTTAGCAATTTACCTCGAGAGGTACTGTTAGGTGGACCGGTGCAGTTTGGTTGGATATATTCAGTTGAAAGATATTTGGGTAGACTGAAGCACACTATTGGGAATAAAGCCCAAGTTGATGGTTCAATAGCAAAGGCTTATTATACATGACTAATGGTTGACATTTTGCTCTCTATATCTTCGTGGGGTTGAGACATGCTTTAATCGTGAAAAGTGGAATGCTGAATTTGCTACCTCTCACCCTCATGAGCTATCTGTGTTTTTCTAGAATGTACAACCCTTGAGTGCACAAACGGGATACAACTTAATCGGTAGAGAGTTAGGAAAAGCTTAATGGTACGTGTTGAATAATTGTTGAGAGATTGATGACTATCTTAGGTATGTTGATTCATATTTAGAATAATTCTAATTAATATATATTCGATTAAAGTAGTACAATATAGAATGTGTTCAAATATTCTACTCTTTTTACTTCTATACAGTGAGCATATAGACAAACTTAGGACAAAAGCCATAGAAAATATAGACGCTAGACATGAAGAAGAATTTTCTGGATGGTTTGAATAATGCATATGCATTTTTTTTTTTTTGGATAAGGAAGATATATTAATCAAAGGAAACTTACACAAGCGTATCAAACCAAACAGCAGATTCAATACATTCAGGAATGAGGTCCCACCAAGTGGTGAGCTCCTCCAAATGCCATGCAAATCTAGCTAAAGAGTGTGCAACTCCATTCGCTGTTCGTCCCTTATGAGAAATAGACCAACGGGGCCAACTACGCAGCACGCTTTTTATCTCATGGATGATATTGCCCCAATACGACATAAAGGGAGTCAACTTATTCAACTCTTGCACCACGAGAAGGGAGTCACTCTCAATGTGCAGTTCCGGAATTCCCAGCGGTATGCATAGTTGCATTCCACGGAGAATAACAATCAGCTCGATCTCAAAGGGATCAGTTACCAAATGTTTTGGTTTGCTGGCAGCAAATATAATGTGACTTTTCTCATTGCGGAGCACTGCACCAACCCCCGATCTACTTAGGTGACTGAAAATAGCCCCATCTACGTTGAGTTTCAAAGTTCCCACTGGTGGGGCCACCCATCTATGGAGCGATTGCAGGCCTTGCTTGGTTGTTCGTTCAGCAGCCGAATGTTCTTCAAAGAGTGACAGTGCATGTTCAATGACCTGTTGGGGGGATAATATATTATTTGCATATAATTGCTGGTTCCGTCGATACCACATGCCCCAAGCAATCAGAAAAAATTTTTCTAGCTCCCCTGAGATCCTTCTCTTCATGACAGTATCCACTACTTGCATAAAACTCAGTCTATTCGTTAGGCTTTTGAGGAAGGGAAATTGATGCATCCAACTAGAAGTAATAATGGGGCAGTCATATAAGGTGTGGTTCAAATCTTCCTCCTCCACATTGCACCAAGAACAGATGGCCTTCTCAAGGACGCATTGCCTTTTAAGGTTCAGGAGCGTAGGAAGGCCATTCTTGCACACCCGCCAAGCAAAAATTTTAACTCTATGAGGAATTTTGAGCTTCCAAATACTGCGCCATACCTGTTTATGATCTTCAGCAGAAGAACATTCAGCCACCTGTCTTTCCTACCTCAGCATCAGGAAGAAGCGATAAGCACTCTTAATTGTAAAGGCCCCATCTTTTTCATGTTCCCATGTCAAGCAATCTGGAGTAGGCTCTTATTTTAGGATTATATTAAGAACATCCATAGCCTCCTGGACAGGTAGGAGTCTTCTTATCTTCGCGACATTCCACCATCTGGTTGACTCATCAATTAAACTAGCCACCTTTAAATCGCTTTGCTGGGATGCTGGAACTGTAGTTAAGGTAGGCATTAATTTGTGGTTTGGCAGCCAATAATCAGACCATATCCTAATACTCTTGCCATCTCCAACCCTCCACCTGCATCCTTGTAACAAATCTGCCTTTGCCTCCCAGATTCCTCTCCAAACATACAACGGATGAGAACCTAACTGAGCCTCTTGAAAGTTTGTAGTAGGGAAATACCTAGCTTTAAATATCTGGTGCAAAAGAGTATAGGTGTTCTGCATGATCCGCCAACCCTGCTTGGCGAGGAGAGCCATATTGAAGACCTGGAGATTTTTGAACCCCAAACCTCCTACTGTCTTTGCTTCACACATTTGTTTCCAACTGACCCATTTGATTTTTGATTCTCCTTGTTTTTGTCCCCACCAAAAATTTTCCATAAGACTTTCCATCTCGATACAAAGATTTTTTGGAAGCTTGAAACAGCTCATGGTGTAAGATGGTATGGAGAGGGCGACGGCCTTGAGTAAAACTTCCTTGCCCCCTTGAGATAAAAGCTTCTCCTTCCATCCTTGCAACTTGGACCATACTCTGTGTTTGATAGATGAGAAGGCTTGATACTTACCTCTGCCAACCATTAGTGGGAGCCCCAAATATTTATCATAATTCTGTATGGATTGGACCCCCCAGAAATTCATAATGGCCTCCTGTTGGAGAGGGGGTACATTGCGGCTAATGACCATAGAAGTTTTCTCGCGATCAAGCTTTTGGCCAGATGCTCGTTCATATAGTTCTAGCTGTTTGAGGATGTGACGACTAGTCTGCATATTAGCTTTACAAAACAGAATACTATCATTAGTAAATAAAAGATGATTCAGGGTGGGAGCCCCACGACACACTCTGATCCCACCAATCCTTTGCTTCGTGTTGGCTTGATTCAGCAAAGATATAAGTCCCTCGGTACATAATAGAAAGAGGTAGGGGAGATGGGGTCCCCTTGTCTCAATCCGCGAGAAGGAACTAGAGGTCCCTTCGGGTCACCATTGACCAAAATAGAAAAAGAAACAGTCTTGACACACAGCATTACTAAATGAATCCATTTTGCACTAAAACCCAATATCTGCATAACCTTCTCAAGGAAACCCCACTCTATTCTATCATAGGCCTTGCTCATGTCAAGTTTGAGTGACATAAAACCACTTTTACCAGATCTTTTCCTTCTCAGAAGTGAACCAATTCACAGGCCACTAAGACATTGTCAGTGATCATACGCCCGGGTACAAACGCAGTCTGTGTTGGAGAGATGAGGGTAGGGAGTACCCCTTTCAGTCTATTAGCGAGTACCTTGGAGATGAGTTTGTAAGATACGTTACAGAGGCTTATGGGTCTAAAGTCTGAGACCAAAACAGGATGGTGCTTCTTAGGGATCAAGACAACAAAAGTATGATTTATGGCTGAGGGAAAATAACCATTATTAAGGGAGTGCAAGACTGCTGCAGCAACATCCTTACCAACTACAGACCAATATTTTTGATAGAAGAGAGGGGACATACCATCAGGTCCAGGTGCTTTCGATGGGTGCATTTGATGGAGAGCCTTTTCCACTTCTTCAATCACAAAAGGTTGGTCCAATTGTTCCACCATCTTAGATATAACTCGACCAGCTAGGCCTTGTAGAAAATCCATGTTACCCACATTTTTGGCAGCTGTAGAATAATGCATATGCATTTAAATGTATCATAATGTAGAATATTTGTAAACCATTTTAATTCTTAGTAACTTTTAATAATTTTGTTACTATTTCACTTGTTAGATTTTGGAACAACGTGCTCATGCTCCAACATCAATTTCTTCTGAATTGCATGCATTGGCCCGTGGTCCATCAAACAGAGCACTTTGATACGTTGCATGCACGGTTTGATGTTATAGGTTCTATACTATGGACCTTGAACGTAATCGAAAGATGCAAAATTGTGGTGTGTTGGTCGAGGGAAGTCATCGAACATAGAATATTGACTGCTATGGTGTCATACGTGACATTATCGGATTGAAATACCTGGCGGGGAATGTGACATATATCTTTAAATGTGATTGGTGGGATCTAGGCAGTGGTCAAGGTTTGATACATAGGGATAGTCACTTTACGAGTGTCAATACTGTATGTAAATGGTACGAAGATGATTCATTTGTATTGACTTCTCAAGCGACCCAAGTCTATTACTTGATTGATCCAATGAAAGGGGCAGATGAAATAGTGCAAAGATAACTTGGCGAGTCGTATAAAATTTTGTTTTTCATAATATTTATGATGTAGGATTGGTAGTGGATCATGATTATAGTGGAGATGAAGATGACACTTCGATTATAGAGGCCTACCAGGAAGATGGAGAGGGTATTAATTTATTTGTTGACCTTGGTGCACTCGAACTAATCCCCTTATGTAGAGATGACGTCCCACCCATACAT
Organism: Cyclocarya paliurus; assembly: GCA_029856935.1. Classification (NCBI taxonomy): domain Eukaryota; kingdom Viridiplantae; phylum Streptophyta; class Magnoliopsida; order Fagales; family Juglandaceae; genus Cyclocarya; species Cyclocarya paliurus. Next base: position 15,937,089 of record CM056951.1, read on the forward strand.
CTCGACCCATCCGTATTAAATAATCATTTAGTTGCAAATTTTGATCAACCAGAAGAGTCAAAAAAAGGAGAAGAAGAAGAAGAGCCAGAAGAAGAAGTCGATGAAGAAGAAGATGATGATGAGGAAGAAGATTACGATGATGTTATTGAAGAAGATTCTGAAACAAGCATGGAAAATATATCTTGAGATGAAGAATAAAAGGATTAAATGTTTTATTTACATAGGTGACGGTTGCTTACAATGTTCATAATTTCTTCTAATCTGGTTCATTGGAAATATTAATGCTTTTCAAGGATGCCACCAAAATGACAACGAAAAAATGTGCCTCCTCCACCAAGTCCTGAACCGGTTGAGGACTCCGCTCCTGATGAAGTTGATACACAAGAGGCAAACGACCAGTCCACACCTACCAATAAGAAAATTCTTGTTGATAATTAATTATATTTAAATACTACTTAGGCAGACTGGTTTTAATAATTTTAAATATATTTGCTGATGCCATGTCACGTCGCGGTCGTAGCTTAACACATGGTCGATGATAGTATGGCATCGTTTTCCTCCTATGTCGGAATACTAATCCAAACTTATGCATCATTTTATATACTATCATGGCGAGATGTTCCGAATGAGGTTAAGGATCACATTCAGAGTCGTGTACTAGTGAGTTTATATACTATATTCTTTTAGAGAAGTCTCAATTGTAAATTTTTTATGCAATGCAATTCTTAGGATGAATTCGACCTAAGTTTTGGTCGTAGCGAGGAAGTACGAAGTGTGAATGAGTTGATGGCAACATTATTTCGGTGTCACAACGGACGATGTCATGACTACTTCAAGAAATTTGAGACGTTGGAAAAGGTTGCTGATTACGCCCAAAATATAACGTGGAAGTTGTAGTATAGTTTTGGGGTGTCGATTCCATAGGGAGACAGATTAAAGAAAATACAACAAATAATAAAAACAAATTAAAGGAAAATATTAAATGATCAATAACAGGAACTTGATTTTAATATGATTCAGCAAGTAAATTAACAATGATAAAAATTAAGATCACTGAAATTGTAAATAGTAAAGCATCAGGAATCCCTTGCACAAATTTAGATATTTCAAATTATTCTTGATTCAATAAATTACACAATTAGAGATTTATTCAAATTCTCCAATTGGAAGATATAGAATTAAAAATCATTTTAATCGAAAAATAATTCTTTAATAAATCATTCACTACTTTTAAAAACTTTGTGATTTATCATCTTCATTGATAAAACCCAGCGACGACAATATACCCAGTGGGCAATATTGCAGCAAAGAATTAAATCAATGAAGACAATAAATTAATCCAAACATAATCAAGGATTTTAACCATTCTATAGAAAAAGTATGACTGAATCTATGAACGAAATCAATTCTTAAATTATTTGGAGATAAAAAAAATAACATAAATAATTAGTGAATGATAAACAAGAATTTGCATTAATAAAGAACAATCACATGAATCAAAAAATAAATTAAAAACACCCTCAATTGTGCAAGTTCATCCCTAGCTTTACTTAAGGACTTAGCTGTCCATTTTAAGAATCACAACAATTCTCAAAATAAACACTAAGTATGAAAACTCTCTCAATTAATTCTCCAATTCTCTCTCAAAATGTCTGATGCTTCCTTCGTCCGTTTACATGCCTTATATAGGCTCCAAAAATACTGCAGCTAAGTGTTGCTTAGCTGCCAATGTCTGATGTTTGCCAATGCTGAAAGGTGCCATGCATTTCTTTATTTTTTCTTTCTTTTCTTTTTTTAGCTTTCGGCGTAACATGCATGTTAGTATTATTTTCTATTCACTGCTTTCGGCCGAAACTGCACCGAGTGGTTCATGGTGCTTATTTTTTTTCTTTCTTTTTCTCTTTGCCGTTCTCTGCTTGCCAGCCGAAGCTGCACTGAATGGTTCGCTTATTTTTTTCTCTTTCTTTTTCTTTCTTTCTTGCATTCCAGTCGAAGCTGCACTGCTTATTTTCTTTTTTTTTTTTCTTTTTTTTTCGTGCGTCATCCAGCTGACCTGCACCAAACTCCATTTCTTTTCTTTATTTTTCTTTCACTGTGGCCGTACACATCTTCTTTGTTCACCACGTCGAAATGTTGCTGCTCCGAAAACTGCATCCATTATTGCTCCAGCTAGTCTCGTGTGAATGGAGAGTTTTCATGGTCCGAACACATTGCATCTGCAAGCATTATTTCTCCACCATGTCGTGTCTTTTGCTGTGGTCCGAACGCACTGCGTGTTGGTTGGAGATGCTGCACTGTTGAAGATGAAGGTTGGCAGCGAGGTGGAGGTGCTTCCGGGGTGATGGAGTGTTGTTGGACGTGGAGGAAGTGCTCTGTTTTATGGAAGTGAAACAGAGGTTGCCATGAGCTGTAGTGGTAGCCTGTGTACTACATGGAGGTCGAGTTGTTGTAGGATGGCTTCGAATGGTGCATGCAGGGACGTGCTGAGGATGACGCCGTGCGTTGTTGCAGGCAAGCATGGTTCACGGCTGTGCATGATGATGCACTGCAGACGTTTACGTGAAGGTGTACTGGCATTGGTGGGTTCGGAGAGTTGCTCATGGTGGCTTGAGGTGGTGGAGAGGCGGTGGGCTGTGGCTACTCATGCTCGGAACGCATGCATGGCGTTTTTGTGCAGACGGCGAGAGGTTGAAGACGATGGTCGACGACCTGTCGTTTTTGTCAAACGACAGGTCGTTTTCTTCAGACGACATATTCAAGTCCCGTGCAAAACGACATGTCGTTTTTGTGAAACGACATGTCGTCGACCTCAGACGGCAGCTGACTCCCCGAGTAAAACGACATGTCGTTTGGGTTGCAGACCAAACGATATGTCGTTTAGCCTGCGCAGAAAAATAAAATAAAAATAAAATTAGAAAAAAAATAATTAATTAAATAAAAATTAAACAAAAACTAAACTAAAATATTAAAAGTGTGTTGTGCATGTGAGGAAATAAAATCAAATTAAATCACAAGTTATAAAAATAAGCATAAACTATGCTTTTAATCAATTTAAATCACAACTTGGATTTATTGCCTCTTGATCATTTTTTTCATCTAAAATCAATGATAAAATAACAAAACAATTAACAATATATTGATTTTAAATGTATAAAATATGCAATAATGCAGCTCAATCACACCCCCCAACTAACCTTTTGCTAGTCTCTGAGCAAAATAGTGAAAATTAATTGAAATGAATATTGCATAAATCTCGAAATTCAAACAGCAGCAATCAAACATAATAATGAATTCTCACAAATGCAACACATGACTATCAACCCCCGGGAGCTATATTCACCAAGACTGTCTCAACAATCTTTCACAAAGAATTGGAAAAAATATCTTTGAACACAGATGTGTGTATATAGACTGTGTGTTCTTCATTACTAGCCCGGATTTTTCAACTTTAAGATTAATCATTGCTGATTCTAACTACCTCAAAGCCCAAGGGACTAGCAGTTTTCACGTCAACTCTGTTTACAGGTTGAGTACTCAACCCCCAAAGTTTGAGTAACTGTTTCTAGCTCTTTCCTTAGGAAAGCTTCATACGCTTCATCCTTTATTACACATCTTTTTTTTTTTAGAGACAGATTTAAAAACAGTGGGGAATCGAACCTAGGACCATGCGCCTAACCCACACATTCCTAAGTTCACCCTTACCACTGAGGCAAATCCGTGATGGTTTTTTTTTTTTTTAGTAAGAAAACGGCTCGGTAGTCCCGCAGTTTACTTCTCCTGTGTTAAATCAGTGAACAGTAATAAAGAACACTGTGAGTATGTGAAAAATGTCCTTTAAGATCTTCCCTTCATTATATATAAGTCATGCCAAGTCTATCTCAATAAATATAGCATCTCAGTGTTTCAAGTCACACATCAAACAAAATATGATGCATCAGGAATTATGTTCTATGTTTAGGGTTGAAAATAAATCTTCATAAAAAAAATAATTCCGTTCATCTGTACCACCAAGATGCTCAAATTTCACAAAATGAAAGAATAGAGTTTGTGTCAATTATGTGTATATCAATGCATATTTAAGACAAAATATCACAAACACACATGCTATTTTCAATTTCTTTTTTAGAAAGTTAATGAAACAAAAAAAAAAGAAAAAGAAATGACTTATTCAAAAGCGGGTTTTCTAAGACTCAATATCCCTAAAGAAATACCGTCAAACAAATGGGATAACAGGCAAGATAACTACTTTGCCAAAGTGGACACTTGCGATCACTGTGCTATCGCGTGTCTGTATCACTTCATCTTTTCGGGAAATCAATTTTTTTTTTTAACAAAAAATTGAATTTTTGCACCACTACCCCCCAACTTAAATGAAATATTGTCCTCAATGTTTTTTTTTTTATATTTTTTAAAAAATTAAATGGGGAGTAGCTAATATTGGTAGAAGACACCTGAAATGTGACATGGGATGTCTTCACCAAAAATTGTAACCTAAAATGACAAAATAAAACTAACTTGCAAACCAAAAAAAAAAAATAAAGAAAGCAACAGCAATCAAAAAGGAAAACAAAAACATACTTGAGGTGTGGTCAAGGTTGATAGATTGGATCCATAAGTGGAATGTCTTCCACTTCCAAAATTTTTCTATCAATCAACACTTTAAGGCGTTGACCATTTACTTTAAAGATCCGACCATCCTTAGGATCCTCTATCTTTACTGCCCCATTTACAAAAACATTTTTTACTACAAAAGGGCCAGTCCATCTAGACTGAAGTTTTCCTGGATGCTTATGGAGTCTAGAATCATATAATAGCACTTGATCATTAGGTTTAAAAATTTTTCGCAAAATATTTTTATCATGTAATGCTTTCATTTTAGCTTTATAGATTCTAGAGTTCTCATAAGCATTGTTTCTTAGTTCTTCTAGCTCGGTCAACTGAAATTTTCTAAGCTTACCTGCTTCTCCCATGTTGAAATTGAAATGCTTGATGGCCCAATAAGCTCGATGCTCAAGCTCCACAGGTAAGTGACAAGGCTTTCCAAAAATAAGCCTATAAGGTGACATGCCTAAGGGAGTTTTAAAAGCTGTACGGTAGGCCCAAAGCGCATCAATTAGTCTCAAAGACCAATCTTTACGATCTGGGTTGACCCTTTTTTCTAAAATTTGCTTAATTTCCCTGTTTGCAAGTTCTACCTGTCCACTAGTTTGGTGGTGATAGGCAGTAGAAATTTTATGAACAACCCCATACTTTTTCATCAAAGTCTCAAATGAACGGTTACAAAAATGTGTGCCTCGGTCACTAATGATAGCACGTGGTGTACCAAAACGAGATAACACATTCTCTTTGAGGAATTTAATTATCGTTCCATTATCATTGTTCTTGCAAGCTGCTGCCTCTACCCATTTTGACACATAATCTATTGCCACAATAATATATTGATATCCAAAAGAAGGAGGAAATGGTCCCATAAAATCAATGCCCCAACAATCAAAAATTTCAATCACTAAGATCGGGTTTAAGGGCATCATATTACGACGGGACAGAGCTCCAAGCTTTTGACACCTTTCGCATGAGCGACAATAGATATTTGTGTCTTTAAACAAGGTGGGCCAATAAAATCCACACTGCAGAATTTTTGCAGCGGTTTTTTTCATTGAAAAATTGCCTCCACAAGCTTGAGAATGACAAAATTCTAAGATGCTAGTAATCTCCTCATCAGGGATACAACGCCTTATAATTTGGTCAGGGCAATATTTGAAGAGAAAAGATTCATCCCAATAGAAATTTCGTACCTCAATCATGAACTTCCTCTTGTCTTGCGTGTTCCAATCTGCCGGTATCTCGTCTGCAACCAAATAATTCACAATATGAGCAAACCATGGTAAAGAAGTAATAGAGAATAAGTGCTCATCTGGAAAATCATCTCTAATTGGCATGTGATTGGTGGTGTCCTCAAAAGTGAGCCTTGAGAGATGGTCGGCCACTACGTTTTCAACTCCCTTCTTATCTTTGATGGTGATGTCAAATTCCTATAAAAGTAAAATCTACCGTATTAACCGCGCTTTAGCATCTTTCTTTGTAAAAAGATACTTAAGAGCTGCATGATCTGTGAAAATAATAATAGGAGAGCCAATCAAATAAGCACGGAACTTATCCAAAGCAAATACTACAGCTAGCAACTCTTTTTCAGTAGTTGAGTAGTTCATTTGAGCATTGTTTAGAGTTCTACTAGCATAGTAAATGACATAGGGCTTTCCTTCCTTTCGCTGTCCAAGGACAGCACCAACAGCATAATCACTGGCATCGCACATAATCTCAAAAGATAAAGTCCAATCAGGTGGTTGCATTATGGGTGCTGAGGTAAGTTTACCAGTCAGCGTTTCAAATGCCTCTTGACAGGCTTGTGTCTACTTAAATGGAGTATCTTTGGCCAGGAGGTTACATAGTGGTCTAGATATGGCAGAAAAATTCTATATGAACCTCCTATAAAAACCTGCATGACCAAGAAGGGATCTCACATCTTTTACTGTCTTTGGTGTAGGCAACTTAGAAATTAACTCAATCTTAGATTGATCAACCTCTATCCCCTTGGAAGAAATGATGTGCCCTAAGACAATACCTGAAGGTACCATAAAGTGGCATTTTTTCCAATTTAAAACCAATTCCTTCTCCTCACAACGGGTTAGCACTTTCTTCAAATTCAATAAGCATGTATCAAAAGAAGACCCAAAAATAGTTAAGTCATCCATGAAAACTTCCATACTATTTTCAACCATGTCACTGAAAATACTCATCATGCAACGTTGAAAAGTAGCAGGTGCATTACACAATCCAAATGGCATTCTACGAAATGCATAAGTACCGAAAGGACAAGTGAAGGTGGTTTTATCCTGATCTTCTAAAGCAATTTCAATTTGGTAATAACCAGAATAACCATCCAAGAAACAATAGAAAGGATGACCAGCCACACACTCAAGAATTTGATCAATGAAGGGGAGAGGAAAATGATCTTTCCGGGTGGCAGCATTTAATTTCCTGTAATCAATGCACATTCACCACCCAGTCACCAGTTTTGTAGGGACTAATTCTCCAAGGTTATTTTTCACCACGGTAATTCCTGACTTTTTAGGAACAACCTGTGTAGGACTTACCCATTTACTATCAGCAATTGGATATATGATTCCTGCATCTAGTAATTTTAACACTTCATTTTTCACCACTTCTTTCATAGTGGGGTTAAGCCTACGTTGGGGGTCTTTATGAGGGCTAGTTCCTTCCTCTAGATTGATTTTGTGAGAACAGATCAGGGGACTAACACCTTTTATATCAGCAATGCTCCAACCTAAAGCTGACTTATGTTCTCTTAGGGTCTGAATTAGTTTATCACGTTGCAACTCAGACAATTCAGATGAGATAATAACAGGAAAAGTATCACCTGGACTAAGGAAAACATGTTTTAATCCTTTAGGCAGAGGCTTCAATTCCACTTTGGGTGCTTCCACACTTGAAGGGATTTTTTTTTCACCTTTCTTAGGTAATTCCTCAAACTTCGGTTGCCATGCCCAAGTGCCATAATCCTGAATTTTATCAAAAATAGCACAATTGTCAACTAAGTCAGAAGGATCACTGATAGAATCAAATTCAGAATTAACAAGAAAATATTCAATGGGATCAAAATCATGAGTTGTAGAAACTCCCCTATCCACGAGTGAGTCAATCATGTATGTCTCATGACTCCCGTCATTGTCTTCGGCTTGTCTCGCAATATGGAAGACATTTACCTCAAGGGTCATGTTTCCAAAAGATAGTTTCATCAACCCATTCCTGCAGTTTATAAGTGCATTAGCCGTAGCAAGAAAAGGTCTACCCAAAATTAAAGGAATTTTTGAATTAGTGTCAACGACAGAGGTGGTGTCCAAAATTAAGAAATCAATAGGATAATAAAATTTGTCGATTTGTATTAGAACATCCTCTACAATCCCCTGAGGTACTTTGACTGAACGGTCAGCCAGTTGCAATACCACAGAGGTTGGTTTGATTTCTCCCAACCCCAACTGCAAATAAATAGAGTATGGAATTAGATTTACGCTAGCTCATAAATCTAGCAAAGCTTGGCCAAACTCGTGATCTCCAATAGTGCATACAATGGTTGGACAGCCAGGATCCTTGTACTTTGGAGGAATCCGCTGCTCAATTAGAGCACTTACCTGCTCTGTCAGGAATGCTGTTTTCTTTACATGGTGCTTCCTCTTAACTGTACACAAGTCCTTAAGAACTTTTGCATACGTAGGAATTTGTTTAATGACGTGTAAAAGAGGAAGATTTATTTTTACCTGTCTTAGATTTTCTAAGATTTCGTTGTTAGCATCCAGAGTCCGTTTGTTTGATTTTAGAGCTTCAGGGAATGGTACCTTAACCGGACTCTTTGTCACTTCAAATTCCTTAGGTAGCTCAGCATTACTACTATCTTGATCCACACCCTCTGATTTGTCTGTTGGGATGTGTAATGACTTACCGCTTCGCGTTACAATGGCATTCACATCTTTCAAATTTTCTTGTGCCATGTGTTGACCATGGGGGGCGGACTGGGTTTGAGAAGGGAATTTACCTCGCTCATTCACACTTAAGGAGCTCATCAATTTGGACACTTGGCTCTTTATCTCTTTATTTTCTTCCACAACCTGCGTAATCAAGGATTCAAACTTTTGGTTAGTCTTACCCTGTGCTTCGATAAAGGCATGCAAAGTGTCTTCTAAAGGACTCCTAGAGGATAAAGGTGCATGATATGGTGCAGGATATGGTCTAGGGGGTTGTGCAGGCTGCTGGTTTTCAGACTTCCAGCTAAAATTGGGATGATTGCGCCACCCCGGATTATAGGTATCAGAGTAAGGTGTAAAAGGATTTTTGTACATACCTAAAGTATTACATTGTTCCCCGTACATCCCTTTCATCAACAAATGTGGGACATTCTTGGGCGAGGTGATCTACCCCGCCACACACAAAACATGGTCCAAAATACTCTGCATGATTAGCCACGTGTGTTGGCTTTAAGTCTTTAGTCTTTAACGCATCTAGCTCCCGAGTGAGCATCTCAACCTTAGCCTTTAGGCTATCTTCTTCTCTGAGGTGGTAAATTCCACCACCATTTAGATTTCCAGCAGGTCGTGACCTATTTGTACTTTCAGTAGCACTAGGTCCCGTCCAAGTGTGAGCCTTTTCGGAAAGCTCATTAAGGTATTCTATGGCCTCATCAGGATCTTTTTGTAAGAACGCACCATTACACATCATCTCCACAAATTGGCGCTCTCTAGGTATAAGTCCCTCATAAAAATAGCTCACTAAGCGCCAATTCTCATACCCATGGTGAGGACACATACTCAACAACTCCTTAAATCTCTCCCAAGACTGATACAAAGTCTCACTGTCCTTTTGTGCAAAGGTGGAGATTTGTCTTTTTAAAGCGTTGGTCTTATGAGGAGGAAAGTGTTTATTAAAGAAGACCTGAGTCATCTCATTCCATGACCCAATAGATCGGGGTCTCAGTGAGTATAGCCAACTCTTAGCTTTATCCTTTAAAGAGAAAGGAAAAAACTTAAGTCTCACAACGGTATCAATAACGTTTGGACTTTGAAAAGTTGCAACTACTTCCTTAAATTCCCTAACGTGCACATAAGGATTTTCATTTTCCATGCCATGAAAAGTAGGGAGTAACTGTATCATCCCTGGTTTAAAATCCAATTGGCGAGTATTAGCAGGAAACATGATGCATGATGGTGTGGCTGTGCATGTAGGGTGGAGGTAATCCTGAAGAGTCCTAGTGGGTTGATCCCCGTGTTCACTCATTTCTTCAGAATTAGAAGGATTGTCAAATAAAGGATTTGAAAATTTTGATCCTGACTCTGGCACAGGTCTACAAGCAAATCTCCCCAAAGAATCTCTATATCTGTGCATGCAAAGTAACAGAATAATAACATAAAAAGAATGAAGGGAAAAAAAATAATGATAAAATAATAACAATGATAATGCAGCAAGCTAAAAGAAGGAACGAAATTACCGCATTTACAAACTGCTAAAAAGAAAAATTATCTAGAAATTCTTTTACCGTCTTCCCCGGCAACGGCGCCAAAATTTGATTACGCCCAAAACATAACGCGGAAGTTGTAGTATAGTTTTGGGATGTCGATTCCACAGGGAGAAAGATTAAAGAAAATACAACAAATAATAAAAACAAATTAAAGGAAAATATTAAATGATCAATAACAGGAAATTGATTTTAATATGATTCAGCAAGTAAATTAACAATGATAAAAATTAAGATCACTAAAATTGTAAACAGTAAAGCATCAGAAATCCCTTGCACAAATTTAGATATTTCAAATTATTCTTGATTCAATAAATTACACAATTAGATATTTATTCAAATTCCCCAATTGGAAGATATATAATTAAAAACCATTTTAATCAAAAAATAATTCTTTAATAAATCATTCACTACTTTTAAAAACTCTGTGATTTATCATCTTCATTGATAAAACCCAGAGACGACAATATACCCAGTGGGCAATATTGCAGCAAAGAATTAAATCAATGAAGACAATAAATTAATCCAAACATAATCAAGGATTTTAACCATTTTATAGAAAAAGCATGACTGAATCTATGAAAGGAATCAATTCCTAGATTATTTGGAGATAAAAAAAAATAACATAAATAATTAGTGAATGATAAACAAGAATTTGCATTAATAAAGAACAATCACATGAATCAAAAAATAAATTAAAAACACCCTCAATTGTGCAAGTTCATCCCTAGCTTTACTTAAGGACTTAGCTGTCCATTTTAAGAATCACAACAATTCTCAAAATAAACACTAAGTATGAAAACTCTCTCAATTAATTCTCCAATTCTCTCTCAAAATGTCTGATGCTTCCTTCGTCCGTTTACATGCCTTATATAGGCTCCAAAAATACTGCAGCTAAGTGTTGCTTAGCTGCCAGTGTCTGATGTTTGCCACTGCCGAAAGGTGCCGTGCATTTCTTTATTTTTTCTTTCTTTTCTTTTTTTAGCTTTCGGCGTAACATGCATATTAGTATTATTTTCTATTCACTACTTTCGGCCGAAACTGCCCCGAGTGGTTCATGGTGCTTATTTTTTTCTTTCTTTTTCTCTTTGCCTTTCTCTACTTGCCAGCCGAAGCTGCACCGAACGGTTCGCTTATTTTTTTCTCTTTCTTTTTCTTTCTTTCTTGCATTCCAGCCGAAGCTGCACTACTTATTTTCTTTCTTTTTTTTTTCGTATGTCTTCCAGCTGACCTGCACCGAACTCATCACATGCACCGAACTCCACTTCTTTTCTTTATTTTTCTTTCACCGTGGCCGTCCACATCTTCTTTGTTCACCACGTCGAAATGTTGCTGCTCCGAAAACTGCATCCATTATTGCTCCAGCTAGTCTCGTGTGAATGGAGAGTTTTCGTGGTCCGAACACACTGCATCTGCATGCATTATTTCTCCACCATGTCGTGTCTTCTGCTGTGGTCCGAACGCACTGTGTTTTGGTTGGAGCTGCTACGCTGTTGAAGATGAAGGTTGGCAGCGAGGTGGAGGTGCTTCCGGGGTGATGGAGTGCTGTTGGACGTGGAGGAAGTGCTCTGTTTTATAGAAGTGAAAAAGAGGTTGCCATGAGCTGCAGTGATAGCCTGTGTACTGCATGGAGGTCGAGTTGTTGTAGGATGGCTTCGAATGGTGCATGCCGGGACGTGCTGAGGATGACGCCGTGCGTTGTTGCAGGCAAGCATGGTTCACGGTTGTGCATGATGATGCACTGCAGACGTTTACGTGAAGGTGTAGTGGCGTTGGTGGGTTCGGAGTGTTGCTCATGGTGGCTTGAGGTGGTGGAGAGGCGGTGGGCTGTGGCTGCGCATGCTCGGAACGCATGCATGGCTTTTTTGTGCAGACGGCGAGAGGTTGAAGACGATGGTCGACGACCTGTCGTTTTTGTCAAATGACAGGTCGTTTTCTTCAGACGACAGATTCAAGTCCCGTGCAAAACGACATGTCGTCGACCTAAGACAGCAGCTGACTCCCCGAGTAAAACGACATGTCGTTTGGGTTGCAGACCAAACGACATGTCGTTTAGCCTGTGCAGAAAAATAAAATAAAAATAAAATTAGAAAAAAAAATAATTAATTAAAAAAAAAAAACTAAACTAAAATATTAAAAGTGTGTTGTGCATGTGAGGAAATAAAATCAAATTAAATCACAAGTTATAAAAATAAGCATAAACTATGCTTTTAATCAATTTAAATCACAACTTAGATTTATTGCCTTTTGATCATTTTTTTCATCTAAAATCAATGATAAAATAACAAAACAATTAACAATATATTAATTTTAAATGTATAAAATATGCAATAATGCAGCTCAATCAGTTGCTCAGTCCCCTTTTTAGAAAATGAAGTTAAAAGATTGGAGGAAGTGTTGTGATCTTTATGCAAGCTCAGATTATTAGGTATTCTAGATTTATCTCCTATAACTTATTACATCTATATTGGTTTCATATATTCTATTTAACATTGTAAATTTCTCCTACTTAAGTTCTATCAATGCACATAATAGAACATCTTTGACAATCCCCCATCGCACCTGTTCAAGGTCATTCGAACGCCTTGCCGTTAAAATGAAAATTAATAACTTATTAAAATTTAGTCATTTTTATCATATTCTTTATTTAAGTACTAACATGATTTTTTAAAATTACTAATGTGGCTTTGTTAGAAACGCGATGATCCTGAAAATCTCTCCCTTATTCATGCCTATGCTACTACTCACATCGATGTGCATAGCAAGTGGATTGATCCTGTCGCTAAAGATAATTATGTAAGTAAGGTCATTTTGTGTGAATAAATTATGCCACATGTGAATAGTTAGTATGTTTACTTACCATTTTTTTTAGTATGTTACTTATTGTTTGTTTTCTTCCTAATTGTAGGAAAAAATGATTGAGATGCAGTCAGCTTTTGATAAATCTTCTCATAGTGACATGGAAATATTTACGCAGGTCCTCGGGACCAAGTTTGGTTTGGTAAGAGGTTTGGGATGTTCTTTCAAGCGTGTCGGTTCATCCTCCACAACCTCGATTTCAAAATTTAATAATTTTACTAAATATTTGGACACTGCATGCCAAGAAATTGAGCAGATGAAGTCGAGACCGCAGGAGTTAAGGCTCTCTTATCGCGATAGTCCAATTTAGAGACGCGTTTGCAAGAGCAACAAAAAAATCAGGAGGAAAGAATACACATTAAAGTTCAAGAACAAGTCCAGAGAGAGATACTGGTCTAGATGGAATGTGTTATGTCATTGTAGCAGGATCTCGTTGGGCAAGGAAGGAAGAAGAAATAAACTTATTTTTGTTCAAAACTTTTGTTTTTTAATTTTGTAACTCTATAAAACATTTTCATCAGATGATGCTATTAGTGGTGTAATATGATACAATTTGTATGCTTTAAATTTTATGAAATTATAAGTTATGATCAGTACGTTCGAATGTAAAGAAAAAAAGTTCGAGCATGGCTTTGCATTCGAAGATAATTACACCGAGGTTCGATGCGACATTTAACCGTTGCAGCACAAACATTTAAACGTGTCTAAGTTTAAATATTAAAATCAAACATGTGAATAAAAAATACCGAACGTTACATATTTATTGTTCGAATGCTAATCAGTCAGGTAAACATTTGAACGTTATTCGGTACGTGCAAACGTTACTTTTTGTGATGAAATTTGACTATCACAAAAACTCTTCACGTTTGAATGTTATATCTAACGTAAGACTTACAATTGTCACAAAGAAAAACTTTTAGTGATGATTGTACAATAAACCGTCAGAAAAATACTTTATGTGATGACTTCTTGGTGACGGTCTCAAACCGTTACAAAAAGGTTTTTATGACAGTTTGTTTATTTTTTTTATTGTTTCATCCATCGCAATACATCAAATTTGTTGTAGTTAGAAAACCCAAACAACTGGGAATTAATGACTTTTATCTACAAAGAGATTAACTATAAGAAGCACCACCACAAATCATGTCAAATGGTAGATGTTTTCAAGTTTGACAATTGAGGGCTCAAAATGTGTACATCCACAATTTCCAAGATGTCATTGTAGCCAATATGGTCTGAAAGAGGGAGACCGGGACTTGAGAGAGTGAGAAAGAGATTGAGAGGGTGACCGCAAGCTGAGACAACGGATGGCGGCTAAAGGGAGGGAGGGGGAGAGAGAGTGTAACGCCCGTCCTCGTGGTGGGTATTTTTACAAAATATTTTAGAAAATACGACGGGAATTACCGTCCAATTTAAAACCTTTCACTATCCTTCCCAGGGTGCAAGACTCTACTTTATAAATTAAATTTTGCTTTTACAATAAAAGAGACTTGGGGTTTAAAACAGTGGAAAATATAAATCTTTAAAATAAAAAGCCTTTCTTACATTTAAAACCTTTATGCCTAGACGTCCGTGCCCTTCTCCTTTTGGCCATGTCCCTCCTGAGCGTACTGCTCATTCAGTTCCTGTGGGGGGAGGGGCACACATAAAAACTAAAATGAGTCGAATACTCAATAAGCGTTACTTTATACAGTTAAAATATAAAAACATAGGTTTTCAGTCATGCATTCATCATTCCATACATACTATACGTACATGCATACATGCTTTCGTTTGAAAACATCACTGACGGGGTTTTTCTTCTTTAAAACCGGTTTTTTTTTCTTAAAACGTTTCTCACGTTAGTGCCTCCATTTCTTAAAGAATGTCGTGCATTCTTACATTACTTTTTCTTTTCGTAACGTCAGTAGACGGGGGTTTTCATATTTAAAACGTGTTTTTCTTTTGGTAAAACTTTACCCCGTTACTGCCTTCATTTTTTTTTTTGAAGAGTGCCATGCATTCATACATTCTTTTCTTATCGCTTTCATAGGCCAGTGCACACTGTTACGCCCCGTGTGCTGGGGTTAGCGGCCTTGTGGGCCGATGGATTCGCCCGTGCCCACGGGTTAGAATCCCTTTCCGTCAGGGATGCAGCATTGGGTGCACTACCAGATACTACCGCCCGGCATTACAATCTACCCATTCATTCGTTTGGGTACCCCGTTCATTCATTTCATGTGGTCGTTACGTATTTTCATACATTTATGCACGCTCATGCATTTCCTTCGTTCT
The DNA here is from genome assembly GCA_029856935.1 of Cyclocarya paliurus. Taxonomy (NCBI): domain Eukaryota; kingdom Viridiplantae; phylum Streptophyta; class Magnoliopsida; order Fagales; family Juglandaceae; genus Cyclocarya; species Cyclocarya paliurus. Next base: position 15,952,306 of record CM056951.1, read on the forward strand.
TTCTTAGGTTCATTCATTCATGGCGGCTCTAGAGAGCCGCGGCTTTCGTTCATTTCATGTGCATGAGCATGCTTTTCCTTTCCTTTAATTTTATTTTGTGCTTTCATGGAAAAACATCTTTTTGTGAGAAAACATTCTTTTCGTGAGAAAACGTTCGTTTGGGGCGAGAGCCCGAAAACAGCTTTTCGTTCGTCGTCTTTTCTTTGAAAATACATACAATAAATACTACGTATAGACATTCATTCACATGCATACACTTAATACTTTTGAGTGCATGAAAAAGGGCTGCCAAAGGGGGGCCGTACATACTTATACTTTAAAAGCGTTACTTTTCGTTCTTCTTTTCGTAAAACGTCTGCCCTTGAGAAGGGAGACCAGTTCTTTTCTTCATTTTCGTAAGGAAAAACATTTCTTTTTCTTTTTTTATATCTTTAGAAAACTCTAGAAGAGTATGAACGTAACACTTACCTGAACTCCATGCTACTTTCATACCATACAGTCCGTTCATACCGTACAGTCCATTCATGCGTGTCAGATGGCAACCTACATGCATACATAACCTTAACGCTATTCTCTATCTAGTGCATAAGCAACTGACGTTCTATACTGTGCTCTTTCACGTTTCTTACTATGATAAAAACACTTAGGGACCCATTACGGTTTCTACTTCCTTTAACCTTGACGTTCTACTCCGAGTGCTTAGCCACTAGGATGAACCCATGTTCATCTTAGAACTAAGACACTGGGACCTTTGTCCTGTTCTTCTCACTAACCACATTCCGACGCACGACTTAGACCAACTAAGTCATGCATCCCATTCTTAGACAGTACCTCATCATTACCTTCACGTATCTTAGTTCACTCTACTTCTCACGACTATCCGTACACATCACACGGCTCTAAGCCAATCCTGAGGCTTAAGTACTGTGTCATCATACATAGGACAGATTACCCATTACTTATGGTAAATCCGTCCGGCACATGTGTCTAACCAGACAACACACGTACCTTACCCTTTTTATTATCTGAGACCCACATACCTTACATTGGTCATCGGGTCGTATGGACAAGCGCCATACTCCGATACCATCCTTCCCTTACCCGGCTAGCACGACTCTTCATGCTACCCGAACCTCATGACAGTTCATCCCAACACTTAGCCGATGGGACTCTGTTTGTAACCACACTTTACATCACGCCATATAGCTCGAGACTATTCCCAAGCTACACTGTGACCTTGTCACATCACCTCACATACGTCTTAGGTCATCACAATGCAACTCCATGATGGACCACGTCACTGATTGAGCTGCATTATTGCATATTTTATACATTTAAAATCAATGTATTCTTAATTATTTTATTATTTTATCGTTGATTTTAGATAGAAAAATGATCAAGAGGCAATAAATCCAAGTTATGAATTAAATTGATTAAAAGCATAGTTTATGCTTATATTTGATAACTTGTGATTTTATTTGATTTTATTGTCTCACATGCACAACACATTTTTAATATTCTAGTTTAGTTTTTGCTTAATTTTTAATTAATTAATTATTTTCTTTTTCTAATTTTATTTTATTTTATTATTCCATTTGTTTTAGTTTATTTTATTTTATTTTATTTTATTTTATTTTATTTTTATTTTTATTTTTTTATTTACTGCGCAGGCTAAACGACATGTCGTTTGGCCTGTAAGCCAAACGACATGTCGTTTGACTCGAGGAGCCGGCTGTCGTCTGAGCCAAACGACGCCGTTTCCTCTGCGAGCCAAACGACGCCGTTTTCCTTCATCTCCTACCTCCCGCACTGCGTCTCGAGCTACAGTGCCACCGTGCACAGCAGCTTCGAGCTGCCACCGTAAGCCGTCCTTCGCCCGCCTGAAGCCACCAGCAGCTCCAGACGACGCCGGCGATCAGTTCTCCACCACCATGCACGGCCAAATAGACGTCCAACTCCACGAAGCATCACGCATGCATACGGCAACACCAACCTCCATTTATGAAACCGTCGTGCATAGCAGCACTTCCGTCGACCACTAGCATTGCCAGACGACGCCGGTGATCAGCTCCGACGCCATACAGCACCACTCCAACCATCCCACAGCGCCACTGCATTCACCGAGAGGTCTCTGTTCGAAAACAGAGTAACCATGCACACGGCAGCCTCGTAGCCATGCACGCTGCAACATCCACCACCTGCATACCACCTCAAGCCATCTTGCACGCCGTAGCCGTCTCTTGCGCAGCCCAGCAGTCCGAAGATCGAGTGGATGGAAAAGAAAAAAAAGAAGAAGAAGAAGAAGAGAGGTTAGCCTCGGTGCAGAAAGAAAGCAAAGAAAAAAAAATAAGAAGCAAGTCGGTTTCGAATGGGTTCGGCCGAAAAGAAAGAAGCAACAAAGAAAAGAAAAGAAAAAAAAACAAGCAGTGCATGAGGTTCGGTGCATGAGGTTCGGCCGAAAGATGAACATGCATGTGACGCATGTGGGGGCGATGCAAGCTCGGTGCAGTTCGGCCAAGGAACAAAGAACAAGCAGTGCATGTGCAGTTTTGTTCGGCTGTAAAGCAGGTGCAATGGGAAGTCACGGATTAAACTAAATACAGTGGTTTTGAAGCCTATATAAAGGCTTGTCGAACGAAGAAGGGGGGTGGTTAGAGAGGGTGAGTCTGAAGTTAGAGTTAGAGAGTTAGAGTGTCAATGAGTCTAGAGTTAGAGTGTCAGTAAGTTGTCAGATGTAATATTTTTAGTGTGAATTTAGAGTTAAAATTCAGAAAAAAATAGTGAGTGAATTTTTGCAGTCAGTTTTTATTTTCTTCTGAGTTCAATTTTTAGTTTCATGTGATTTATTCATCAGTTAGTTTTAATGTATGGCTCAGTTAATTTTATTTTCGTAAGTCTTTATTTTCAGTTTTGAATTTATTTAGTGAGTAAAATTTTAGTCCTTTTTTATAAATGTTGAGAGTCCATTTTATTTTTGAGAGGTTACATTAATTGGAAGTTCAGATTTTTGGGTTGGAGAACACAGTCTTCATTTCCAAATATCGAGTTTATTCCGTACAATTTTTATTTTTATTTAATTTCAAATTATGTCATTTAATTTTCTCGCACTTTTAATTTCCTGCAATTTAAATTACTGTCATTTACATTCCTCGCAATTTTAATTTCTTGCAATTTAAATTACTGTCATTTAATTTTCTCGCAATTTTAATTTCCTGCAATTTAAATTACTGTCATTTAATTTTCTCGCAATTTTAATTTCTTGCAATTTAAATTACTGTCATTTATTTTCTCGCAATTTTAATTTATTGCAATTTAAATTACCGTCATTTAATTTCCTCGCACTTTTAATTTCCTGCAATTTACTTTTATGTCATTTAAATTTTATTGTCCATTTACATTTCAGTTATTTAATTTCTAGCAATTTTAATTTTCTATCTTGTATTTTAATTTTTTTTCACTTTTCATCATCCACTCAAAATCAACAAACATGAATCTAGTCCATGACTAGTAAATTTTCATTTCCATTGCATTCCCACATTCATTGCACATATCATCATTTTTATTTTTATTCTCTCATTGTAACTATTTCCACCATTTTACACGAGTTTGATTTTTAAGCACTTTCCCTGTGGAGACGATCTAGGAATTTATTCTTAATTATTACGCGACACGCTCCTGCACTTGGGATAGCCTTTGGGCTGCTCATTTTCGAACGAGTCAAGTTTTTGGCGCCGTTGCCGGGGAAAAATGCTTGTCGTAAATTTAAACTCGTGATTTTCATCTTTATTTTTTTATTATAAAAAAAACAATTTAAAAAAAAAAAGGGCATTTTTCACCTACTATAAAGTTGCTTGGATCTTCTCTTTTCTATTTTGGACTGATGTTTCATGTTTTGGGTGAGAGACAGTTCAAATAGATTGTGTAGAGTTGCATCAAGTACCAATAGTAGTTCACACTGCTTAGAGACAGACACCCTTTTTGTCTCCTTTACAAGCGACAACTCTGAAACCGAGCAAGCAATGGCTGCACCTGCACCACGCACTCTTAAAGAGTATTTGCAACCCACTCGCACCACTACACCTTCATGCATTTTGTTGCCAAATGATGCACCTAATTTTTCCATAAAGCATGGCATGATGTCAGTAATACCTCAGTTCCATGGGATGGATTCTGAAAGTCCCTACCAACATCTGACAGATTTTGAGTTGGCTTGCACCACGTTCATCAACAGGACCAATACTGATGAATACATTAGACTTCGATTATTTCCTTTCTCTCTAAAGGACAAAGCAAAAATTTGGTTTAATTCTTTGAAGTCTAATTCTATTTCCAGCTGGTCTGATATGCAACGTGAATTTTTAAAGAAATTTTTCCCTTTTCAAAGAACTCAATCGTTACAAGAAAAAATTAGTCAGTTCAACCAAAAGCCTGATGAAACTTTCCATATCAGCTGGGAAAGATTTAAAGATTTAATGAACATCTGCCCACATCATGGTTTTGAATCCTGGAGACTGGTGAATTACTTTTACACCGGTCTCTCTCCAGAATGCAAGCAATTTGTCCAAACCATGTGCAACGGAGAGTTCTTTAGCAAAGAACCTGACGAAGCACTATCATTTTTTGACTATCTTGCTGAGAGTGCCCTACAATGGAACACTCGGACTGATCGAGTTTCATTGACACCACAACCACTAAGAGCCATTACTGGTGGAGGCAAATATGAGATAAAGGAGGACACTGATGTTCAGGCCCGAATAGCTGCATTAGCCAGAAGATTGGAGGTCATGGAGACGGAAAAAGTGAAGGCCGTAAAACCTGTAGAGGCATGATCTTTGTGCGCTGATTCAAACCACAAAACTCAAGACTGCCCAATTATGCTCGTAATTCAGGAGAATGAACCAGAACAGATGCAATCAGCTAACTGGGTCAACAGAACACAAAATCAACCTTTTTCAAATACATATAATCCTGGGTGGAGGAATCATCCAAATTTCTCCTGGAGAAATGATCAGCCTGGCCGATCCCCTTCCTCTTCCCACCAACCATTTCATCAAGTTGTTCCTCAGCCTCAGCAACCATTTCATCAGATTGTTCCTCAATCCCAGCAATCATTTCATCAGATTGTACCCCAGTCTCAGCAGCAACCATATCAGAATCCTCAAAGCTATCCTTTTGCAGCACTTCCAGGATCTCAGCCTCATGTAGCTGCACAAAATTCTCAGCCACAACCCCCTGCAAAAAAATCTTTAGATGAAAGTATGGCACAAATGGCCAATACACTTCAGCAATTCATGCAGATCCAGGCCACCACAAACAATCAAAACACTCAGGCCATAAATGAATTGCGAGGCACCATGAATAAAATGAACATAGCACTGAGCACTCTGGAGAAAGGGAAGTTCCCAGCACAGCCTCAACACAATCCTCAAGTCTACCGGCAACAATCACATCAGGTACATAATGTCTCAGAAGATGCTATTGAGACAGCAAAGGCCGTCCTTACTCTGAGAAGTGGAAAAGAAGTTCCCCAACCGGAGATGACCATGGATAAACAAGAAGCTGCTCCTACTCCTAAAGATGTATCAAAGCCTGAAGAAGCTGAAAAAGAACCAAAGATGGTGAGACCAGAATCTAAAGAGCCTGTAATTGCAGAGGCTGAATCAAGTAAAGGGTACCAACCTGTAGTTCCCTACCCTCAGAGACTAGCAGCTAGCCAAAAAAATAAATATCACACTGAGATCCAAGAAATCTTCAAGCAAGTGAAGATTAATATTCCACTCTTGGATGCCATACAACAGGTTCCTTCATACGCAAAATTTCTGAAGGACTTGTGCACAGTGAAGAGGAAGCTGAATATAAAGAAGAAAGCTTTCCTAACGGAGCAAGTCAGCGCACTAATAATGAACGAGACTCCGCAAAAGTACGGTGATCCCGGCTCCCCCAACATTTCCATCATGATTGGCGAGTCACGCATTGGGAGAGCTCTACTTGACTTAGGGAGCAGTGTGAACTTGCTGCCATTCTCATTATATGAGCAGCTGGGATTGGGAGAGATGAAAAAGACCTCCATCATGCTACAGTTGGCTGATAGATCAGTCAAAGTACCAAAGGGTATTGTGGAAGATGTGTTGGTTCAGGTAGACAAATTTTACTACCCAGTAGATTTTGTAGTACTTGACATGCAGCAACCAACCTCCACCATTTACCATGCACCTGTCATCCTTGGGCGTCCATTTCTTGCCACCTCCAATGCACTGATTAATTGTCGAAGTGGAGTACTGAAGCTCACATTCGGCAATATGACATTGGAAATGAATGTGTTCAACGCCTGCAAAATGCCTAGTGGGTGCGATGATTCAGAAGTACATGCAGTTGATATGGTATATGATTTCGATATTTCAGAATTGTTATCAGCATTTGATTCTGAAAATATATTTGGAGATGACCCACAAGAGCAATCTGAGACTCTTGAGACAATTCCTTTGTCATTAGAGTTGGCAGATTCAGAGGAACGATTAACAGAAGAAGACAGGCCTTCTCAGATGTCAAATATGAGTTACATGAGCAATTGGCGTAGGCCAGTCTTTGAGGCTCTAAATCTACCAGAAGTCATGAAGACATCAAAGGAAGAAGTCCCCACATTAGAGTTGAAACCACTACCCAAGGACTTGAAATACATTTTTTGGGCCCAGCTGAGGGCACGTTTCCGGTAGTCATTTCTTCTCAACTCACTTCAAAGCAGGAAACGGAGTTACTGGTAGTGCTGAGACAACATCGAGGAGCGATAGGGTGGACTATCGCAGACATCAAGGGCATTGATCCTTCAATATGCACCCATAACATTTTTCTGGAAGAAGATGCGAGACCAACTCGTGATGCACAACGAAGGTTGAATCCCACCATGAAGGAGGTGGTGAAGCAAGAGGTACTAAAATTGCTAGCTGTGGGCATCATTTATCCTATCTCCGATAGCAAGTGGGTAAGTCCAACACAAGTAGTCCAAAAAAAATCTGGTTTAACTGTTATTGAAAATGCCAATGGTGAATTGATTCCAACTAGGAAGGTAACGGGATGGAGAATGTGTATCGACTACCGAAAATTAAATTTGGTTAGTCGAAAAGATCATTTCCCATTACCTTTCCTAGATCAAATTTTAGAAAAAGTGGCTGGTAATTCTTTTTATTGCTTTCTGGATGGATTTTCTGGCTATTATCAAATTGCCATAGCACCAGAGGATCAAGAGAAGACAACCTTCACTTGCCCTTTTGGTACTTTTGCCTTTAGAAGAATGCCATTTGGTTTATGCAATGCACCTGCCACTTTTCAACGCTGTATGATGAGCATTTTTTCTGACATGCTTGATGACATGTGTGAAGTTTTCATGGATGATTTTTCTGTGTTTGGAAAATCTTTTGATATCTGTTTAAAAAATCTTGCTGCTGTTTTAAAAAGATGTGAGGAGAAAAATCTGTTGTTAAATTGGGAAAAATGCCAGTTTATGGTAACTAGTGGTTTGGTACTCGGACATTTGGTTTCTAAACACGGCATAGAAGTTGACAAAGCCAAGATAGAATTGATATCTCAACTGCCTATTCCTAAGACAGTGAGAGACATTCGTTCTTTTCTTGGCCACGCTGGCTTCTATCGGCGTTTCATTCAGGGTTTTAGTACCATTGCAAAACCACTATGTACCTTATTGCAAAATGATACTGCTTTTGTTTGGACTAATGAGTGTCAACAAGCCTTTGAGACTTTGAAGGAACACTTAACAGTTGCCCCAATCATGCAATCTCCTCGGTGGGACTTGCCATTTGAAATTATGACCGATGCTAGTGACTTTGCTCTTGGTGCCGTTCTTGGCCAAAGAGTAGACAACAAGCCTTCGGTCATTTATTATGCAAGTCGGACTTTAAATGATGCACAAAAAAATTATACCACCACAGAGAAGGAGTTGCTAGCTGTTGTGTTTGCCTTAGATAAATTTCGTTCTTACATTATTGGGTCTCCTGTTGTCATTTTTACTGACCATTCTGCTCTCAAGTATTTGTTGGCAAAGAAGGATGCCAAGCCCAGGTTAATTCGTTGGATTCTTTTGCTCCAAGAGTTCAATATCACCATAAAAGACAAGAAAGGAGTCGAAAATGTGGTGGCTGACCATCTCTCCAGATTACCACCATCCTCCACTTCAAAGGTCATCATTCCTCTTGATGATAGTTTCCCGGATGAGCAGTTGTTTGCAATTCAAACAGCTCCCTGGTTTGCTGACATAGTCAACTATTTGGTGACTGAACAAATGCCTTTTGAATGGTCCATCCAAGATAAGCGCCAATTTCTCTCAGAGGTAAGACATTTTACTTTGATGACCCATACCTTTTTAAATATTGTTCAGACCAACTGATTCGAAGATGCATTCCTGATAATGAGTTTTCTTCTGTACTGAGATTTTGTCATATGGGTGCATGCGGTGGTCATTTTTCAGCAAAGAAAACTGTTGCTAAAATTTTGCAAAGTGGTTTCTACTGGCCTTCCATGTTTAAAGATGCTTACAATTTTTGTAAAGCTTGTGAGCCTTGTCAAAAATTGGGATCCATTAGTAAAAGAAATATGATGCCTCTTTCCCCATTCTCACTTTAGAAATTTTTGATTGTTGGGGAATAGACTTCATGGGACCTTTCCCGGTTTCCTTTGGAAACACATATATTTTACTAGCTGTGGATTATGTTTCAAAATGGGTAGAAGCCATCGCTTGCAAAACTAATGACCATCGTGTTGTCCTAAAATTTTTGCAATCTCTATTTGCTCGTTTTGGCATGCCCAAAGTTATCATTAGTGATGGGGGTTCTCATTTTTGCAACAAACCATTTTCCACACTCATAAAGAAATATGGTATCACACACCGAGTTTCCACCCCCTATCACCCCCAAACAAATGGGCAAGCTGAATTGGCAAATAGAGAAATCAAAATAATTTTGGAGAAAACTGTCAATCCTAACAGGAAAGACTGGTCAGTCAAACTTCTTGATGCTTTGTGGGCTTATAGGACAGCTTTCAAAACTAATTTAGGGATGTCCCCTTATCGATTAGTCTATGGTAAAGCTTGTCATTTACCTGTTGATATTCAGCATCGAGCTCTTTGGGCAATAAAACATGTTAACATGTCACTTGATGAAGCTTCAGGGTTGAGAAAATTGCAGATCAGCGAATTGGATGAGGCTCGTCGAGATGCTTATGATAACGCCCAAATAGCAAAAGAAAGAATGAAAAATGTGCATGATAAGAAAATTCAGTCCAAGCAATTCACAATCGGCCAGGAAGTACTTCTTTACAACTCTCGTTTACATATTTTTCCTGGTAAATTGAAATCTCGTTGGAATGGTCCTTATGTGGTAACAAAAATTCATTCTCATGGGGCAGTGGACATCAAAAATCCTAATAATGAAGGTACCCCTTTCACTGTGAATGGTCAGCGCCTTAAACCTTTTATTCCAATGTATGACCCAGGTGAAACTCTTCTTGTCCAGACACCTTGTGATTTTTGAGTGCTTTTTATTTGTTTATTTATTTATTTATGTTTATTTCTTGTGTTGCATGATTGTTTAATTATTCATTTCTCTCTTCCGTTTTGCATTATTCTCTCTTTGCATTGATTTTCTTTTTCATTAAACAGTGAGGACACTGCATTGTTCAGTTGGGGGGAGGAAATTGCATTCTAAAAAAAAAAAAATACCATGTTTGCGTTCAGGATTTCCTGGCATGATGAAGTGATACCGACACGCGATAGCACAATGATCGCAAGTGTCCGCTTTGGCAGAGTAGTTATCTTGCCAGTTATCCCATTTGTTTGACGGTATTTCTTTAGGGATATTGAGTCTTAGAAAACCCGTTTTGAATGAGTCTTTTCTTTTTCTGATTTTGTTTCATATAAAAAAAAAAGGACCTTAATGCTCAAGACTAATTTTATAGAGTTGGAAATAAAGAACAAAACAAGCTCTATAATAAGCAAGCAAAGATTAAACAGCAGACTGACTCCCTGTTTCTTTTAAACGCTGGACCTCTGCTGTTAATTGCTGATGTTGGCTGAGTATTTGTTCCTTCTCTCGTTCCAGCTCCGTTATTCGTGGTTGCAGGTTTTGAGCATACCAGTCTGCACATTTTTTTAATTGCTTATTTTCTTGTCTTAATATTTTATTTTTTCTGCGTTTATTAACAATTTTTTGCTGCAATTTAGAAATTTGAGATTTAAGTTGATCAGTTTCACTCACTCGTAACAGTAACCTCCGGGATATGGTTGTAATAGAAGCAGCATATTGGGCACCGAGCATTCTCGATCCTGAAACAACTTCGGCATCGGACCGGGTAGAGAAATATACCTCTGCCCCAACCATGGTGTTGACGGCATCAGGACAAAAGTGCAATTGTTGAGGCGTAATTGGTACCTGATTCAAATCGGGGATATTATTGACAGAATGCTGCTCAGCCATTTGAAGAAAATGAGAGAAGCTGTGAGAGGTATGAGAAAAGAAAAGAAAGAAAAAAATACGAGAGATGCAGAGATTGTTATGTGTTTCAAGAGGGTGGAGATGGTCCTTTATATAGAGGCCCGAAGCATTCAAAGGCTCAGCAAAGATTGATTCAGGCAGAACCCGGAGCACAACTCGAGGCCATAAAGCAATTGTCCATTTACAATTTACAGCACGATATGGACCCAGGACGGAGCTCGAGGCTTAAAGTGTTTGTCATAACGGTTCCATTGCACGATATCCAAGGCTCTGTGACTTATGGTAACTGTCGGATCTCGGGATTTATGACACTTGTTAAATTCCAAGTTTACTACAATTGGATGAACACTCATTTGACTCAGTTGGCAGATCATCTTTGTTTCAAACTTGATCCAACTCGAGTGTTTCATTGCTGAGAATATTTAAACACTGGAATGGAGTGCATGAAGAATTTTTTGCAAGAAAAGTTTTTACCCCAAAGCATTTCCCACTGATCCAGGGAGTTTTCTCTACTCTCATACTTACTTAAATACTGTTTCTGTTATTGCATCTTGTTGTTTATTTTGTGTTATTTCTTGTCTCTTTTTGTTTAAGTTTATATGTTGTTTGTTTAATTTTACATGTGTATGATGGATTACATAATTGCTTATTTTCTAAGTTGTTGTTTGTTGATTGTTTCTCTTTCTTTAGTTTCTGTGTTAATTTTTCTTTTATTGCTCATCTTTTCTTTGTTAGTATGTGTGCATTGGATTACACAATTTTTGCTTTAATGCAATATGCACTGAGATACACATGATTGACACACACTCTATTCTTTCATTTTGTGAAATTTGAGCATCTTGGTGGTGTAGATAAACGAAATTAATTTTTATGAAGATTTATTTTCAACCTTAAGCATAGAACATAATTTTTGATGCATCATATTTTGCTTGATGTATGACTTGAAACACTAGGATGCTATATTCATTGAGATAGACTTGGCATGATTTATATAATGAAGGGAAAATCTTGAATGACAGTCTACACATGCTTACACTTGTAGTGTTCTTCATTACTATTCGTTGATTTAACACTGGAGAAGTAAACTGCAGGACTACCGAGCCTTTCGAAAAAAAAAAAAAAAAAGAGAAAAAAGAGCATGGATCTGTCTCAGTGGTAAGGGCGAACTTGGGAATGTGTGGATTAGGCGCACGGTCCTGGGTTCGATTCCCCACTGATCGAATCCGTTTAAAATAAAAATAAAAAAAAAATTAAAGGATGAAGTAGTGAGCTTTCCTAAGAAAAGGGCTAGAAACAGTTACCCAAACTTTGGGGGTTGAGTGCTCAACTTTTAAACAGAGTTTGCGTGAAAACTGCTAGTCCCTTAGGCTTTGAGGTAGTCAGAATCAGAAATGATTAATCTTAAGGTTGAAAAATCCTATGACGAATCATGGTTAGTAATGAAGAACAATTTAGCTACACACACATATGAATTTTGAGATTTTTTCCCAACTCTTAATGAAAGATTGTTGAGACAGTCTTTGTGAATATAGCCCCTGGGAGTTGATAGTCACGTGTCGCATTTTGTGAGAATTCGTTGTTGTGTTTGATTGCTTTTGTTTGGATTTCGAGCTTTATGCAATATTCATCTCAATTAATTTTCACTATTTTACTCAGAGACTAGCGAAAGGTTAGTTGGGGGGTGTGATTGAGCTGCATTATTGCATATTTTATACATTTAAAATCAATGTATTCTTAATTATTTTATTATTTTATCGTTGATTTTAGATAGAAAAATTATCAAGAGGCAATAAATCCAAGTTATGAATTAAATTGATTAAAAGCATAGTTTATGCTTATATTTGATAACTTGTGATTTTATTTGATTTTATTGTCTCACATGCACAACACATTTTTAATATTCTAGTTTAGTTTTTGCTTAATTTTTAATTAATTAATTATTTTCTTTTTCTAATTTTATTTTATTTTATTATTCCATTTGTTTTAGTTTATTTTATTTTATTTTATTTTATTTTATTTTTATTTTTATTTTTTTATTTACTGCGCAGGCTAAACGACATGTCGTTTGGCCTGTAAGCCAAACGACATGTCGTTTGACTCGAGGAGCCGGCTGTCGTCTGAGCCAAACGACGCTGTTTCCTCTGCGAGCCAAACGACGCCGTTTTCCTTCATCTCCTACCTCCCGCACTGCGTCTCGAGCTACAGTGCCACCGTGCACAGCAGCTTCGAGCTACCACCGTAAGCCGTCCTTCGCCCGCCTGAAGCCACCAGCAGCTCCAGACGACGCCGGCGATCAGTTCTCCACCACCATGCACGGCCAAATAGACGTCCAACACCACGAAGCATCACCGCATGCATACGGCAACACCAACCTCCATTTATGAAACCGTCGTGCATAGCAACACTTCCGTCGACCACTAGCAACGCCAGACGACGCCGGTGATCAGCTCCGACGCCATACAGCACCACTCCAACCATCCCACAGCGCCACTGCATTCACCGAGAGGTCTCTGTTCGAAAACAGAGTAACCATGCACACGGCAGCCTCGTAGCCATGCACGCTGCAACATCCACCACCTGCATACCACCTCAAGCCATCTTGCACGCCGTAGCCGTCTCTTGCGCAGCCCAGCAGTCCGAAGACCGAGTGGATGGAAAAGAAAAAGAAGAAGAAGAAGAAGAAGAGAGGTTAGCCTGTGGAGACGATCTAGGAATTTATTCCTAATTACTACGCAACACGCTCCTACACTTGGGATAGCCTTTGGGCTGCTCATTTTCGAACGAGTCAGTCACTTCATGACATTACCCAATCATGCTTTTGTTGCACTGCTCTGATACTTCTTAGCCACTTCGCACCTATTCCTGGTCATAAACCAATCACATGGCAACACCCGTCACCTTGGACTACAGCCATACTTCACAGCCACTTCGAGACACTGTTCCACAGTTCCCGACACCATACACCAAGTCCTTCCCCTAACAACTACACAACCATCCTCATCCTTGTGACACGCCATACGGTGTATCACTGCACCTCAGGGAGTACACTCCATATATACTCCCTTCACAACACTACACAGCACAGATCCCAACACTTCACATCACAGCCCATCACATCACCATCATACTACACAGCCATCCTATAATACTAGTAGCACAGTCCACAACCTAGTCAACTAGCTAACATCTAGCATAAATAGTGAGGGATAGAGAATTATACCATCGACGGGATGACCTGTGCGTCGCTCATCGACCGTCACAGCGAATACGCCGAAGAAGCGTACGGGGTGGCTACATTGCGTATAGTGACTGTTTAAGTGTTTGGATAGTTAGGCGTGGTCTTGGAAGGGCCTAAGGTGGCCTTGATGATGATGACAAATGAGCGTATCACAGCGGATCTTGCATTGTACAGTGGCGGTCAGTCACGTGCAATGATTGTCCATCACGTGCAGTGATTACCCACCACATAAAGTGGTGGTTTAGGCTTGGGCTAGGCTAGGGGAGGTTGCAAGTGGAGCCGTGGAGGCTCGGTGGCGGTTGACACGACGGTCTATAGTGGCCAGCCGTGCACTGTGAGGGAGGAGAAGCCGTGGGAGAGTGCGAGAGAGTGCGGGGCCGTGGGTGGTAGATCGGGGCCATGGGTGGTACCATTGGGTTCGTGGTGGCCTAAGGATGCCAGCTAGGGTGGTCGTTCACCGTGGGTGGCGGCGGACTGTGGTGGATCGGGGCAAACCCGGGCGCCACTACAGTAGACATCGGGAGGTGGAGGAGAGGCCTATTGGTGGTGGGTTTGCTGGAGGAGGAAAGGGGAGACCTTAGGAGTCTCGTGGTGGTGGCCGGTGGTTGAGGTGGCCGCGCACGGCGGCGTTAGGGGCTCGCACAATGAACCCGTGCGTGGAGGAGCCTAAGCTCGTGCATGGTGGCTACCGGCGGGGAGAGGGAGGCCGAGATCAAAGGGGGAGGCCGGTCGGTGGCTAGGGAAGCTACCCTAGTGATGGTGGCGCTAGAGGACGGCGCACAGCAGCGGATCGGCCACTAAACCCGTTCGGGCTTGCACCGCCGAGGGAGGAGGAGGAGAGAGAGTGAGGGAGCTGGGCCGGTGCTGGGAGACTCGCCAGAGGGAGTCGGTGCCGATGGTGGGGTCGTGTGGCACGGCAGCGCACGGCGGTGCCGGGCTGGGCTGGAGAGCCTTCGGACGAGAGGGAAAGGGGGCTATGTATGGGGGAAACCGAAGGGAGGAGAGAGAAAGGGGAGGAAAAAGTGAGGGAAAAAAGAGAGGGACTGGGGTTTTATCCTAAAACTCGACATCCGAGGGTTTATAAAAATGGTCTACAATGACCCTTAAATACTGATTTGAAAATGCGTAAAAGCTAACTTATTTAAAAGCACTGAGAGGAATTAAGATAGAATATTATTTAAAATAATATTCCCTCATCATTTATAAAATGATGAAGTCTTACTTAAAATATTTAAAAGAGTAAAACTATTAAATAAATAAAGATTCCATCATTATTTAAATCACCTAATATTTTAAATAACTGGAATCATTTATATAAAATGATTCCCTACAATTATAATATTTTTGGAGCTCTTCAAAGATATTATAATTGAGTTATTTAAAATATTTTTTATTTAGATGGTGATAGGAATCTTTCATGTAAACATACACATTACTTTAAAACACAAAGATAGCTTTATAAATTACGTAGTATCTTTTAAAAACACACCATCGGGGTCTGGCACGCGTAACGGGGCTATTAGGCACTAGAGAGGGGAGTGGGCAGGCTGACGCGTCTGACATAATTGCTTACGTCATAAAAAATGAAGAAGCAGGGTGTTACAGAGAGAGAGAGAGAGAGAGAGCAGACAATGGACAGAGGGAGACCAAGACTTGAGAGAGTGAGACAAAGACAAAAACTTGAGAGCGGGAGATAGAGAACAGTAGATAGAGGGAGACTGAGAGAGGTGGGGGTACTAGCGTGGGAGTGGAGGCGGTGTGAGAGAATGAGAGATGAGTGATAAGTTAGGGTTTCTTAGTTTTTAGGGTTAAGAGGGTATAATTATAATTCTGATACAAAATTTAGGCTAGTTATGTAGGTTGATTTTGGGTTAACAGGTTTTGATATGAACCCATTTATATCAAACCTCAATCCGGTAATTTTATGCCATGTTCATGTTGAGTTTACGAATTGCGTCATATATTGATATACATATTTGAGAAGAGAAGTACTATATTTTCAAACGAATCTATCTATATTTCTCATTTTTATCAATTCTTGAATTTGCAATATTTATAAATTAGATCATTCCTGCCATATTCCTTGAGAGGAATTTGGAAAATCTTTTCAGGTACGTGTTCTCAAAATCTTGTCATACTCTATGAAAGTGCAACACATTTCAAAAGTTTGATATACTTTTAGTACTACGTTAAAAAAAAAATTAATAATAATAATAAAACTTTGTCGGCTTAAAAATGATAGAAGCTTTGATGGTCTAGTTTCCAATGTGAGAATTGGGACAACCATCCTTTTTGATTTCTTTAAATTAATCCAAGAGCCACCAGTTGCACTTTTCGAAGGAACATAGCAGCTGCCAGCATCTTTTTAGAAATTTTGACAGATGTATTACGTCTTTTTTGACTTTTGTTTCTTGGATAAAAATAATATATACTTTTTTTTAAGTAAATAAAAAGAGGACATTGCTACAAACACAAATTCTATGCGTACAAATAAGAGATATGAACACTGAAATTGATGTTCATATGATCTCTTATTTTTGTACACCAAATATTCAGGTTTTTTTTAAGTCTTTTAGGTTTTGGAGTTGACATGTTAAGAGTTTTGACGTATTTTCTGCTTTTATTGAGTGTCAATTGGCTTCCAATTAACATGTGGTGCGTTTACCATTAATTTACGAAATATAAATCCAATGTTATAGCTAATTATAAATTTACAAACCCTAGAAATAAATTGAAAACATATGGTAACTTTGAAAAATAATGAGAATTACAGGAACTATTTTAACATTTAATTAGATTTAAAATTTGGCGTATGTGACTACAAATTACTTTAAATTTTGATAGTAAAGAGCACATATAATTAGAATTAGTAGTTTTTTTAAGGATTAATTGAAAAATAAATACTCAAATTTTCACTCATTTGCAAATAACTACATCCATTGTCTAATATTTGTACACTAGTTCCTCTAGTTTGAAAAGAAAAGGAAAGGATGGTATTTGGGGGTATTTCTTAGAGGCAGAGATGAGTAAGGCTACAAAGGATTTTCGGTTTGCTTTGGTTCCAAAATTTCTTAGACAAAGACCATTGATTGACAAAGCGAGGCTGGCCATTGTGAAAACTTGGGATTGCTGGAGATTCGATGATGAGTTTTATGGACAATTATGATGTGTTAGTACAGATGGGTAGTGAGAGAGATTTCGTCCATGGCTGGGCAAGGGAAGGTCAAACAATAGATGGTTGCAGTTTTCAAATTTTTCGTTGGACTAGAGAGTTTGATTTATAGGAGGAACCGACTTCGGCCGCACAATTGGTCTTTCTTCCAGGATTTCCAATGCACTTGTATTGGAAAGATTGTCTCTAGAGTTTGGCTAGTCGATTTGGAAGGTATCTGGGAACAGACCACGCAACGTTGGCTCGTTCTCGAGCAACCGGTGCACGTATCTGTGTGGAAATTGACTTGTCGGCTGAGTTGGTTCAAGATTTTCCAATTGATGTTGTGTTAAATCCAAAATTATTGATTAAAGAGGTTTGGGTGGCTAATACTTGGGATGTGCAACTGCTGGAAAATTTAGTAGGAGATGCCATGGCTAATGATATAAGAGCCACTGTCCCTTGTGGCCGTCGAGGTGGAGACATTCGGATTTGGAAGCCATCCATTGATGGACATTTCTTTACAGCTTCAGCATGGGAATTTGTTAGATTGAAAGGGCCGAAACTGGAAGGAATGGACTGGGTTTGGCATACTCTTCTCCCGAAAAAGGCTTCAGTTTAATTGCTTGCCTGTAGATGCACGGATTCAAGAAGTTGGTGTTCCTTTAGCATCAAGATGTAGTTGCTGTCAGATGGGTGCAATTGAAGATAGGGAACATGTGTTGAATACAGGTGATATGGCTAATGTTTTATGGAAGAAGGCATCCATTGAGTTGGGGGTAAATTATTTAGCCTCATTAAATTGGTGGTAGCGGGTTATTTTTTGGTTTAGATGTGCAAGGAAGACTAGCCAAAAGAGAGTCATAATATTTTTGTTGCCTATTTTGATCTCATGGAAACTTTGGAGATGGAGATGTTTGGCTAGGACGGAAGGGAATCAGCTGAGAGTGTGTGGATATCTATCAAGAAGTGGCTAAGTTTAATTTCTAGAAAAATTCATAAGGCTGGCTCGGCATCAAGACTGGATGGGGAGATTCTTAAGGAACTTGGCATTCCGGTTATCCATGGCAGTCGGTGTTGAGTCTAAACTTTCACTCAAAATAATGAGTAAAAATTCAGATCAGTTTTACCTGCAAGTATACAGGTGTTGTAGTATCTTTACAGGATCGAATCCACAGGGATTGACTAACGTGATAAAAATAAAAATAAAATAAAAAGAACGAGTAATCAAAAATAAAAGAGATCACTGGGATGAAGATTTTAAAATAACAAAATATGAACTGAACAATAAAATACTGTAAATAAATGGGCTGAATAATTAAAACATTATAAATAAAAGAGTTGCCGAAAATAGAAAAGTTGCCGAATGAATAAGTAAAGGAAATAAAGTGAAGCTGAGGTTGCCAAATATTTGATGCTAAAAATAAAACACTATAAACTCAAGTTGTCGAAAATAAAATGAAATGAGCCCGAACTGATCACAATAAACATGAAGCTTCTGAAAACACTGGTAAAATAAATTGATGCTGCCGAAACACTTAGCAAATAAAATCACAAGTTGCCGAGTAATATACAATAATTGAATGAGCTGCCAACCGAAACACTGTAAAGTAATAAAAGGTAGTTGCCGAAAGTAACAATTAAATAACACAAGCTGAGTGCTGAATGAATAAACAAAGAAACTGAGCAAATGATGGTTTCCGAAAATAATGAGATGCCGAACAAAAACACAAATAACACCCAAGCTGCAGTTACCATAAAACACTGTAAGAACTCAAACAGTAAAACACAAGCTGCCGAAAACGGAAATGAAAGAGCCGAACTAGCAGCTGCCGAAACACTATATAATAAATGAGCTTAGCTACCGAAAATAAATTAAATGCAGGTTGCCGAAGACTATAACTTGCCGAATGAACAACACAGTAGAACTTAAAACATAAGTTGCCGAAAATAACAAATAAGCTGAGAACTTGATGTTGCCGAACGAAAACACAATGAAAACGAAACAGCTGGCTGCCGAATGAAGAAGTAAAACTGGGCAAGTGAGTTTCCGAAAATAGAAGGTGAGAAGAGAGAGCCGAACTCCCTGGTCTCCAATCAATCGTTTGCTTGTTCACTTCAAGCCTTTTTATAGGCTTCAGAATTCACAGGGCGTGGTTGCCGTGTAGTCCACTGAGGTTTCTTTAATTTAGTCTGGCCCAGGTTTGGTTTAAACAACTCATCCACCTACTGCATTATTCGGCCAGCCATCCCTTAATTTTCTTTTCTTTATTTCTTTTCCTTTCCAGCCGAAGCCCACCGAGTGCTTGAGTTTTATTTCATTTCTTTTTCTTCCACTGAGCTGCACCGAGCTCCAGCCGACTGCACTGAACACATGTACTGCACTCATCACATGCACTGCACCGAGTGGTTCTTCTTCTTTCCTTTTTATTTTCTTTCTTTTTTTCTTGGTCGGTTCATCACGTGCATGTGTTTGTGCTGAGCGAAGGTGAAACCGTGCTGTGTAGGAGATTGCCGTGAGCTTGAATTGCTCTGTTTCGGACGTATGAAAACAGAGGAAACCGTGCGGTTGTTTCGTGGAGAGCTGCTGCCGAACTCCGTGGAGATGGTTGTGCTGCCGGAGGTGGATGAAGCTCTGCAGTAGGCGGAGGAGCTGGTGGCGTCGAACGGAGGCGTGGAAGAGCTGCGTTTCGTGCACTGTAGCAGCTGGCCGAAGGTTGAAGATGAGTGAAAACGGCGTCGTTTGGAGGCGTGGAAGAAACGGCACGTCGTTCAGCTCAGACGACAGCCGACTCCCCGAGTAAAACGACATGTCGTTTGGTTTGCAGGCCAAACGACATGTCGTTTAGCCTGCGCAAGAAATAAAAAATAAAAATAAAATAAAATAAAATAAAAATAAAAATAAAATAAATAAAATAAAGTTAGAAAAAGAAAATAATTAATTAATTAAAAATTAAACAAAAACTAAACTAGAATATTAAAAATGTGTTGTGCATGTGAGACAGTAAAATCAAAATAAATCACAAGTTATAAAAATAAGCATAAACTATGCTTTTAATCGATTTAAATCACAACTTGGATTTATTGCCTCTTGATCATTTTTCTATCTAAAATCAATGATAATATGATAAAACAATTAAAAATACATTGATTTTAACTATATAAATTATGCAATAATGCAGCTCAATCAGTCGGCAACTTCCAAAATTAATTTCCTGGAGTAAACCTAGAGCTAGATGGGTTCAATTGAATGTAGATGGTGCTTGTAAGGGTAATTTGGGGAGTTGTGGAGGAGGGGGTGTTGTTCGCAATGATGAAAGGAAATTAATTGCCACTTTTGCAGTAAAATTTTCCTATGGTACTAATAATGAAGCGGAGCTTCATGCTTTAATTCATGGTTTGAAGTTTGTAGGGAGCTTGGTTTAAGAAAGGTGCATATAGAATGTGACTCTCTCTGTTAGTAGTGCAATGGTTGGGAAAATGTTATTGTACAATGTGGTATTTATGGGATTATTGGGAGGACCTTATGGAAGTTATACAAAATTTTGAATACAGGGTGACCCATCAATTTCTGGCAAAATAAACAATAAATCCCTATAGGGGTTAGTGGATTTATTGTTTATTTTGGATTGTTTGGTTGTTTTCAAGGTATTCCTCCACCTTAAGTGAGGGTTTTTAATAAATTTTGGAGTGAGACTACTCTTGGACATGTGGCATCGACTATTTAAAAAAATAAAAAATAAAAATAAAAGAAAAGGAAATCTTAAGATGAAAATATAATATATAACATTTCTTTTATTATCGTAACCCAAGTGACACACGATTAAGAGATAAGGTTCAATTTTAAAAGTATTTTGATTTTTTTTTATACATGGAGAGGGGATTCAATCCTTGGTTTTTTTAGTAAAAAATCAAGGTATTATCAATTAATCCAAAGGATTTTGGCTACTTTGATAATGATTAAGTGTTAAAGATTAAATAATTTTTATAATTCTTTTACAATACTAATTTAAATAAAATGGATTTTAATAAAATTATGATGCTCTTAAAATCTTAATGTTTTACAAAATTATTATTCTTCATTTAAAACTAATATTGTATAAAAATTATGTTAATCGTTTTTCTTAAAAGGATATAATTGACGCGTTGTTGTGAACGAACAGACCAAATCATGCACTATTTATTCTAGATATATATAGGACGAGACGACCAATATTGAGTACTTTGTCTATGCTTTATGTAGGGACTCCCAGCTTCCACGCCCAGACCAACTGTGTTTGTTACTCTGTAATCTGTTTTTATTCACTGGAATTCCATGTTTCTTGCTTTTGTTTCACATGCATGCATCTGTTTTCACCCTTTATTTGCGAAAACAGGTAAAAAAAAAAAATCCCAATAGCACATTTGTGGTCTAATTAACGTTTGACTTCAAACAGTCAAATCTGGTATTCAACGCGGCCAATTAACAATGATAACTACTCTCTCACTAGAGTCAAATCTGTAGTGCTTCCCTTTCAACCCAACCAGCAAAAGTAACAAACCTTCCCTCACAAACCGAAACTTGAGAACCAAACAGATAAAATAACACCAATTGAAGAAGCATCGAATGGATCTGGACTCACTCATCACACAAACTAAAGCTCTCTCTTGGCAAGACTTAAATCTAGAACCTGTACCAGAATCAGCAAAAGCCATATTAGACGAAGTTCTAGTAGGAAGATTGGTAGCAGATAATCCCCTCAACAAATTTGCAATCCACTCCAGTACCAAAGCAACATGGAATTTCATCCAAAAATTTTTGATAGAGGATCTTGAAACAAACATGTTCATATTTACCTTCTCATCCCCACAGGACAAGCTAAGAGTCCTGAATCAAGCTCCATGGAACTTCAAAGGATATCTTCTCATCCTCAAACCGTGGCCCCTAGGAGCGACTTTGCAAGAAATCAACCTAAAACAAGCACTATTCAATGTGCAAATACACAGACTACCCCCTGACCATATGACACTGAGAAATGCAACCAACATTGGGAAAGCTTTAGGCAACTTGTTTAAAGTGGAAGAAGATCTAGTCTATGGGATATCATACAGAAAATTCATCAGGATGAAAATTGAAATTGATTTCAGTAAGCCTCTACAGCAAGGTTTTACAATGCCAAGGTATGGGAATCATGAAATATGGGTTTCCATAAAATACAAACGCCTAATTTTTGCTATGCATGTGCACGTGGAAGGCTGGGTCATTCCCAAATATTCTACAACTACCTGAAATCAATCCCAGAAAAGCTTACCTATGGACCCTAGCTAAGAGCCGAATACTACAATGGAAATTTCTCCCAAGCATTTCAGTAAACAGAAGGAAGGCACATAGATACCTAATATTCGAATAATGCAACCCAACCAACCATGACCCACAACAAAGGAAAATCAATCCAAGAAGTCCAACGTTTGGTTGCCAAACTCATCCCAATTCATCTCAACTCATCTCAATTCATCATTACAACTTTTTCAAATCCCAATACAAAATATAATAAATAATTCAACTTTTTCAAATCTCAAAACAACTTTAATATTTAAAAATAATATTCTAACAATATTTCATCATCTCAACTCAATTCAATCCAACTCATCTCAAAATCCAAACGCACCCTCAAATACACAGAATCAAGAAACAATTCTTCTTCGTACAAGCGATCATGCGTACCAATTGCGTACCGATTGTCGACGTGGCTTTCATATTTTTTTTTTATTTAAAAAAAAAGAACGAAAAAAGAACAGACAAAATCGATTTCGCAAAGGAGTTTTGGCCCCAAATATTTTCATCCAAAATATGAATTTGCAGAGGAGTTTTCGCCCCACCCATTTTCATCCAAAATACGAATTCGCGGAGGAGAAAGCCCCAAACTTCGTCTCTTTCTGCTACCTTAAACTGTCATTTGTGCTCTTCTACTGCTGCCCAGATTATATGCTGAGCAAGGTCGTCTCTTTGTGCCCTTCTACTGCCAACCCACAAAGGAGCACCAATCGATCTTCGAATTCACTATCATAGTATCAAGGTCATCTTTTGCCTCTATTGTCATAAATATTTTGCTTTTATCATTTTACCTGGGTTTCTCTAGAATAAAAATGCATTCTTTATTTACAAGGGAATTCTTTTTTCAAGACTTGGGATTTCATGGGGATTATATAATTTATAGAAATGTTATATATGGTCTCAGGGGCCTTATTACCAACCCAATAATAGATTTTGGATCTTATCTATTAGAATTATTTCTCATGTGCAGGCAAAAATTCATTTGTTTTGGTGCTTTGGAACACTAAAGAGTAAATTAGAGAACTCGGATTTCGTCTGAAATTTAAGATGAATTGGAACTCAAGGTTCATTTAGAGCGATTCAATACCTTGGGTATAGCCATATTTCTAAGACTTCATGTTCGATGATAAGATCCTTAGAGCTAGTTATGTGCTTTGGATTACATATACTGTGCTGGGTGTGGTGGAATATTAATATATATGTGATTCTAAAGAAAGTTTTCTTTATGGCTTTTCAATTAGCTTGGGTTTTGGTACTAATACTTCTGCTAAATTTTTTGCTTTAAAAAATAGTTTGATCTTAATTTATGCTATCGATTGAGTATATATAGTTTATTTGGTGATTGAAATATCAGACGACTATTTGTTAGTTTTCAATTGTTTTAACAATCAAAATTAAGCAGCCACCACATTTGAGTTTTGGGAAGACATCGTGATCAGTTTGTTAGAACATGATCTAGATTTTACCATTCAGCATACATATAGTATACATGAGATCAGAATGAAACTTGAGTGGCTACCGTTGTGTGCTCTGATTTCAGGAAGAAAATGGGTAGATTCATGGCACTTTTGTACAAAAATAAGAAGAGTAAGGGAAGAACAATGGGTAGTCGAGCAGCAAGGTGTCTAGTATCTTGGGTGATGATGTATTGGCCAGATTTGTGGAGCCAGACGAACAAGAGATGGGAATCTGGGGTATGTAACTCTCCTGGTAATTGCTCTCGGTGGCCTTGCAGGAGGTCGAGTTGTGGCTCTGGTAGTCACAATTTCATGGTGTTTCATGATGAAGTTGACCGGGTGTTGAAGTAGACCACCAACTATTTTGTTGGCAAAATCAAACTTGAGCTGTTGTAACTTTTTTTTTTGATCGGTAACTTGAGCTGTTGTATTCATTTGTGAACTTTGTTTCAGCTAGAATAAATGTTTCGCCAATATATTCTTACTTAAGTGTTAAATTGGAAGTGCGGACTGATGTAATGAAATTGAAACAAATGTGTAGCAAACTAGCAGTAGCAGTTTGACTCCTCATAAAAGATGGATTTATCTGCAAACTTTCTCTCAGATCAAATGAAATTTCAGTTAACAAAGCCCAAGTGTTGAATTCAAAGCTTGGACTGATGTGGATGAACTAGAAACACGAATTGAGTAGTGAGATGATAGAATGATGGAAGCATTAAATTCCAAGACACCCAAAGATGAAAATTAAAGGCCGAGACACCCAAAGATGAAAATCAAAGTGGTGTATATATGGGGACTGTAAACCATCAACTTTGCATGGTGCATTTTATCATACTTGAATTTTAGGAACCATGACCATCTACCAATGATATGGCTAACAGAAGATGTTTGCTGGTATGAAGAAGATAATAATTGCATCTTCCATCTGCTGATGATACCATCCTTTGGGGCACCTACTTGGTTATTTGCTAAGGCTTAGGATGCATGGTTATGAATAATGTCGGGGCACCTATTGGGTTGTTTGCTAATGCACATGTAATCTTTTCAAAGCTTGGTTTCAACACTTGGTCAACTAGCTTGAATTGACTAATTGTCATACTTCCCAAACACTTTGAATTAGATGCAATATAATCCACGGGAAAAAAACAATCAGGAGTCACATTCATTGATATAGATTGCATACAGTTTCAAAAGTAGTGTCCCACGTGATCCAAAATACTCAACAAATATTTCTTACAATCATACAGTACATTTTGTAGGCATTTCCAAAACTACTAGTCTAAAGCACAAATTTGCAAGTGTTTAGATTTATACACTAAGTTCCCAATTAGTGGGTATTCACTGTGATCATATCAAGTACAAACAAATTAATATAGAAATGGCTCAATAGATGCGAAGAAGTGTGCATTCAAGCCGGATGTTTGCTTGTTGCCTTTCAATATCGAGTTGGTCGTTGTGGACTCTCAACTCCCTCTTTACAATCTCTTCCTCTCTTTTTCGAAACTCTTCCTCATTCTTTAACAACAAGCCCACAGGTACGAGCAGGAGCATCCAAGAACTGCAGAGGCATTAGGCAAATATCAATGATATTTCCAGAGACATAATATGTCATCCACGGCTAGTCTAAATAAAGAAAAATCCCTCTCAATTCCATGGCTAGACTATCAGAATTGTTGTGTTTCTATTCTCAGAGATGATATCACAATGAGAATCATTTTACTCTTCTTGGACAACCAAGTGCATGCATGTTCACTTGTGCATGAGTTTGGGAAAGAAAAAAGATTCCAGCAGTCAGGATAAATCTCATTTCAATCATTACATAGATAAAGGTGAATTGCGCTATATCAGTGTGTTCGGAAAGAACAAAACTAAAACATAAGAATAGCCTTTGTCCATGTAGCATAAAAGTATCTTTATCATTAGTAGTACAACTTGAAATGAATGGAGAAGATAGTTGTGGTGAAGTTTTAATTATAGACCAATAATGTCTATGAACATAGTTATGAACAAAAGTAAGTGACTGGTAGTGTTGATGAAGATGGCGAAGGCAGAGAAGATGGTGCTGTCAATTGAAGTATTGACAGGAAGTGGCAACATCCCTAAGGAGATGGAAGCAATAGTGTTGTCAATGAAAAAACAGATTGTGATTGTGCTACTAGAGATTGAAAGTAGAGGTTAAATAAACTAGAGAGTGAAGAATGTACCTTTTGTAAATGCAAAACAACAAATGGTACAAAGGTCAAAGAGAAGTAAAGTGGAAATGGTTTCCTGAACGGGGCTTTCCCAAAGGTGAAACTTGTTCTTAGACTTTGCAGAAATATAAGCACACTCACAAGATAAGGAAAAAAAAATCATTAGACTGGCTTGCATCCACACAAGCACAAGCAAGCATAAACGCAAATCAAAACAAAAATAATAATGATTGCTTCAGATAACAAATGAAAATTAATTAGGTTACATGACATTTATTCACATGCCTGAGCTACCCTAGCCAGAAGATATAAAGCAAGTGCACACCTCTTGTTAGAATCCTCTTACTATTAGACCTTTTTCTGAGACAAGTTGCTGCAAAAAAAATAGCATTATCACAAATCATCCTTGAGACCATTCTCAAAGAATACCCTCACCGATACACATTAATTATTTATTGATTACACTTTATTGCGTAACTTTTTAACAAATCAATGAATAAGAAGACTAGTTCTAATATGTATTTCATCACGAAGTCCTAAATACTTGAAGAAAACACTGTAAAAAGCATTAACTAGATTTTATATTTTCTTTTTATATAGAAAACAAAAGATCAACGCCTTGATTTCAAACTTTGAACGTGTTTTGGCTATATTTTCAAATCCCTAATTCAAATCAACTTCATCACGAATCGCTCGCAAGCCAATCCAGTACACAACAACAATAATGAAATGAAGTAGAGAATGCCTATGACTACGGAAGATTCAAAGTGGGAGCTCTGACCTTGAGATCGAGGAGGGAGGAGTAGGACCGGCGACGAGCAAGCTTGAAAGGGCGAATGAGGATCTCGATGCCGACGCGTACGCCGTAGGAGAGGAGGAAGCTCTGGCATAGGTTGCTCATGGCGTTAGCCACGCACGAAGGCTCGTCTTCAAAAACCCAATGAATTCGAAAATTTCCTCCCACTCCGGACGCCCCAAAATTCTTTCTTCAATGAAACGCACCGTTTCATTTTCCACATCAACGTTCGGTGCACAATTCGTGCGCAAATCCGCCTGAGTTAAGAGTTTTCCATCAAGAAAGCTATCAGATTGCATTTGTCAATCAAAACATGCTCACCCAAGGAGAAAGATGCCCACTTGCAGAGAAGAACCCAGAACTCCTACAATTTTTTCCACCAGCATCAGTCGCCCAGCAACATGGAGAAAGCTCCATTCAAGTGACATCTCCCAACTCTCCACCACTGTTCAGCTACAGTGAACAAGTGCATTCAATTCCTCACTAACAAAAATCAATATTTTCATTGTAGAGCCATCATCTGCCTCTAATCAATTTACTCCAACCCGCAGCCAACTATCACACTTCTTAGCATGATCAGAAGGAAAATCAGTAAAAGGAATAACAGTGAAGACATAGAAGATTAAAGGAGTCACACCACAAATCACTTCTCTGTCGGCTAGAACACACACACCCTGGAAGGCACAGTGGAGACAGACTTACTCGGCTATGCAAAGCTATAAAACGCAGTTGGTCAAGCACAAGGCCTCAAACTCGTCAGCCCAACTAGATGAGCCCATATCTCACTCCCCCATTTTAATTGCACAGAGGCCCCTCTACATAGAAAAGCAAGAGAAAAATATTTTCTCTACTAGGCCATAGACATCTGCTCACAAAGCCCACCCAATCAAATTCCAGAAAGTCAAGCTGACCATTCACCCAAATCCAGTCAATCCTCCACAAAGCCCAAGACATGAAAATGCCACAAAATCCATTACACATAATTTCTAAAGGCCAAGACATGAAAATGCAACAAAATCCCAAAGTAGCCCAGATTGTAGCCACATACACGGTCACCCATTCAACTGAACCCAAAGAAAACAGCAAGGCCACCAAAAGCCCACCACATCACACCAGCCCGGACCACAATAAAAAATACCACAGCCAATGCCTGAATCTATTACAGCTAATCCATCACAGGCGTTACTCAACTCCATCATAGCCATGACACCTTTACCCACCGCTTCACCCGATCAGCCCTTGACACCACACTTAACCCACTTTCATCCAAAAGACCAATGCATGCAGACTCTGCACAATCCCCCAAGAGAAAATCACAACGCCTGGTAAAAATAGAGAAGCAAACAAGTGATGGAAGAGTCAACACTGGCTCTCACGCTGATGGAAATGCGACCAGGCTTCAAGGGGAAAGAAAAAAAAATCAAAGGAAAAGCCAAAATATCCCCTTATGACAAGACCATCACCACCTCCTCTTGGAAAGTCCAAGCAAGCTAATGATGCAAGCTCCAAAATGCCTCCTCCAGCAGAATGAAAACATTGGCTTGGAATTGCCAGGGACTAGTCCAACCCAAGGCAATAAAAAACGTAAGGGCTAATATTAGGACCTATAACCTGAACGTAATCTTTTTGTCGGAAATTTTGGTGACAGATGAACGCACCAAATCTATTGTAAACAGTTTAGATTTCCAACATTTTGTTCATTGTCCAGGAACATGTAAAAAAGGGGGTCTCTTACTTTTGTGGCACCCGGGTTTAGAATTGGAACCTGTACAAATTAATATGAATGCAAGTTTAGTTTTTAGTCTACTCAGATCCTCCTCATCAACCATGGTTAATTACTTATGTATATGCACCAACCCAATGGAACTATAAAGAAAATTTTTGGAAACATGTGGACTCAATATACCAAGCATTTCCGGGCCCTTGGGTTTGTATGGGTGATTTCAATGATCTCATTGATCAGTCTGAGAAGCAAGGTGCGCGCCCAACTAACATCAACCAAAGCGAAGGTCTTAAAGCTCTAATGGATATAAATGACCTCATTGACATAGGCTTCACGGGTCTAAAATTCACATAGTCAAGTAACAGATATGGGAAAGCCCTTATAAGAGAATGGCTAGACCGAGTAATAGCAAACCAAGAATGGAGGTTGTTCTTCTCGGATGCAAAGCTGCAACACTTAGCCTCATCAGCATCAGATCATCATCCATTATTGTTGCACACCACCACAAACCATTGTCAAGCCTCATCTTTCAAGTTTGAAGAATTCTGGATCAGAGACCCACTTAGCAATCAAATAATTAAAAAGGCATGGGACACAAGATATCAAGGCAATCAAGCCTATATTCTCTGCAAGAAAATCAAAACAACCAAAGAAGCACTCAAACGATGGAATAAAACACACTTTGGGTGTATCCAGTAGAATATACAACATCTAGAAAGAGAGTTGCTTGAAATTCAAAGCTATCAAATGACACCTTACAATCAGGAAAAAGAAAGAGCCTTGCAACACAAACTACACAAACAAAGAGAAAATGAACAAATACTGTGGTGTCAAAAATCACGGATCACCTGGCTCACCTCCACGGATCTCAACACAAAATTCTACCATCTCAAAACAACATTTCGAAGAAGAAGAAATGCCATCGACTCCATCAAATTGGGACCAAGTACCTGGACAATGGACTCTCTCATTATTGAATCTTCATTTATAAATCATTTCAGATCTATATACCTCATCCAATCCGTAAATCCTGAAGCAGCTTGAAAATCATTTTGATAAACAAATTTTAGATCATGACAATGAATTGCTTAATGCGATACCAAGTGAAGGAGAAATTTTAAGAGCTCTAAAACAAATCCCAAGCCACAAAGCACCAAGCCCAAGTGGCATGACAGTTCTTTTCTGCAAACATTATTGGAAGATCATAAAAAAAGATGTGGTCTAGGCAATTCAAAATTTTGTTAGAAGTGGTAATCTCCTGAAGCAACTAAATCATACCAAGATAGCTCTCATTCCAAAAATTCCAAATCCGAATACCCCAAACCAATATTGCTCAATAAGCCTCAGAAATGTTAGCTACAAAATTATCATGAAAATATTGGCAAACCACTTAATACTCCTATTACCAAACATTATCTCCCCCCTTCAGACATCTTTTATCCCAGGCCGCAACATAAAAGAAAACATTATCATTGCGCACTACCATTCCACCATCTTAAAAGGAAAATAGGAAAAAAAGGATTAATGGCCATTAAGCTTGACATAGAAAAGGCTTTCAATCTAGTGCAATGAGATTTTATTTTCACGGTAACGAGAGCATTGGGATTAATCCAAGGAGGGACAAGCTTGATAAAAGAATGTATAACAATAGCAACATTCTCCATCCTCAGAAATGGCTCACCAAGAGGATTCTTCAAAGCCCAACAATGACTCAGACAAGGAGACCCACTCTCACCATTTCTTTTCAAACTAGTCACAGAGGCACTCTCAAGAATATTGTTAAAAGCGGAAGCACAAAAGACACTTGAAGGAGTAAAAATCAGCAGTAATAGCCCACCTATTTCACATCTACTTTTTGCGGACAATAAAATTATCTTTGCAAAAGCCACGATAAGAAATGCTCAAGTTATCTAAGAAAGCTTAGCAAAATATCAGCAATGGACAGGGCAAAAACTTAGTCTGAACAAATCTTCCATCTTCATCACAAGAAATAAAAGCCCAACAACCAAAGCATCTATAACTCAGTGGCTCTCTTACAAAGCATCTTCAGCAAGAATGAAATACTTGGGCCTACCAACCTCTTTGAACAAAAAAAAAAAAAAAAGAGCTATAAAGAAATGTTAAGCAAAGTGGGGAAAAAACTTGAAGGTTGGAAATCAAAGCTCTTATCATAGGCAGGAAGAACAATGTTGATCAGATTAACGACAAACACAATCCCATCCTACCACATGAGCTCCTTTCAACTCCCAAAATCAGTATGCTTGGTGGCCCTCAACACAACTTTCAAGAATTTTTTGTAGGGATTCCCAAAAGACAAAGCCCACAATATGACATTAAAATTATGAAAATCCATATGCCTGTCAAAAAACTTAGAAGGACTTCGACTCAAATTGATGGAGAAAATGAATCAAGCGTTACTAGCAGAAACTGGATGGGAATTAAGCAAAGGAGACAAAGGCCTATGGTATTCGATCCTCAAGGCAAAATACCTTTAAAACAAAATTTTCTGGGACGCCATACCAAAAGTGTCAGACTCAAGCATGTGGAAAGGTTTTCTTCATACTAGAGACATTATCAGAAAAGGAAGATGCTACCAAATTCTTAATGGACTCACAGTCAATATATGGTCAGAACCATGGATTCCTTCCATGGAAAATTTCAAACCAAAGCCAATCCAAGGTATGGACCAAATCTACTCTTCCTTCACAGTTTCAAATATAATTGTTAACAACCCAAGATCATGGGACACGACAAAAATGGAAAGTCTCTTTGATAAAAAAAAGCATCACAGAAATAGAAAAAGTTCCATTGCCAACAATTTCATAGGGGCAAGACACAATCATCTAGACACCAAATCATAACGAAAAATTTTCGGTCAAAATAGCTTATCATGTAACATTCAACAACCAAGGCTCTGAACCGCAAGACAAGCCTGTCCCTCAACATAAATTCTCCAAGCCTTTCTGGAGCCTAAGAATCCATGACCAACACAAGCTACTACTTTGGAAGCTACTTTAGAAAATTCTCCCTACCAAAACAAGGATCAGCACAATTGTCCCTCAACATAAATCAACAGAATACCCATTATGCAACCATGCGGAAGAAACTTTGTTACATCTCTTCATACAGTGCCCAATAAATTGGATACAATGGCAACAAAGCAACTAGCTATTAAATCTAGCAAACTTGCCCATCAACTTCATTTCAAACTGGAAAAGAAAGATCATATATCCTGAACAAACATTAAGAGTGCGAGACAAGGAAAAACACCACTTCCAACTATTTGCAGTAATCATCATGGATTTTATCTGGAGGCAACAAAATGATACTGCCCATAATCACACTACCCTATCTCTGGGAAAAGCAAATAGTCAACTGAGTCAAATTTATGAAGAATACAAAGAAGCATGAGAAAACAATCAAAACAGTCAAGAAGAAAATTGGCAGCCTCTTCCTCCAAATTTTCATAGCTTCTCCTTTGATGCAGTAGTCAAAAATAATTTCTCAGTAGCATTAGTGGTTCGGAAGAACCATACAAGGGATATCCTAGAAATTATAACAGAAAAAATTCAAATCTCAAACCCACTAGTAGCTAAAGTTTCAGCAGTATTGCAAGTTTCCAAAATGGAAACTCATCAGAATCTAGCAATTATTGAAGGTGACGTCCAAAACGTCATCACAACTGTAGAAAGTCTTGACTCCTCACTATTCTAGCAAGTTTCCCTCATTATTGCAGATATTCAACAAATCATTCGTCATCATCAAGGATGGAAACTAGCAAAATTCATTGATCTCAAAATTGATGTGCGCACTCAGTGGCGCAATGGGTAGCAACCAATCTTGTTTTTAGATGCCTACCCCTAGATAAAATCCCTAGATGTTTTCTATTGAAATTGGGAAAGACCCACCTTAAACTCTTGTAATTTTGTTATATTCTATAATATCCTTGATTAGAAAAGGAAAAAGAAAAAAGAAAAAACAATGATATGATCATGAAAACAGAGTTACCTTGTACTTTGTAATTGATTGGCAAAAACAATTATGGAAAGCAATAATAATATGTTGGCTAGAAAATTGAAGTTTCCCATCACGGGGTCCAATGGATGTTGGTGGTCGGAACCCAAGTTGTAAAACCCAGTACCCTTTTTTATTTCTTTTGGAAGTTTGAATGTTTTGATGTTTGTTTTAGCTTTGGTCTGGTGGTATTAAGGTCATGCTTCCAATGCCAACTAGAATGCGAATCATTTTTATCTTCTGTTGCTTGTACTACTTTTAGCTTTGGTGTTCTCAAGACACCGTGACAGAAAGTTTTCATCTTAGGACAATGTCTCACAATCACTTAATCCAAAAGTTTCTGAGGTTTGGTAATCCATCAAGTTCTAATAATGTTAATTTTTTGAAAGCAATAGCCACATTGCTACAATTTCTGTAATCCTTTTGCATTCAGTCAGAGTCATTTTTTTGAGTTACACCAGAGTTTTGGTAGTTGAGGATGCTAATAAATTGATCACTCTATGACAATATGATATGTCCAATTCTATCATGTTTTGAAGAAATACTGAAGACAGCACTAAGTTTTTAAATTTGCCGCATCGTGAGAGATGAAGAAATTCCAGATTATGAAAAAGCGGGCATGGTTGGGTGCCATCTTTCCACAAATGTGTAAGCATAGGTAGACTATGGAGCTCTAGTCATCTTAATTGTGCAACTAGCTCAACAAGTTCATAGGGGAATCTTTCCCCCCAGCCACTACTCCACATTTGAAGTTCCAACAGATTTGACAGTCCTGTTATAAGAAAAGGTGGATAAGGAAAATCTGCTAGGACATATGGTTTGACCGAAGCGTAATGACAAAAGCTCCAAGTTGGGGAACGTAACCTGTAAAGGAATCAAAACGTACATTAAACAAATTAAAGAGATAAAGATCAGTTCGTATTTTTCTGTTATATGAATATATTTAAAAAAGAAATTGGGTACCAAGTTGTAAACCCGAGTTCCAGGTTTAAAAGCAAGATTCATTCCAGTTCGAACCGAGGTTTAACTCGGGCTAACTCGGTTCGAGTTCCGGCACGGGTTTGAAACCCGGGTTCTAGTCCAGATATACCTGGTTCCCGGGCCGAACCTGGATAAACAGTCCTTGTAATAATATTACATCACTCGCTTAAAGAATCCTATGTCGTGTTGGATTAAACTCAATGTAGCATTCACCTACTTGGATTCAAGTCTTTTAAGTTTTAAAATTTGGACAAGAATTTTAGAAGATCCAAATTACACCTAAGGATGAACCAAAATTTGTAACTTAAATAGCCTTGTAGTACATCCTTGTCAATTATGAATAATTATTGGATCATAAATACTTTAGTCACAAAGCACACAAAAATAAACTCACAAACTGACATGACTTTATATAAAATGTTAGATCTACTTTAAAATTAAATGAGCTTTACAATTTAATGTATCACATCAAGTTATGAGTTTACTTTTTTGAGATTTTTTTGTGGATAAAGTATTTTTTTATTGGATAATCTTAAAATATAAAGATAATGTGACATCATTAATTAAATATCGAAGTTATTACCCATTTTATAATATATAAATCATCATATAATAGAGTAAAGAAATTACGTATATACCGTGCTTTCTAGTAATTTAAAATTTATGTAAGAACTTTAAAACATAAAAACCAAGAGATAAATAGGCTAACCGAAAATAGGTTGAGGGTTTACTTACAAAAATCCAACGATTACAAAT
The DNA here is from genome assembly GCA_029856935.1 of Cyclocarya paliurus. Classification (NCBI taxonomy): domain Eukaryota; kingdom Viridiplantae; phylum Streptophyta; class Magnoliopsida; order Fagales; family Juglandaceae; genus Cyclocarya; species Cyclocarya paliurus. Next base: position 15,986,427 of record CM056951.1, read on the forward strand.
AGCAAGCTGAAAATGCATATCGAGATTCATTAGACATGGTTATCCGAAATTCTAATTTCTTGAGTTTGTGTGTGTTGTGTACATAGCTTATAAAACTCATTTCCTCGACAAGAAGGACTCCTTAACATTCAGACTTCACTCTCAAATCCAAAACATCATGAAGAAATCAACCTGAGCATATCTAAGTATAGTGGTCGTGACTCTCCTTCCTTTCCAAAACTCGTGCTCATGTGCTTAGTGCTAAGGGTGGGTTGGTTCTTCCCTTGAGAAGAAAACCTAGCCCTATTCGAGTGTTAGTACAAAAGAAGGCATGGATCACCTTCTTTACTCAAAATAGTTGTGTGTGTGTGGATGCTCATGGGTGTGTAAAATCTTTGGAGTCTGAGACTCTCTTTTTCTTTAGCCACGTGTGTGTGACTGCGAGAAACAAGTGAATGATTCTTATCCTGTGTGCTTCTCCTCCGTAGGTGGCATTGGTACTCCTCGATATGCTTGAAATGGTGGTTGGAGAAAGAAGGTAGGTACGAGTGTGGTGTTTGGGTGGTGCTTCAGTTTGTTGTATAAGAGAGTCCAATTCTATAACACGAGTTGGAAGATAGCTTACTGATCTCCAAAGAACGAGAAGTCGAAGTTGACGAGGCTATAAAACAAATATTGCTGCATCACACTCTAAGAAGTATTGGGAAATTAATGCTAGGATGAGGCTCCAAATTACACATTCAAACAAGGCTAGTAGTTCTAAAAGTCAGCATGTTATATATTCAGGCTTTAGCCTCAATATATATCATTAATTATAAATTCTTATTTTCTAAGAAGTCTTAAGTTTGAAGCCAACGTTGAATTTTATTAGAATCCCTAGAATAGATTAAAAACAATTTCATGCAACTTTGTCATCACCTAGTCATCATGTTTTGATCTTGCATAACAGTTGCTTACTCGTTAAATAAGAAAAAGAAAAGGAAAAACTGAGAAAGTTGTACTGTTTGAGTACTCATTTATTTATTATCTATTTTTTGCATAGACTTCAGCTGTTTAAAGTTATTATTTTCTTTTGTTCCCAAGTAAGATCTCATCTAATCCGTACCCATGAAGTTGTTGCACGTGGGCAACGCACACGTGATACGGACTCCTCTACAACCACATTGCAAATTTACTTTTCAACATATTTTATTACTTCTAAAATTAAGTAAGAAGTGATATATGCTTTACATGCTCATGAGCTCTCGCGTGATCTGACTTAAGCAAACTCTTTCCTTACCGAGTCCGAGATCCGAGACCTGACATATCTGCCCGTAAGAGTACTGAATGCTTCTTAAAAATTTAAGAGTTATAATAATTTTAAGTATATCTCTAAATTAGAAGATATAATGCTTATCTTTAAAAGTAATACTTTATTTTAAAAATTATCCCTATTGTTTTGCTTTCAGTTTTTATATTTTTTATGATTTTCACTTCTCGAATGTCCTTTTATTTTTATTAATTAAAAATATATTATTAATTATTATATAATTAGTGTAATTGTAAAATATAAAAATAAAATAAAAATATTATTATTAAAAAATAATATTATATTATTATTTTAACTAATCCAATGTAGAATTATAGCTAGAAATGTTTTGGATTTATAAACACATATTTTTCATCAAATTTTGAAGATGACTTTGATGACGCAAATGCTAAACTGAGTAAGGGTTTAGTTGCAAATAAAAAGTTATACTATATATATTTATATTTATTATTATCTCATTATATTGATGTTATTTATTTAGAGTAATACTACTGATCATCCCAATTTCTATCATCCTCTCATCATCTTATGATGTGTCATTAGATGATTGGAGACTATTTATTACATTTTATTTGTAAATTTATCATCTAATGCAATATCATGGGATGCTGAGAGAATGATGGAAATTTAGATGATAAATAGATTTTTGCATTTATTTATGTTTAGGTTTTCTTGTTTACAATATTTTATTAATAAAATGATAAAAATAGATGAAAATATAATATATAACATTTCTTTTATCGTAACCCTAAAGTGACACGATTAAGAAACAAGTTTCAATTTTAAAAGTACTTTGATAATGATTAAGGGTTAAAGATTAAGGTGTGGTTTAGATAATAAAATGGGATGAGACGAGATGGTTTTAGATAAAAGTTAAAAGTTGAATAAAATATTGTTAGAATATTATTTTTTAATATTATTATTGTTTGAAATTTGAAAAATTTGAATTGTTTATTATACTTTGTGTGAGGATTTGAGAAAGTTGTAATGATGAGATGAAATGAAACACTTTCATTATCCAAACAGAGCAGCAATAGAAAAACAACAATTTTTATAATTCTTTCACAATAATAATTTAAACAAAATGGATTTTAATAAAATTATGATGCTCTTAAACTCTTGTTTTACAAAATTATTATTCTTCAAATATTGTATAAAAATTATGTTAATCATTCTTCCTAAAAAAACTCTACTTTCAACGGGCTAGGGTAACCCCCACATAACTGGATGCATCTTTTGATTAAAAAACAAAAAAAAAAGGTATTTTTTATACCTCTCTCTTCATTTCGTTCTCTATCATTTTTTTCCTACCCTCTTCTTCCTCTCATTTTCCTTCTCAATTTCACTCATTCTCCCCCCCCCCCCTCCCCCCCTCTACTCTCTCAAGATCTGTGAGCAAGGAGATTCAGTGGTGAGCTTGCCAGCGACTTCTGGGTCTAGGAGCATCACAAAGGGTAGAGCTACGGGGTGGAGGAGTGCTGGTATAGAGGTTTCTGGTGAACCGACCACAGACTATGTTTACTGTGTTTTCATCGACCTTCTTTACTATGTCGACCTTCTCCCTTATAGCATCCATCATCTAGTTGGCTTTCTCCTGAGCATTCGTGAATAAAAAAATAAATAATAGACAGTGCTTAAGCTGAGTAAATTCCTTGTAAGGCCGTCATCTTTGAAAAGAAAACATGCGCCATGCAATATCATGAGAGAAGATCGGGGCCGCAAAGGAAAAGGCCTTCGCCGACAAGCTGGTAGCCATTGCACTCTGCGAATTCCGATCATTTGTGAAAGATGGCCAGGAAGTTCTTTATTGGAGGAAACTGGAAATGAAACCGAACCAGTGAGGAGGTAAAGAAAGTTGAGGTTGATGTTTACAAACAGGAAATAGGGCTTGGCAAGAGCTTGAGAAATTTCAGATTTGATATTGGACCAGTCATGCAAGCTATGGAAGTTGCTTTCTTTGCTTGAGATGAATGGAAGGCTCCCAGGTGACTGTTTTTTTTTTAAAATGTAAAAGTTGATTGAGTTCACGTATCCAAGTGTATATGTTGGCATAGGATTTGTTGTTTCCATGGCAATGTAGTACATATAGTGAACGGAATCTGAAGAACTTGGCAATTGGCAATGCTCGAAAGTTCTATTTTCATGCTTTTCTTTTTGTTTGCAAATTTATGAATCAAGAAAAATGAGATTGTGAAATGTTAACGTGTCAGCCGGTTGCATAGCGATTCTGCATGGCCGGTTGTACCTAACAGAACTGTAAACTAAAAGGATATAATTTACGCGTTGTTGTGAACAAACCGGCCAAATTGCACTATTAATATTCTAGATGACGACCTATTGAGTACTATGCTTTATATTATTCCCCTGTACGTAGGGTCTCGGTCTCCCTTCCACGCCCAGACCAACTGTTACTGTAATCTGTTTTTATTCACTGAAATTCCATGTTTCTTGCTTTTGTTTCAAATGCATGCATCTGTTTTCAACCTTTATTTACGAAAACATGAAAAAGAAAAGAAAAGAAGGTAATCCAATAGCACGTGCGTGGTCTAATTAAGGTTGACTCCAAATAGTGAAATCTGGTGTTCAACGCGGCCAATTATATCCACTTTACTTAACTAATTTAACATATTGGCCCTATTAAGAATAATCACGAACGATAAAATGAACAAGGAAAGAGAGAGGTACTATTCGATAATTAACAATGATATGATCATGAAAACAGAGTTAACTTGTACTTTGTAATCGATTGGCAAAAATAATTCTGCAAAGCAATAATAAGACATTGGCTGGAAAATTGAACTTTCTCATCACGGGGTCCAATGGATGTTGCGAAGAAATTTATGAGTTTAACTCATTTCATAAAATCAGTTTTACAATAGATGATTGCTCATTCTTTATAAATATATCCAAAACTTTGTCCACAAATAATGTAAGATTATTCATCAACACACTCTCTCACGTGTAGGCTAATATTTTTTTTCTAGTTCTTGTCACGAGATAAGTAGTGTGGGGTCCTATTCGTTCTGTGGCAGGTTCTGATACCATGAAAAAATTCATAGGTCAAACTCATCTCATAAAACCGGTTCTACAAGAGATGATTGTTCATTCCTTATAAACATATTCAAGACTTTGTCCATGGACAATATGAGATTATTCTTGATCAACATGTTGGTAGCCGGAACAGTTATTGGACACCTGATAATATTATTACGTAACTCGCTTAAAAAATCCTATGTTGTGTTGGATTGAACTGAATGTAACATTCACCTACTCAGATCGAGGTCTTTTGAGCTTTAAACTTTTGACAAGAATTTTAGAAGATCTAAATTACACCTAAGGATGAACCAAATTTTGTAACATAATTAGCCTTGTAGTATGTCCTTGTCAGTTATGAATAATTATTGGATGATAAACACAACAGTCACAAAGCGATCACACAAAAATAAACTCACAAATTGACATAACTTCATATGAAACATTAGATCTACTTCACAGTTAAATGAGTTTTATAATTTAATATATCACATCAAGTTATGAGTTTACTTTTATGAGATTTCTTTGTAGCTAAAGTATTTTTTGTTGGATAATCTCAAAATATAAAGATAACTTGACACCATTAATTAAATATCTAAGTTATTACCTTTTTATAATATGTAAATCATCATATAATAGAGTAAAGAAATTACTACCATGCTTTCTAGTAATTTAAAATTTATGTAAGAACTTTAAAACACTAAAGAGAAATAGGTTGAGGATTTACTTACAAAAATCAACGATTACAAATAGCAATCTGAAAATACATATCGAGATTCATTAGACATGGTAATCCAAAATCCTAATTTCTTGAGTGACTGTTTGTCATGTACATAGTTCATTGATATGAATTCGCAGGAATGGAATCCCTTGAACTCATATTCAATTTGAAAACTCACCCAAGAAGTGCCCATCACTCTTGAAACTCATTCCCATGGCAAGAAGGACTCCTTAACATTCGGACTTCACTCTCAAATCTGAAACTTCATGAAGAAATAAACCTTAGCTTATCTATAGTGGTCGAGGCTCTCCTTCCTTTCCAAAACTCGTGCTCACGCGCTTAGTGCTAAGGGTGGATTGGTTCTTCCCTTGAGAAGAAAACCCTAGCCCTGTTCGAGTGTTCAAGTACAAAAGAAGACATGGATCACCTTATTTACTCAAAATAGCCGTGGGTGCGTGTGGATGCTCATGGGTGTGTAAAATCCTTGGAGTCTAAAACTCACTTTTTCTTTGGCCGTGTGCGTGTGAGTGCAAGAAACAAGCAAATGGTTCTTACCCCGTGTGCTTCTGCTCCGTAGGTGGCATTGGTACTCCTTGGTATGCTTGAAATGGTGGTTGGAGGAAGAAGGTAGGTGCGAGTGTAGTGTTTGGGTGGAGAGAAAATAGTGAGAAAGCAAGAGAATAGTATAGCTGTGTGATACAAAGGAGAAGTTCAGAAAATGACCAAAGGACTATCCATTTTCGGCTCCCCCTTTCTTATAGGCGTCTCCTCTCTCTTTGGAAAGCCAAAAGTCTTGATGCATGGATGCCACTTGGCATCTTGACTGAGTATCTCTTCACCTTCCTCATGATGGGATTGTTTTTGAAAACCATAGGTCTTTTGGACAAGTGGCGTGTGGCTTGCCACTTGGCAAGTGGTAAGTGGTGCGTGGTGCGTGGAGGAGGGCAAAAAGGTCAAAATGCAAACCTCAGTCATCCTTAGGTGAATGAACGTGAGCATGCTTGCCACTTGGCAAGTGGTGCATGTGTGTGCATGTGGTTTGCCGAAAATCCTTTCAACTCCTCAGGAAAACTCTTCTCTTCCCTAGGTGGGTAGGTGGCATGTGCCTCTTGGCTTGCCCTTGCTGTCCACTTATTGCACTTCCCCTCACAAAGATTCTTCCAGAACTTATGTGAGTGTGTGCATGTGCCTTCCCCATACGTATCTTCTTAGAACTCTCATGCTTTCCCTCTCATGCATGACAAGTGTCAATCAAAGATGGTTGGCTTTTCATGTGAGGCATGCAACACTATGGCCGAAACCCTAGAAACCCCTTAGAGTCTCGTGCCTCTGACTTGTAGTGTCCATATGCCTCTTAGAAATTCTAAATATGACATGTGGCAAAAGATGAGATGTGGCCGAAACCCTAGGGTTATAATGGTAAATCTCGTGTGAAACTTCTTCTAGAATCTTTTCTTTTTCCAAAGCATGAATGACAATTGGCACAAAGTCTTAAAATTCCCTAGAGTGGGCGTGTGGCTTGGGAACTAAAAGCCTTTTGGTGTTCCCATGAAAGCCTTAGGAACTTAGTCTTTCCATGCGCCACTTCCCTATGCTAGATCTCTTGGAACTATCTAAAATTGACAAGTGGCCAAGTGGCTCTTGGTGAGTGTGGGACGTTTTGGCCAAGTGGCTCTTGGTCTCTCCTAGGTGAATCTCATGATTTCCCTTCTAGAAGTCTACATGCATTAGTAATGTGTGGCAAGTCGAATGGCTTGTCATTAAGGTAGGTGTGCAAGCCCTTTGGGTTCCCAAGCCCTACGTTTGTCTCCCCCATAGCCCACTATCACGTCTAAATTCATGGACTACAAATGCGTGACAAGTGGCACAAGCCCCATGGTGTGGGGCGTGACCTATGGTCCTTTGGGGCTTTTTAGGCTTAAGCCCACCTAATTGGTTGAAATCCAATGGCTTAAATGACCATTTTTCTTGGGATTTGGGTACCTAATCTTAAGCCCCAATGTCTTAATCATTCTATGCCTAAATCATGACCCTTAATAAAATAAAATCTTAGGCAACGTAAATACAGATAAAAGTCTAGCTAAGTCCAAGTTATCACATGTTGAGAGTCTAGAAATGTGGTGGGGGAATATTTCTAATTTTATTTTTCAATCTATTTGGCTTGATAAAAACTTGTTATGTTTTCTTCCATGAATGATATTGATTTTCCTATAAAACAATTTTTTTTTCTAATCAAGCTTGCATATATATATATATATATATATATATATATATATATATATATAAACTAGTTTAAATTACAAAACTATCATCAGGAAGGTTCTTTCCAATATCAATAAAAATAATACTAGAAGGAAAGAGAGCTACGGGTATGTGACCAATCACTCCATTGGTTGCGGCCCACTACGCCACAGAATGCGCATATCGATTTTGAGATCGATTTATTTTTTAAAGCACCATCCTTTGTGAGAAGCAAGGCTAAGAGCTATGTCTTTAGACATGGGAGAAATTTTCCAGGCTAAAGATGATCCTTGAATAGCTGAGATTACAAGAAGAGAGTCTTCTTGAATTGTGATATCTGGAAAGTGTAAATGCTTTGCCATATTAACAGCAAGTTTAGCTGCGCTATTATTGGGATTGTTGTGCCAATTTCCTCTCTGCATATTTCTATTGCATTCCCTTTTGAATCGCGACTTATTGTAGAGGCCAAAGAGGACGATGTGCTGACTGCTGCGTCAAAAGAAATGCTTACATGGTTGGGATGAGGACTTTTCCATAGTAGTGCTTGCATTTGTATCTTTTTCATTTCCCAAGCCTTTAGATATTCTTGATAAGAGAAACCCAATTTCAGTTTTGGATTGAGAATGAAAGATATCCAATCTTGTATTGTTGGAAAGGATGCACTTCCTGTGAGCTTAAACCCATTTTCAACTTTAGATTAAGAATGAAAGATATCCAATCCTGTATTGTTGCAATTGCCAAGGAAGAGAGATTTAGTGGCCACTTGCTTTGACTCCACAAGATTCTTGAAATAGGACACTCAAGAAAGAGATGGAGCAGTGTTCCTTCTTGCTCATTACACAAAGGGCAACTAAAGCAAGGCATAGATGGTAAGAAGCTCTTTAGTCTTCCTTTAGTGGGGATTATATCCCAAAGAATTCTCCATAGATGGAGCTTATGGTGATCATGGATTTTAAATTTCCAAACTTCTCTACTACAATATTTGGGAAGTTTACTTGGAGTGCGTTGCAGATTTTTGCTACTAGGTGGTAGGTTGTTTTAACAGTGAACTTCCCACTTTGATTTTTGATCCATATGCGGCAACCATCTCTGAAGCTTGAATAAGACAGTGGTATTTTTAGGATATCTCTAATGTTTTCATGTTGGAATAGAGTGAGCATATTTTGTAGATTCCAAAAGTGGGTTGTTTGGTTGATGAAATCTGAGACTTTGAGGGATGGGGATAAGTCCGTGATATGGCTATGTGGTATTGGTTTGAAGCTTTCTAGGGAAGGTATCCATGGATCAAACTAGGCTCTCACTTATGTGCCATTAAAGATTTGAAAACAAAACTTGTTCTAACTGTTTTCATGTTTGCAATATATTTTTCTAGAAAAAGGAGTCCGTGGCTTTTGAAGTCACTTGCCAGAATGTGTTTGTTACTAGATATTTTTTTGATAGAAGCAAATGCCACATATTTGTACTTGGTTGGCTCATCTCCCATCCCTTCATGACTAGTAAAGCGACATTCATGTTTTCCATCAGCCTCAATCCCAATCCTCCTCCTTTTTTTGGTTGGCAAATCGATTTCCAAGATTTCAAATAGAGCTTGTGCTTTTGATCCTTCTTTGTTCCCCACCAAAAAAGATGTGTCGACATTTGGTATGTGGGAATTGTGCTTGTCACTGTGTGAATTAGCATCATTCTACTTGCCTATGATAAGAGTTTTGATTTCGATCCCTCTAGCTTATGATTAATTTTTTCCAGTAGCTCACTATAGCTTTCTTTCTTGGATCTTCCAAAAAAGGTTTGGATTCCTAGATATTTCATTCTAGATGTAGTTTCTTTATACTCTAACTTTTTTAGGATGGCTCTTTTTGTTGCTTGGTTTGTATTGCCCCTGATGAAGATTGAGGATTTTGCAGTATTGTTTCTTTGGCCTGATCATGCCTGATATTTTTCCAGATTCTCATTTATGGTCCTTGTTGCGCTTTCTTTGACTTTCCCAAATATGATGAGATCATATGCAAAAAATAGGTGGGAGATTGGCTGGCAGTTTTTGCTCAATTTAATTCCTTCAATGTTGTCGATGGCCTCCAATCTGGCGATGAATCTTCATAGAATCTTAGTGCATAATATAAATAGAAAATGTGAGATGGGATCACCTTGTCTGAGATCTCTCTCTACTTTGAAAAAACCTCTTAGAGAAACATTTATGAGAACCAAAAAGGATGTCGTTGTTATACATTCTCTGATGAGATTGATCCACTGACTGTTATAGCCTAAAGCCTTCATTACCGCAAACAAGAAATCTCATTCTATAAAATCCAAGGCTTTCTCCAGGTCTAGCTTGAGTGCCATTTGGCCCTTCTCCCCTTTCAATTTCTTGAGATGGTGAAATAGCTCATAAGCGATAATAGAGTTCTCCTTGATATTGCGACTTGGAACAAAGGCTGTTTGAAAATGAGAGATTCTAGTTGCAAGGGTTTTTTTCAACCGATTTGCTAGGATCTTTGTGATGGTTTTATAGATAACATTGGTCAATCTAATTGGCCGGCAATGTTTTGGTGAACTTGGGTTTGGCACTTTTGGGATCAAAGTAATGTTTGTATGGTTCATTTGTTTTTGTTTCTTCCCACTTCTGAATAAATTTTGGACTGTAGCAATGACTTCTTTTTTAATAATACTCCAGTAATGCTTATAGAAGAGAGTCTTCATACCATTCGGATTTGGGGCTTTGTGATTTGGGATTTGTTTTAGCGCACCATAAATGTCTTCTTCTTCTTGTATTGTCGTTAAGAAAACATTCTCCTGATCTGATATTTGCTTCTGAAATAAGTCTTTGAGCTCTGTTGGAATGATAGGTTTTGTGGAGGTGTAGATGGCGCTGAAATGATCTATAAAAGCTAAATCAATAATATTTTGATCCATGGTCCAGTTAGCTAGACTAAGCTTGATGGAGTCTTGGTTCTCCTTCGAATTGTTGTTGAAAGATGGTAAAACTTTGTGTTTAGATCTGATGTTGTGAGCAATTTGATTCTGGACTTCTGGGGCCATAGTGTTTCTTCATGTTTCAATTGGTCTTGAAGTTTTATTTGCAACAGGTCTTCTTTCTGAAGACTGTTAGGACTCGATTGGGTGCATTGAAGATGAGTGATCTCTGATTCTAATTGTTGAATATTCGTTTGTATTCTCCCTAAGTGCACTTTCTTCTAGTGCTTGAGTGCTTCTTTTGTATTTTTAATTTTGCTACAAAGAATGAAAGAGGATTACCACTGACTTGCTTGCACCATCCTTCCTGGATGATTATTCTGCTAAGAGGTTCTTTGGTGCATAATTCTTCAAATTTAAAGGAAGGTGCTCTCTTCTGTACTTTCATGGTGTTTAACAATAGGGGTGATGGTCCGATGCCCTTGATGTGAGATGTTGAATAGTGACATCAGGTCGTTCCCTGATAAGTGCTCTACCATGTCAATTATTAGTCCAAGTGAAAGTGGGTCTTGAGAAACCAATATTAACTAGTCCATGAGTAGTCATCAAATTTTTTAAAACACCTATAGAAGAAGAAGTTACCGGACGCCCCCCTATTTTTTCTGATTGGTTTACTAGATCATTGAAGTTCCCTATGCATAACCATGGGACCGGATAAGAGTAATGGATGGTGTCCAAAGAGGTCCAGAAATGCACTTTTTGTTGCCATCATGCAGGAGCACAAACATAAGTGGCTAACCAAGGGTGATGAGAAGGGTCATAGTAAATCAAAATAGAAATTGCATTAGTATTCACATGCATTGGTTCTATATCTATACTCAGTCTCCACAATAACAAAAGTCCTCCATTTTTTCCTAAGGTAAGGAAATTAACAAAGGATGGAAATCTAAACTATTTACAATACTAGGGGTGCATACATCAGGCACCATAGTTCTCGTCAAAAATAGAATGTCCGGATTATACTTTCTAATATTAGCTCTAAGACTTCTAATTTCTTTGGGTCAGACTAGTCCCTGACAACTCCAAACCAGTGTCTTCATAGAGCCTTTGAGGGCCTAGAAGCCCCCGCCTCACCTACTGCTTTCTTCTTCTGTAATGAAACCAATTTTGATGTAGCTTGAGTATACGACTTATTTTTTATGTAGTCCTTTTTCTTTTGAATTTTCCCAGTGGCTTTTGCCTGCATTGAAAGGAGCATGAGAGCAATGTCTTTGTCCTCCTTGCTAATATTGATCTCCGTAGTATGTTCTTCCAGATGATCCTTTGTTAGTTTCGACATTTTGCTTTTAAAATTCTATTCTCCTGCATATGTCGGGAGCAGGTTCCTTTCCAAGGGGCTAAGGTTGCAAGTCTGGCTAATCTGGGTGCCAAGATGGACTGGGATAAGCTAGACCAGTTCAAAAACTTGCTCAATGCGGATTGAGGGCCTTTCAAAAGACTTGGGCTGATGATAGTTGCTAAAGATAGGTGAGAGCATTGGGCTTGCTTGAATAAATGGAACCATTTTATTGAGCTAGCCCGTGTCTGTACTAATATGGCCTTGAGAGGCTTGTGTGGCTCAGAAGTCTTGAGGTCCCATAAAAGTTTGAGTCGATTTTGGGTCCATAGGAGGAGTTCCACTCGATTGGGCCAAAAGATGGGAATTAAGGGACTAAGTCCATTGAGTTTGATGGGCTTTAAAGCTCATAACAGTTGGATGAATACGCTTCCAATTCTCAGACCACACATCAAGGTTCAATGCATAAGGGTAAGGGTGTAACCGGTCTGATCTAGTATGTACCGGTTTTGCATTTTCCAAAACCGATTACGCCCTGATTACCCTCTTAAACCGATACCTTCAGTTTTACCGATTTTCAGTCCTGCTTTCCGATTTTTTTGAAATGTAGAAAACATATAATAAAGTGTTAGTTCTTATGATAAAATGTTATTAATAATTTAATATATATATATATATATATATATTTTGTTTAAAGCATATGATCAATTAAATTTTAATCTTTAAGATTAAAATTTTATTTTATAAATTATAATAACATTATCTTATATATAATTATATTAATAACATATGATCAAACAAATTACAAATGTTCGTATTTAATATTAACATTTTATGTTATAATATATAATTTATAATATGAAATTATTTCATATATGATATATAATTATATATATTATGTATAAAAATTTCATATATAATTATATATTATATATAAAACTTATATATATATATATAATATTTTATGTAATATATAAAATTAATTTATATATACATTTTTTCCAACCAGTCCAGTTTCGTAAACTATAGAACTAAGACCGGACCGGATTTGGCTGATTTTCATAATATAGGAATCGGTCCCAGACCAGACCGGTTCAAAACTGGACCAACCGATCCTGTTCGGTCCGGCCCGGTCCCATTTTTCAATTTTTTGATTTAAACTTACACCCCTACATAAGGGTAAGAGAAACTCTGCAGTGCCGATTCCGTTAGGTTTGTGTAAAGAAGTTAATGGGAATGGCTGTGACTGCTTGGGTTGATTGATGTGATTAGATTTGGTGGGAAGGTATTAACTTTCGGAATAAAAGGGAACATGTTGGTTGGTGGAGCTTCTTTATGATCTATAGTAATTTGATGAGGGATGGTGAATAGTGAGCCGGTGGAAGAGCTGCTAGCAAGTTTCGCTACCCTCTAATTTCTAGCGCTGCCGTGAGTTGTTTGATTTTCCGTTGGTTCCTTCCAGGTGATATTTCCCCTTGTCATGTTTCCTGCAATTTTCCTTCTCTGGAACTGATTTTGTGCCTTAGAAATCTTGTATTACCAAGTGAACCTTTGCTTGTCAATAGATCTTCAGATGATGATACCCTTATAGGAATTTGAATAAAAAGCGGGGTTATTGATAGTGAAAGGGGGTTCCTTTACTGGGCATCCTAATTTCTCCATTCAATATGATCGAGCCCTCCTTGACTCTTCAATTAAAATCTCATTTCCTTTGTCAATATTTGCTTTATCTTAGGGATAATTTTGTTTTGTTTAGCTTTAAGTCTTTGCCTAATACCATAGCAATCGCATTGATAGAATTTGTTACGTTGACATAGGCCATTGGTCCTTGGAAGATCAAAGAAGGGAGAAAAGTTTTCCTTTCTTGGTAGTTTTTCCAACTGAGTGGACCTAGGGTAGATAGCTTGGCCTTGCTATGGGGAAAGAATGATTCGCGAAGTGTGGTACTATGCTCTCAGCCATGGGCCATAGGGTAGTTGATCATGGATGACTTTTAAAAAGTTGCAGAAAATATGGGAGTGTCCCAATCTGCCATAGGCATAGCAAAAATTCGAGAGTCTCTCATATTTGAATGATACCCATATGTGAATGTTATCATTCCTAGAGAGCCAGAAACTATGTTTGAGAGATGAAAAAATCTACTCAACCTCCTACTATTCACACCACATTCCACACTCCATCTTTTTTTTAATTTCTTTTTTAATTTTTTTTATCAAATATATTTTTATATGAATAGTGAATAAAAAATTATAAATAGTTTTAAAAAAATAAATTCAAAAAAAAAATTTTAAAAAATATTAAAAAATATTAAAAAGTGTGGAGTGTGGAGTGTGGGGAGGATGAATAGCAAAACCCGAGAGAGATTGATTTATATCTAGTTCACCTTTGATCCTAACAAACTTCTTGCAAGTGATTCCAAAATTAGGATCAATGTTTATGTCCAATAGTGTTCCTAGTGATTTCCCAATCTTTGTAGCATTTTGAACAGTAGTGTGATCAAGCGTGTAAGACCATGAATTTGAATATAAAAAACTGATGAGTTAAGGCTTATCTTTTGCCAAGTTGATCTAGCTAGCCAATCCTTGAGAATTAGAAGATGGCCCTTGAAATTCCAAAAGAGTCTGGTTTAGAATCCTTTGTTTATCTCGAATTGATTGGAAAGTGAATAGAAGTATTGGGAAATTGAATAAATCTCTACAACCTCCTCCACACTCCACACTACACATTATTTTTAATTTTTATTATTTTTTCTTTTATCAAATATTTATTATATGAAGAATGAATAGAAAATTTGAAACAGTTTTAAAAAAATAAACTCAAAAAAAATTTAAAAAAAATATTAAAAAATTTAAAAATTTAAAAAAATGTGGAATGTGAAATATGCATGAGGTTGTGTAGTAAAACTCTGAAAAATTAATTGAAAAGTATGACTTTAAGGATCACGTGATCAGAGACACAATTAATGCTAGGCTGAGGCTCCAAATTACACATTCAAACAAGGCTAGTTCTAAAAGTCAGCATGTTATATATTCCGGCTTTAGCCTCAATATATATATCATTAATTATAATTTCTTTTTTTCTAAGAAGCCTTTAGTTTGAAAAGCCAACGTTGAATTTTATTAGAATCTCCAGAATAGATTAAAAACAATTTCATGCGACTTTGTCACCTAGTCATCATGTTTTGATCTTGCATAACAGTTCCTTACTCGTTAAATAAGAACAAGAAAAGGAAAAACTGAGAAAGTTGTACTGTGTGAGTACTCGTTTATTTATTATCCATTTTTTGCATAGACTTTAGCTGTCACTTTATTCTAAGATCTCTTCTTAATTAATCCTTACCCATGAAGTTGTTGCACGTGGGCAACGCACACGTGAGACTGACTCCTCTACAACTACGTAGCAACTTTAATTTTCAACATATTTTATTACTTTAGCTTTAGGTAAGTTTAGTTTTATAAATTAGATGAATTGATATTAAAATTAAAAATTGAATAAAATATTATTAGAATGTATTTTTTAAATATTATTTTTATTTTAAAATTTGAAAAAATTAAATTATTTATTTTATTTTATATAATAATTTTAAAAAATTATAATAATAAATTAAATTAAATTAAAAAAATGATGAAAACAAACGATACGTTATATCTCCGGAGCCCTCAGGTAATCTGACTTATTTGATCGGGCTTGGATCACAATCCGAGACTTGACATATCTGCGCTATCAGAGCGCGTAAGCAACCTCTTTACCTACCGAGTCAATATTGGTATCCGTGGACAAGCAACGAAACATCGATTTTTTCCTTCAAATTTGAAATAGTGTGTGTGTGTGTGTGGAAACTGGGCTCGTGCCTTTACTAGTCTATAAAAGCATAGCAAGGGTTTAGTTGCAAATTAAGAGTTATGTTATATATATATATATATATATATATAGTGAGAGTATTATATGTATTTGAAGTTTTATTTATATTTATATTTATAAGATATTTTGTTATTTCTCTTTTAAAATTTAAATTTTAAGTTTCATTATTTTCAGTATATCAATAACAAACATGTGAAAAAATAAGTTCTTTGTAAGTTTTTTTAGTACATTTAGTATTTTTCATATATTTATATTTTATTATTATCTCAAATGAGATAATAATATAATATATAACATTTCTTTTATTTTAACCCTAAAGTGACACACGACTAAGAAATAACGTTCAAATTTAAAAGCACTTTGATAATGAGTAAGGGTTAAAGATTAAGGCGTGGTTTGGATAGTGATATGAGATGAGATGATTTTAGATGAAAGTTAAAAGTTAAATAAAATATTATTTTTTTAATATTATTACTATTTTAAGATTTAAAAAAGTTAAATTATTTATTATATTTTACATTAAAATTTGAAAAAGTTATAATGACAAGATAAGATGAAATAATAATACTTTTACTATCCAAACGGGATAGTGATAGAGAAACAACAATTTTTATAATTCTTTTACAATAAAAATTTAAACAAAATGGATTTTAATAAAATTATGATGCTCTTAAAATCTTAATGTTTTACAAAATAATTATTCTTCATTTAAAACTAATATTGTATAAAAATTATGTTAATCGTTTTTCCTAAAAGGATATAATTATTTATGCGTTGTTGTGAACGAACCGACCAAATTGCACTATTATTCTATGCTTTATATTATTCCCCGGGTCTCCCAGGTTCCACGTCCAGGCCAACTATGTCTGTTATTCACTGAAATTCCATGTTTCTTGCTTTTGTTTCACATGCATGCATATGCATCCAGTAGTATCAAGGATAACGCGGCCAATTACATCCACATTACTTAACTAATGGATGGTGCTAGGGAGCCCGATTTGGGCTGCCCTTTTTTTTGCCCGTTGGGCATTTTTATTTTTTATTTTTAAGTTTTTTTAATGTAAAGATTAAGAAAATATTGTTTAATAATATTGTATTTTTTTTTTATTTTTTAAAAATATTTAAAAGTGTTAAAAAAATGATGTGAAAAAAAAATTAAAAAAAATTATTTTTTACATTATTTTTTTAACACTTTTAATATTTTTAAAAATAAAAAAAATTCATAATATTATTAAATAATATTTTCTTAATCATTAAATTAAAAAAAAAACTAAAACTAAAAAATAAAAATGCCCAACGGGCAAAAAAAAAGGGGAGCCCAAATCGGGCTCCCAAGCATTTTCCCTTAACTAATTTACCATATTGGCCCTATTAAGAATAATCACGAACGAGGCCATCTGGTCTAATTAAGGTTCACGCGGCCAATTATATCCACTTTACTTAACTAATTTACCATATTGGCCCTATTAAGAATAATCACGAACGAGAAAATGAACAAGGAAAGAGGGTATTATTCGATAATTAACAATGATATGATCACGAAAACAGAGTCAACTTGTACTTTGTAATTGATTGGAAAAAATAATTCTACAAAGCAATAATAATACGTTGGCTGGAAAATTGAACTTTCCCATCAGTTCAGGGTCCAATGGATGTTGGCGGCCGGAACAGTTATTGGAAACCTAGTAATATTATTAGGATGAAAAATCATTTTCATTTGTCATTATTTACCATTTCATTCACTTTCTATAAAAAATAATTATATATCTTATAACAAATTATAAATATAAGATATTAAAATAAACAATACATAACATTTCTTTTTATATAAAAACTCTAAAACATAAAAACCTAGAGAGAAATAGTCGATGCATAGATGCATAAAAGCTTTCAAGATATGAATCTTGTGTTCGTACGTACTCTTGACTCTCGGAAAATGTTAGGAAAATGCGCCTCTCGAATGCAAGTTTCCCAGTCCAACTTGTCCACCTCACATCATATATATTCAGACAACAGATAAAAAAAAAAAACTTAATTTCTTTGATATCAGACCCCATTAATGTTGGTACTTATAGATCTCTAGTTACCTGTTGATGAATCTCCATAATCCTGATCGCCTATAGTGAGATGGTTATCATGGGCAGAAACCCTGTTGGTATTTTTCAGTTATCATTCTTGTTCATTTCTGGCTTTCTTACTTTGTTTTGCCATGCAGAAAATGTAATCGCACAAGGCCAATCCATAAAAGACGGCCAGACCCTCATATCAGAGGGTCAGAACTTCGTACTCGGATTCTTCAGCCCTGAAAATTCATCATCAAGGTACGTTGGAATATGGCATGTCAACGGCATTCGGGAACTATATTCAGTCATTTGGGTGGCAAACAGAGAAAGACCAATTTCGGATAAATCGGGGGTGCTAAAGATCGGAGATGATGGCAATTTAATGGTTTTCGATGGAGAAAATGATGCAATATGGTCAAGTAATGCTTCTATCATATTAAAGAACACGACAGCAGCACTTGAAAATACAGGAAATCTCATCCTCTTTGGCAGTGACGATAAGGAAACTGTTTACTGGCAGAGCTTCAATGACCCGACAGACACATATTTGCCTGGCATGAGAGTGGAAGTGACCGCTGAAATGGGTGAGATTCATCTTTTAACTTCATGGAAATCTGCCAATGATCCTTCACCAGGAAACTACTCCATGGGAGTAGATCCTCGTGCCTCGCCACAGGTATTGATATGGGAGGGAGAGGAAAGGCGCTGGAGAAGCGGGTACTGGGATGGACGAATATTTTCAGGTGTAGCAAATATGACAGGCAATTATATGTATGGTACTTTTGTACTTTCTGATAAATTAAAGAGTGGAAGCAGGTATTTTTCTTATACCCCGTTGAATGATAAAGATAAGTTGAGATTTCGGATAACATGGGATGGACATGAAGAGCAGTCAAGATGGGTAGAAGATAATGGGGAGAAAAAGTGGAGTGTTATTCAATCTCAGCCGGCAAACGATTGCGAGCACTATAACAAGTGCGGTGCTTTTGGGATTTGTAGTGCAGTGGATTCACCAATTTGCCATTGTATGAAAGGGTTTGTTCCAAGGTACACAGATCCATGGAGTAGAGGAAATTGGTCAGGTGGATGTGTAAGGAGGACTCGGTTAAATTGTCAGAGTACTAAATTGTCGGAGGAAAATGATAATGGAGATGGGTTCTCTAAATTACGTTGCATGAAATTGCCAGATTTTGCAGATTTGGTGACGCTCAATTCTAATGAGGCTTGTGAGGAAATGTGTCTGCAAAACTGTTCTTGTACAGCGTATGCATTTGTTACTGGGATTGGGTGCATGATATGGAAAGGGGATTTGGTTGATGTTCAGCACTTTGCAAAAGGAGGTAATAGGTTGAATATCCGACTTGCGAATTCCGAAGTACTAGGTAATGTTAAATTTCGCAGTTGTCATTGATCTTATTGTTCTTGACATAGAAAAACTTATCATATTCATTCAGAGAGTGCAGTATTGTCACCCCTGTAAGTTTCTTTTTCTTTTTCCGTATATCTTTTTATGTCATGCATCAGTTTTCTGCTATTGGCTTGTATGGCTGGTTTTGGACATATGGCATCTCTGTTTGCACAAGTTAGTAGAGGAGATTTCAATGGCCCTTCCCATTAATTTTCACTGAATTCTAGTACTTCTCCAAGCAATTTATTTTATCGTCCTTGGTCTATATCAAGGGACAGATCATGGGGATCAAACTGCCATTTGATTTTTCTCGTGTACATTCAAATTGTTCTAGTAAATTAATAACACCAGATACGTATGAAAAGGCTCAATTAATTGATTCAAATGTGTTTTCTTTTTTTCCTTTCGTTTCCATAGAAGATAAATTTGTTGAAATTACATGTACTATTATTGTCTGTTGATATGAATAGGTGGCAAGAGAAAATTATCCACCCTTATGATTATAATAATTGCTGTGGCTGGAGTACTGGGCCTAGGAGTACTATTCATACTCTTGTTGTGTTGGCTCAAAACAAAACTGAAAGGTAATATACAAAGTTTTCCGTGAAAGATTTCAAAATGTACCCATTTGCGACTTAACTTGGAAGTCTTTATTTTGTTTTTGTTTTAATTAGTTTTGGCCACAGTTTTCTCGATTGCATATTGGAAGTACGGTCCTGACATACCAATTTTGGAACAAAGCAATCGTAGAGAATCATCTCCAAGATTTTCAGGATCTGTTGATCTTTCCACTGAAGCAGATCAAGCAAGTATGCCGGAACTACCAATTTTCAATTTCAATTGCCTACAACTGGCTACGAACTACTTTTCTGAAGAAAACAAGCTCGGGGAGGGGGGGTTTGGTACTGTATATAAGGTGACTATTTATGATAAGTTTGCCTGAAAAAGTCTTCTTAGAGAAGGGATGTTAAAACTTAAAACTAGAGATATGGTTTTACTCTTTTTTTTTTTTTTTTTTTCCATTTACAGGGGAAGCTTCCGGGTGAACAAGAGATAGCTGTAAAGAGGCTTTCAAGAAGATCTGGTCAAGGTTTGGAGGAGTTTAAGACTGAGATTATATTAATTGCCAAATTACAACATAGAAATCTTGTCAGACTATTAGGCTGCTGCATTCAAGGGGAAGAAAAGATGTTGATATATGAATACATGCCAAACAAAAGTTTGGATTACTTTCTTTTTGGTAAGTTCCATTTTCCCCTATCTACTGCTACCAAAAAGGTTGCCTGGAAATATTATAGATCGAATTCATAAAGTATATTCCAACAAAGAGTTCCTGTCAATTCACACACAACCAAGCAAGCACTACTAGATTGGAGGAAACGTTTTGCAATTATTGAAGGGATTGCAAGAGGACTTCTTTATCTCCATCGAGATTCGAGGCTAAGAATAATTCACCGCGACCTAAAAGCCAGCAACATTTTGCTTGATAAAGATATGAATCCAAAGATTTCAGACTTTGGCATGGCTAGGATATTTGGGGGAAACCAGCATGAAGCCAAGACAAACCGAGTGGTGGGAACCTAGTGAGTATATATGGCCTTTATCATGTGTGAAATTATCTCTTGTCCTAAAAATTTTAACTGATGAAAAGATGTAGATTTTATTATTTATTTTATATCTTAATACTCCCCTCACGTGTGGGTCAGACTCTCCTTCAATGGATGGCCTAACACATGGAATATTTAATTAAATAAAATAGAGTGTAGAGTTGAGATTTGAACTCATCAGGACCTCTTCTCTGATATTATGTAGAATCACCATTTGTCTCAAAAGTTTAAACTAATAAAAATAGGTAGATTTTATTATTTATTTTATATCTTAACCAATGTAAAATATTAACCATATTTCACCCCACATCAAGAACTAGTTCAATCTAAATTCCGCAATCTTTGTCAAAATGCAGCGGCTACATGTCTCCTGAATATGCAATGGAAGGTTTATTCTCAATGAAGTCAGATGTCTATAGTTTTGGCGTACTATTACTAGAGATTGTGAGTGGTCGAAGGAACAGTAGCTTTCGTTTATCTGAAGACTCGAGCCTTATCCAACACGTAAGTATGTCTAATAGTATGTTCCAATATACTGTGAGATTAGAGAAATAACCTCCACTCAGTGATCTGATACTGCATGCAGTGACTTAATTAATTTCTTGGCTGTTATTAGGCATGGCATCTTTGGAATGAAGGAAAGGCAATGGAGCTCGTTGATCCTTCTATTCGAGATTCATGTTCCGAAGATGAAACATTGAGATGCATTCGTTTGGGGATGCTGTGTGTCCAAGATTCTGCAGCTCAGAGACCAACAATATCATCTGTTGTGTTAATTCTAGAGAGTGAAGCTATAAATCTTCCGTTACCCAGACAGCCTACTTTCACTTCAATGAGGGGCAACTCTATTGAGTCAGAATCCCATATGGAAGGCCATGGAAATGTATCCTTAAACGATTTGACAGTAACAGTGGTCTTCGGAAGATAGAGTGGTTTTTATGTTTTTATGTTTTCTTTTGCTCCAAGTGGTACAAATTATGCAGTGAGTATTGTTTTTGTTTGGAAAATGCTGCTCCGGAGCTCCCGCTGGGATGTTTTATTTTTAATTTTTTTTTATTTAACGATTAAGGAAGTGCTTTTTAATGATGTTGTAATTTTTTTCTTTTTCTAAAAAAATTTAAAAGTGTTATAAAAACATAAGTGAAAAAAGCAAAAAAAAAAAAAAAAAAAAACACTTAAAATACACTAGCGCCTCCAGCGGCAACTATAGAGCCACCCTTTTTGTTTTCAACTCAGCTTTCGTAATTAACCAATGTTTATCAGATTCGTAGTTGGAATCTAATAAGCTGATGAATGATGTTTCTATGAATAGCATTTGGGTTAGACAAACACTCATAAAAGTTAAAGGGGAAATGAACAGATCCAATCGACCCAGGAAAAGCTTGAGAGTGCACTATCAGATTCTTTTCAAATTTTCATTTTTTTTTTCTTCATTAAATCTTCTCAAATGATTATTGGGTTAAAAACAAAACTAGGCCGGAGTTTTGAAACAAAAAGTTTCCCTTGTCTTAAGCCTCCACTAGAGGTGAAATAACCCAGATGAGTGCCAGATATGTTTGGAGATAAAGATGAGAAATTTAATCTCATCTCATCATTACATCTTTTTCAAATCTTCATACAAAATATAATAAACAATTCAACTTTTTTAAATTCTAATTTAACTTTTTCAAATCCCAAAACAATAATAATATTAAAAAATAATATTTTAAACTTTCATCTTAATACTATTTATAAAACTTTTAAAAATTTTCATCTTATCTCATCTACCAAACATAAACTTAAACAAATAGAAAAAATAGATTAACAACTCAGATGTCAATAGACACAACACTCACCAAAACCGAAAGTGGACTGGACACGCCAAAAACATACCCAGTTGACCCTAGAAAGAGCATGACATTATTGCCTCTTGTCCTCTAGCCAAGTGAAGTCTATTGTTGAGCCGAAGCAACGTCGTCAGAGATATTCTAACCTCAACAAATGCAGCCAGCTGGCGAGAGACAAATTTGGGCCTAAACTCATATTGCTTAATGATGTTGAAATCATCAAATACAATCTAAGGCAGGTTTGGAGGTTTTAGTGTATTAGTATTAGATTCATCATTTTTATTTTTAAAATTTAATAAAAAATACATATTTTTTATAAATATAAAACCTTCCTATTGATAACCCCATATTAATTATTACATTCATCAAAATAATAATATAATAATATTTTTTTAATAATAATATTTTTAATTTATTTTTTTTATATTTTACAATTACAATAACTATATGTTAATCAATAATTTAATTTGATACTTACATTATTATTTCTCAATTTAAATATATTGTGGCTCAAAATTGAGAAACAATAATTTAAGTAAATAACATAATAGTTATAGAGTGTGAATAGTGAGTCTTCAAATTTGAAGATGAAGGGCAATGTACTGTAGCAAAAAGCTTGACATTTAAGCATATAGTGAATCCAATGCTAGTATTTTAGAGTTAAAATCATCAAATTTTGAAGATTTGACTCATTTGATGAGTCCAATACTAGTGCTCTTAGATAAGAAAGAGAGTTAGAGTGAACACAAAAAATTATAGTGAAATATTTTTCTATATTTTTAATGTGTAAATTAAATTAATAATTTAGTAAATATAAACTTACAAGCAAGATACAAGAATTTTTACGTAGAAAACTCTCCAATGTGAAGGAAAAAACCACGAGATCTAATCTAGTTAAACTTCCACTATCAACGATAATGAAGTTACATATTGTCTTCTCTAGAACAATATCTAGAGGCTACCAATACATCAAGAATATCTATATTATTAGTTCAACACAAAATCATCACCATACAGATGGAAAACCACAAAAGTGACAAGAAAAACTTCACCAAGTGAGTACTTGTAGAGGACAGATGGAGATGAACCTCAATGATCGGCACCAGTCAAAATGAAGTTGTCAACATCATGAACAACATACTGAAATTTCATCAAAATCGAACCACGAATGATCTCTCAAATGTTTGATGGAAATATGAGAAAAAGGAAAAACTTCGTACACGCACGCACAACTCTCTCTCATTTTTCTCTCCTGTCTACTCCTCTTCTCTCTTTTCTTTATTTTCTGTGCAGGTATGTCACTTTCAGCTGCCACTCTCATTTACTTATATATGTATATAACAAGAAAAATTACAAGTATGTCATTGTCATAATTTTCCTCACATGGAGGGACCCACCTCAACAAATCTCTCCCTCCCAACTATGTGAGAGGTTCCACTAAACCTGCTTTTGCTCTACGTACTTAGAGTTTTTGCATAGGCAGTAGTTTTGTCATCATATCTGATCAATTTTCATCAGTATGAATTTTTTCAATCTGCAACAACTTCATCTCCAATGTTTTATGAATCCAGTGATACCTCACATCAATATGCTTGGATCTTGAATGAAAGGTTGAGTTGCTGCTAAGATGGATAACTCTCTAACTATTGTAGTAGCGAATATACTTTTGTTGTTTCTGACCTAACTCTTCTAAGAATTTCTTCATCCATAGCAACTTTTTGTGCTAGTTTCAGTTATGGCAATATACTCAGCCTTTGTGTAGATAGAGCAACATATTTCTACAGTTTGGATTGCCATGACACAGCTCCCCCTGAATAAGTAATCATGTACCCAGAAGTGGACTTTCTGGAATCAATATCTCCAGCTATATCTGCATCTGTAAACCCATCAAGCATAGGCTTACCATTTCCAAAGCACAAACACACCTTGGAAGTACCTCTGAGATACCTAAGAATCTATTTCACAGCTGCCCAATGTTCTCTACCAAGATTAGAGAAAAATTGATTGACAACTCCAATAACATCAATATCGGGTCTTATGCATACCATGGCATACATTAAGCTGCCCACAACTGATGCATAGGCACATTCTGCATTTCTTCTTTATCTTTCTCACTTGTAGGATTCTGTTTTAAATTTAGCTTCAAATGACCTGCAAGTGGAGAACACACTGGCTTTGCCTTACCCGTGTTGAATCTGTTTAATACCTTCTCAATATAACTCTCTTGAGATAGCTACAATTTTTCATTATTTCTATCATGAGAGATCTTTATACCAAGGATGTGTCTTGCACGACCTAAGCCTTTCATAGCAAAAGACTTACTCAATTCTCTTTTTAATTTATTAATTTTTCCAAAATCAGAACCAACAATCAACATGTCATTCACATATAGTAAGAGAATAATAAAATCATCTTTAGAAAACTTTTTAACAAAAACACATTGATTAGAAGTAGTTTTATCATACCCGTGCCTACTCATAAAAGAGTCAAACTTCTTGTACCATTGTCGAGATGCTTGTTTGAGTCCATATAAACTCTTTTCCAGTTGACACACAAGATAATCTTTACCCTTTGCTGTGAACCCTTCAAGTTGCTCCATATATATTTCTTCCTCTAAATCACCATGGAGGAAAGCAATCTTCACATCAAGTTGTTCAATTTCTAAGTTCATAGTGGCAGCCAAGCCCAAAACAACTCTGATAGAAGACACTTTTACTACGGGTGAATTTTCTTTTTTCAAAATCAATGCCTTTCTTCTGACTAAATCCCTTCACAATTAAATGTGCCTTGCACATTGATTGTAATCTGTTTGGCTTAGGCTGTGTTTGGATGTTTAGTAGAGCTGAGCTAAGTTAAGCTGAATTATTTATGAATAGTAGTGAGTTGAGTAGGTGGAGTGAGTTATGTCGGGCCCATCTAAAATGAGTTTATATGTATTTGAATGTTAAGATGAGTTTAATACTATTTATAGAAAATTGAAAAAGGTTGTGAGTTCCATGTATAAAGATGTGTTGAGTTGAAAAAGGTTGTGGGTCCTACGTGTAAGGAGTTGAGAGTGTTTAGTAATTTGAGAGTTGAGTGTTTGGAAGTTAGACTTAGTTGAAAATTAGACTAAATTGAGTTGATCTCTACCGAATCTTGCAACCAAACGGGGCCTCAATCTTCAATGTGAAAATCCATTTATTCTTCAATACTCTTTTACCCTTTGGTAGTTTTACCAGTTTATAGGTATAGTTCTCATGCAAGGATTTCATCTCTTCTTGCATGGCTCTCAACCACTCATTTTTTTGATCATGTTGCATAGCCTTTTGATAACATTATGGCTCTCCCCCATCAAAAAGTAAAACATACTCAGCAACAGGAAATTTGGTGGAAGCTTATGCTTTCTAGTAGATCTTCTTAACTGATTTTCTGCAGGTGGTTTTGAAGAAGATCCCTCTACTTGTTGATCTGATCCCATATCATCAATTTTAAATTCACCTCTTTCAATAGTATCAACTTGTTCTTATAATGCATCTCCCCCATGCTCATCATGCATCACAGAAGAAGGAAAGACTGAATCCATATCAACAAGTTCTTCATTTAGAGATGCATGCTTCTTCTAATTCACATCTTCAATGATCTGATCTTCAAAGAAAACATTTCTGTTTCTCTGAATTTTCTTCTTAACTGGATCCCACAATTTATAAACAAATTCCTCATCTGCATAACCCAGGAAGATGCACTACTTGGATTTGCTTTCAAGTTTAGACCTCTCATCTTTAGGAATATGAACAAAAGCTCTGCAGCCAAACACCTTCAAATGCTCAAGAGAAATATCTTTTCTAGTCCAAACTTTTTCAGGAATGTCACCATCCAAAGGAATTAAAGGAGAAATGTTGATCAAGTCAACTGCTGTCCTCATTGCCTCACCCAAAAAAGAATTAGGCAATTTTGCACGAGAGAACATACACCTGATTCTTTCACAAATTGTTCTGTTCATTCTCTCTGCTATACCATTTTGCTGTGGTGTCTTAGGAACCATTTTCTCAAGCCTTATGCCATGACTTCTGCAATATTATTCAAACGGTCCCCTGTACTCACCTCC
The DNA here is from genome assembly GCA_029856935.1 of Cyclocarya paliurus. NCBI lineage: Eukaryota > Viridiplantae > Streptophyta > Magnoliopsida > Fagales > Juglandaceae > Cyclocarya > Cyclocarya paliurus. The sequence continues at coordinate 16,012,808 of CM056951.1, forward strand.
ATTATCTGCCTGAACACATTTCAAATGTCTTCCGATTTCTCTTTCAACTTTCACATATAGTGTCTTGAACACATCTAGCACTTGATCTTTAGTTTTCAATGGAAAGTCCACACTTTTCTAGAATGATCATCAATAAAAGTGACACAACACAATGCCCCACCAAGACTTTTAGCATTCATAGTGCAAACATCAGTATTAAACAAATCAAGAATGTCACTCATTCTAGAAGGAGAAAATTTCTTAAAAGAAATTCTTTGTTGTTTCCTATAAGACAATAAGTACAGGGCATTAGTTGCATACCTTTGATATTCAATAGGACTTAGCTTTTTTGCAAGAATCTGATGTCCTTTCGTACTAATGTGGCCAAGCCTCTTATGCCATAACTCAGTAGAGATTTCATTCTCAGCAACAATAACATCGCCTTTGATGAATCTTGCATCTATCTTGTAAAGAGTGTTGACCTTCCTTCCTCTTTCTAGAATAAGAAAGCCTTTACTAAGTTTCTACTTCCCATCTCCAATATGATTATGATAGCATTCATAATCTAATTTTCCAATTAAGATCAAATTAAAACGCATGTAAGGAACATGCTTGACATCTTTGGAAAGTAATTTGCACCCAATGTTAGTTTTCAATTGCACATCTCCGATACCCACAATCTGACACTTTACTTCATTTCCGATCCTAACCCAACCAAAGTCACCACTGGTATAGGAAGAGAAGCTGATGTATCAATTACCCAAGTAGAATCCTAATAAGCAATATTGACATGAGCATCATCACAAACAATAAACATATCAGTATCAGATGCAAATGTAGCAGTTTCATTTTCTTCTTTCATCTTTTCATTTTTTTCTTTCAGTTGTTCCTTTTAAAACTTCACTCTTTCTTCATATGCCCAAGCTTAACACAGTAAAAACATTTTATTCCATTTCTTGAAGCAAACCTTTCTCTTACCTTGTCAACACTGTTATCACCATGAGGTTTTCTACTTTTACTCCTCCCTCGTTTTTTTGTAACAAGTGCTTCTGAATGAGAAGGAATTTCATGCTCTTCTCTTATTGCCTCTTCATTAAAATGCTATCTTTCACCATGCTCATAGTTTAACACCGGCCAAATCTATAGGTTTAAATAACTCTTTGCAATACAAAACATCCTCATCCTTGTCTTCCAAATTGAGTAATTAGAAGAAGTGAGTTTGATCAAACTACAAGATGAATCCTCCATATTTAATTCACATTGATAATTAACAAAATAATCAACCAAAGCTCTTATACCACTTTGATAGGGTGAACACAAAAATCACAGCAGAATATTTTTCTACCCTTTCGATGTGTAAATTAAATTAATAATCTAGTAAATGTAAACTCACAAGCAAGACACAAGAATTTTCCCTCCAATGCGAAGGGAAAAACCATGGGACCAAGTCCCTTTAAACTTCCACTATCAACAATAATGAGGTTACAGATTTTCTTCCCTAAAACAATATCTAGAGACTATCAATACGTCAAGAATATCTATTGTAACGACCCAATTCTATATTTTTAGGGAAAAATCACAAATAATTTTATTAGACTCAATAAATGAGTTAAAGTCCATAAAAGAATTTTTTTCCGAGAGATTATTTTTGAACCTAGAGTTAAAAGCTCCATTATTATTATTTTATTTTTATTTTAAGTCCATGCTCGTGAGTGTTAGACTCCAAACACTTTTACCCTTCTTATTTCCTTTTCATAATAAAAACCCTAATAAAACTCCTAGCTACTGGATTTACTTCCAAAAATTCCAAGCCATGCACGTCTCTTTCCGTCTATTAATCACATGCACGTCTATCTCCTCTAGGGTTTTATCAGTTTTTCTATATATATGTTCGTTACTCTGTATCACACACATAGCCACCGTAGCAGTCTCAACCTAGAATCCACCAGTAGTGCCGTCAACTTCGTTAGGCCAAGTTGAAAAGCCACCGTTGCATGGATCAGAGCACCATTAGCATGCAGCAATCGGGACCGCGACTCGATGTAAAATCACCATAGTCACTTCAACCATCTAGACCATGCACAACCGGGCACGCCACTGTGAAGAGTGTTCCACCACCGTGACCTCACTTTGCACCACCAACCGAAGCACCACGTCGCTACAGCAAGCAGCATCCATGCACGATCGGTGCACTGCGAAAGCCACACGTCCAACCGAGAACCCAGCTGCCGCGAAAACAACCTCCACAAACCACGATCCCCACCGTTCCATCTCCACCGCAGCTTGGGCTCACCCACTCGGAAAACACCACCCTTAACCTTTCGGGAGCCCCTATTTCCCGCACCAAAAATAGAGCACCTATTGATCTTCGATCGTAAGCCTTTTCTCGGCCCAGCCACCTCCGACCATCCTAGGTCACCGGACCACCACACACGGTGCCAGAAACCGCCGACCAACCCAACCCCGGCGATCCCACTCCTCCTGGTAAGTCACGACCGCCTCCAGCCTCCTTCCTCTCTCTCTCTGGTTTCGGCTTGACAAGTACTCTCTCTCTCTCTCTCTCTCTTGACGTCGCACGACCCCTGCCCAGAGAACCTGTCGCATTGCCGGTCTTTCCCCAGCCACCCAGCCATCCCCTTCGCATGCCCCTCTCTCGGGGAGCCTCTGTTTCTCTCTCACGGCTTTCCTTTTCCAGCAGATGACTATTTCGGCTGTTCATGCCTTCTATTTGTTTTACTTTACTGAAAAGTATATACAGGTCTTGCCGTGAGTTATTTTTCCTTTATATGTCTTGTATCAGACTTTTCAAAAAGCCCCTCCACTAAATACCATAATTATTTTTATGCCCTTTCTTTTTAATCTAATATCTTGGAAGATGGTTTTTAAATTTCATTTATAAATTTATACTCAAGTATATGTTAATTATGGAGATTATTACATTATTTTATTCAAAGTTGAGTTGAGCTTAATATTTTAAAAGTGAGTTTTATTTAAATAAATATATTAGTCATAGGCCCTTTTTTTATAAGAAAATGTTTAAGGAATTTGAAATATATTTTAAAGTATATCTTTGAGCCTAATATTTTAGTTGATTTTCCTTTGTACATATTGTAGGATTTTAATAAAACTATTATGTTATTAAGTATTAAATTAAGATTGAATTATACTAATAGCCTACAATAATTTTATATTGAATACTATTAAGTTTATCCTTATGAATCGGGTGTTTCCACTAGTTGTGTTTTTATTAAACTTAGATATATATATATAAATATATATTTGAAGATATATATTTTAATAATATTGAAAGATTTAATATTATATTAGTATTTAAATTACAGTGGTTAATCATTTATTTTAAATACTTTAGATCTATGGTATGAAATGAACCTCTAATGTTTTTATAATAGATTTTGATATATTTTATGCTATTGAAGTTATAAATTTTAATAAAATTATTATGCTAAGAATATTTAAACAATATTAATATTTATTAGATTTCTTATAAGATTAAATAATTATGTTAATCATGGGAAAGTAAATCTATTTTTAAGAATTGAAGTTTATGACTTATTTTGAATAGCCCAAGTATTTTAATAAAGTATAATATGTTATTAGTATTTTTAAGTAATTTAAAATATCAAGATTTATTGATTATGATGTTAAACAAAAGATTTATTTGACTATTTTCTAAATTTTGATTTTTATTAAGTAAGAATATGCTATTAGTTTTTTAAAATAATTTAAGATATAAATATTCAATGATTTTATATTAAACAGAATATTTATTCATTATATCCTACAATGTGAATTTAATTAACTAAGTTATTAGTACATGTTGTTTCTAGACAGATTTAGTAATAGTTAATATTGCGTATAGGTGACGGGTTACGAAGTAAGATTCAAGAAGAAGCGCAACAAGGTAAGTTATTTGATCACAAAATTAGGATCATCACAGATCAACTTATATATAAGTATTATTCAAGCCAATTTATTGATAGCCAATTTTTTATATACCACTCATGTCATATGCAAACATGTCATCCAACATAGTACACGATCATGTCATTCCGCATCATGTTCAGATTCAGAAATTATAATTGTGTATGTATTATGTCATGCATCTCATGTGTATAAGACACATAAGCTATCTTAAGTTCAAGTGCAAGATAAGATCAGATCAGTTCAGTTAATTAGATGACCATTCAGATGCATGGTACCGATGCAGTTCAGATCAGGGTGGATGTGCAAGCCACGGACTCAAACGTGGTCCACCATAGTATGCCAGAATACTATCAGCGGCTCCCCTTACTGCAGCGGGATGTGGGGCCGGTGCACAACCTCGCACACTGGGTTAAGTGTATTGGCCAATCAGAACAGTCAGAACAGTCAGTTCAGTCAGTTAAATCAGATCATTCAGTTAATTCAAATAAATCAGTCATGCATAGCATAAACATCAGTATGAACAGTCATGAATTTAAACTCTCAGCATGAAAATTTTTATGAAAACCTTATGTTTAGTATGTTAATGTTGTGATGGATTTCTTACTGAGTATTCGACTCATTTTAGTTTGTTTTCATGTTTTTAACCACCCAGGTGAGGATGATGATTACGAACAAACAAATCAGAATTAGAAGGAGCAGTTGTTTTAGTTTCTGACCCTCTTAGAATGAAAAATTGCTTTTATGACATAACTTTTATTCAATTTATTCATTTAATATTTTTGGAAGACATTTTTATCAGATAAAATTTTTATGAAATAAATCCTAATTTCTTTTATCAAATATGAGATTTCTTGACGAGTTTATTTTATGAAAAATACGTGACACTCCTAGCTTACGGGAATGTGGTGTTACATCTATATTCTTGGTTCAACACAAAATCATCACCATATAGATGGAAAACTACAAAAGTGACAAGAAAGACTTCACCAAGTGAGTATTTGTAGAGGATAGAAGAAGATCAATCTCAACAATCGACACAGGGAAAAATGAAGTTGTTGGCATCATGAAAAACATATTGAAATTTCATCAAAATCGAACCACAGATGATCTCTCAAATGTCTGATAGAAATGATAGAAAAGGGAAAAACTTTGAACACGCATGCACGACTCTCTCTCCTTTTTCTCCCCTATCTATTCCTCTTCTCACTTTTCTTTATTTTTTTGTGCAAGTACGTCACTTTTAGCCCCACTCTTATTTTCTTATATATGTATATGACAAGCAAAATTACAAGTATTCCATTGTCATAATTTTCCTCACATGGTGGGATCCACCACAACAAAGAGAACCCCACAAGAATTTCCTTTGGTATTACATTTAGCATGCAACCAAAATAACAGAAGTATTACCACTCCAATCCACATAAAAAGTAAAAAGTTGCTCTGAAGATAAAAGAACATATATGACCAAATCATCTTTAGTACAAATCCAAGCTTTACCACCATAACCCCACTGGGAAAAACTTGAGGCAAATTGAAAATTTTTCCAATGCTAGCAACTTTAGTAAAAGGAATAATAGGTTCTAAAAGACCAATTAATTGCAATTTATAGGAATTCACCAAGTTCTCTAAGTGAAGCATAGTATCTTTGTCGATGATACCTCTCACCCCTGGTAATTCATATTTACGAGTCATATTTATGTCGTATCAAGTCATGAGTATTATATTAAATGCATAAATTCAAATACGACTCGTTTAATTAAGCAAGCCAGATCCTAAAATTCAAACAATACCTATATAAATAATGGGTGACACTGTAACACTTGGGCCCAGCACCAAGCCTAGGCCAAGCCGTGATCTATAAGTTTTTTTAGGTTATTTATTTATGGGAAGCCCATTTGATATTTATTGGATAGTTTTAGAATAGATCATGGGCCCAAAATATTATTATGAGGGAATATGAATTTTATTGGGCATGATAATTGAGTTAAAGCGTATTTACTATTTATGGACCAAATGAGCCCTAAATAATTAAAAATTTATCCAAATTTTTTTTCTAAAGGCTCCAAGATATTATTCGAGGATGGATTTATTTTGAACATGAAGATTAAGGCTGTTTTAAGTACTTGTGTTCAATTTTAAACAGGTTAGGGTTACAATTCTAGAGTCCCCTTCTCATTAAAATTCTTAAATCGACTACTGATATATATTCAACCCCATGCATCGTGGGTGGATCTTATACTTCTTCAAAATCCTAGTTTAGTTTTCTGGTTACTTCGCCCATGTTCACCACTCCAGTAGCACGATTCTCTACAAGCCGCCAGCCCCACATCCATTGACCCATACTCCTCCATTGTGCACCTGGATAGGTTGAGAGAAAAGAAACCCACCCACCATGAAGCTTCCCATCACGGCCAAAGATGCCCCCACATCTCACAATGTTTCACCCTCATGGACTTCCCTCCACCCCTGTTGCACGGAACAGTAACAAGCCACTGCAACATGAGAAGACCCCACTACTATAGTTTGTTCCCGTTGGTAGAACAATCAAACCATGAGCCCTTTCCTCCATATAAAACCGATGTCAAAGGTCGGGCATGAGCCACCCAGTTGCACCACCACAAAAGCCCCTGTTGCACCACATGAAACAAAGCACGGCCAAGGGGAAAACAAGACCCCATGTCCCTCAGTTTCAGCCATCGTTTCTTGCTGCAAACAGCCCCTACTGAAATTTCTACACTGACCAACCCCACAAATCGGTCATGCTATTCCCCGTGCCGCCATGCTCCACCGTACGCAAGCCTTGTTCTCTCTCCACGTTCTTTCTCGCGCAACTCTCCTCTCTCTCTCTCTCTCTCTGGGCGAGTCTCCATCACGGATGTTATTCCCTAGTATGTGTATGTCTCTTGGTTCATTTCTCCAGTGGATCTATTTTTCTTAGAATTCGCTTGGAGCCTTTTAGCTTTTACTCCATTCTATCATGTCTAAAACCCACCAAGCCTTTCTATTGTGCAGTCTTCCCATGAAACCATAACGTTTGTTCTTTGTAATTACTTTTATGTCCTTGAGTTATAGTCTAGTGCAGAGTTATATTTTCACTCAGCTCAAATTATAAGTTAAAACAAGTTTTGAGTTGGTCTTTGGTTCGGTGGGCATCAAGGATTTAATGAATATATTTTGGTAGCAAGTTCACATATTTGCATGGACAATATTATAATACCAATTTACGAAGTGATATGATCTTAGGATTTCACCGTGCAATCATTCAATTGGATAATTATATGAAATTAGAATAATTGGAGAAATGATATTTTTAGGGTTTTGAAGATTTTAGGTTTTGAAGAATTAAAATAGATTATTTAAGTATTTCAGATTTAATTATGAAGTAAATGTTCAATTGGGAATTTACGCAAGTTACGTGAATATTTTATAGGTGACGATTGATATTTGTTTGGCACTATTGTGAAAAAATTCAGAGAATGTAAGAATCCGAAGTAAACAGGGTTCCTATACTAGACTTTGTATAAAAGAAAAATAAACTCAAGTTGATTTATGAAAATTTTCATGATGTGTTTTGAAAAGAAATATGAAAACAATCTCAGTTATATGATCTGCATTACTTATGAAATTTGTATAAAAGAGAAAATATTTTCTGGTGTGACTAGTGTAGACATGAGTAATATTTTGACATGTTGTATGATGATGTTCTAAATCTGTTTTGAATATGTGAAAATGATATAATATGTTTAGGACTCTATATGATATGGTATGCATCTGAAAAATCTTTGGTATGACTTTCTAATTCTATTCTAGTTCTAATTCAGGTTCTGATATGATAATTCTGATTCTGATTCTATTATATGGTTGGTACCAATATCTCTAATATGAGTGCATCCACTTTAGAAATAAAGTGATTTTTTGTGTGTTCTTTCTTGTGTGCACACCCGGGGCTCCGAGAATGAGTAAGAAAAATTTTGACATTCTGATACTGCCTAGTTTAGCTAATAGGGATAGCACAACCCTACCACGAGAAATTGTACATGGTATATGATATGATATGGTGATATGATATGAAATGATATGATAAGATAAAGATGCTTAGTCATGTTATTCCAAAGGGTGTTTGAATATGAACAATTGATTTTTGAATATGAACATGTAAAATGTCACTCTGATTTTCTAATAACATGTTTTGAGATCTGCATATTGAAACTAAAATATTTTGTTTTTGCATTTTGAGCTTTCTGAAATGGCCTCATGTTTACATACTATTATATATTTTTTGCTTACTGAGTTGTTGATAACTCACCTCTTATCTCCACAATAATTTCAAATGTTTTGGATGTATCAGTTGAGGATCTAGAGTAGAAAGCATGTATAAGGCTACATGATCATAATGGATTAAGTACAAAGAGGGTGCTTTGGTTATTGGAGAATTTTATTAATAGTTTTGTTTTGTTTAGTCGACTTGGTATTTTGGAAAGTTGATGTTTATTTTGAGATTTTGTGGTGTTTAAATTAATCATATTGGAATAGTTTGAATTGAAACAATGAGTCTTATGCGTTCATTGCAAATTTAGAGTCTACAATTGTTTGGTTGAGATATGATTTTTAAGTGACTAGAGAAAACTCTCAAAAATATCCAAGAGTGGGGCGCTACAGACACAAAACACGGCTACATAACCTATTCAATATTAACTTTTATTGAATTAACTTGGATAGGACCCGTTTAACACGCTTATATAAATAGGTTGAGCTGACCCGTATATTCATTTTTAATCCATTTTATATGATTTCATATATAAGAAAA
>CM056951.1:16021638-16057565 GCA_029856935.1 Cyclocarya paliurus
CCTCATCTTCTGCTCTCTCATGCTGATGTTAATAGTTTCCTGTCTCTTGCACTTCTCTTTCATGCATTTTATCTCTGCCCAAATTACTTCATTTTTTCTTTTGACGTAGAAATCTACTGGAAAAAGAAGTGCATTCGGATCTGTCCAAGAAATATTCCAAATCAAATTGTTCTCTACATTGGCATAAAAAATTACTTTTTGCACTTGGATTTACCCCTATTCTATATATCTACTCAGTAAGCTAATTTGACGCCCTAACTCCACGCTCACTTTCAAATCTTCTCAAAGTCGGCCAATTCTCTTTGTGAGATTATTTAGATATAATATATATATAAATATATATATATATATATATATATATATAATATATAATTCAGCACCTCTGATATTTAGGTCATGCATGCGTAATAGGTATAACACTCCAATAGAAGGCTTAAACTACATTGCATATACTTCAAAAGGACTAATAAGTAATACAAATATAAGAGTCCCATTAGAACCTTATAATAGTAATAACTTTTCATTCTCAAACAATGTAAGATCTCATAAACCACCTACACTTATCCTTATCCTATGGGGTATTACAATAGGAGTGTAAGATTTCGGTCCAAACTCGAAAACCAGACCAGACTGGACTAATATGGTCAATGGTCGATTTTGGTCCTAGTCGATGGAGATTTCAAGAATCGGTTCTCATCCAGGTTGGATTTTTTCACCCATACCGAATTATAAATATTTTTTTTATAAATTATATATTATTTTATATTGTAATTGCATAAGTGAATTACGTAACTTTCATCTAACTTATCACTATTGAAAATATAAAATGTTAAATATATAATTATTATCATGCTATCAATTAACTAATATATTATATGAAAAATAATAAGTCACAAATTCATAATATTATTATATGCAAAGATACATACTCTAGTACCTAAGTTGCAAGTATGAAATATGTGTGGTCAATGAAAATTATTCATTAAACCAGACATAAAATGTTAAAATTTTAATATAGCCCATTACGCATTAAATATCATAATACAATTTACATACTATTAATTACTTATAAGTTGGTAACTATTAACATCATAAATATAATTATAATTAATTATTTTTTTAATGAGTTAATTACATAACCCACATAGGCATATTTGGAGGTGAGAAATTCTCCAAAATTCTTATCTTATCCCAACTCATCATTACACATTTTTTCAAATCTCCATACAAAATATAAAAAACAATCAATTTTTTCAAATCCCAATATAACTTTTTCAAATCTCAATTCAATTTTTTCAAATTTCAAAACTAAAAAAATAATATTTTAAATTTTAAAACAAAACACAAAATTCTCATCTCACCCCCCAAACCTCTCCTTAATTCACTTAGTTTTAATTTTAGTAATTTAAATCATTCTTTTATTAATTTATCTGCCAAACTAAGAATGAACTTAATTTTTATTTTAGTAATTTAAATAATTTTTTTATTAATTTAAGAACTCACTCATTGATTGTTAAGTTTTTGCAGTAAAATCATTTGATTGTGTATTGTGACTTGTGGAAACTTGGAGATGTAACTCGTAGAGAATTGGAGTTATAACTCGTAGAGAATTGGAGTTGTGGACTCTTTCAGGCTTGTGTAAATTCTTGTGTTCATAATTTTCTTTTGGTTATTTAGGTGGCTGTTAGATATATTTTATCTTATTTAAGTTCTGTTGTAATTTGTATTATTGTTTTATAAGTACTAAACTAGGTTGTAATTTAAAAGCTAAATGGATTGTAATAATTTTTATGTATATTTTTTCCTTTCTTTTTTAGGTTTTTCTTTTATTTAAAGTTTGGATGATACTTCATTTTTTTTAATTCTTTTTATTACTATGATGATTGCTAACCTTCGTGGTGAATATGAATAGTTTTATGTATATTTTTCATTTACTTTTCTACTTTTTTCTTTTATTTGGAGTTTGGATTGATATTGCATTTTTTCATTTGATTTTCTCTCTTTTTGTTTTCAAGTCTTTAACTTTATTATGGAGAATGGATGGGTATGGATAATTTTGATAATTTTTTTTCAACTTGTTTTAGGCTGTTTTTAAGTTGAAAATGTGCAAATAAAGTTAAATAGGTGTATAATTGAAAATGTAAACATTGTGGGATTTTATATACTAATGGGCCAAAAATATACATTGTGGACTTTTTTTGTATATTGATAGAGTGATGGACTTTTTGTAAGATTGGGCCCCCATTTTACAATAGCCCGGATCGATTTGGATAAAACAGATCGACTGAACCTATAATACTCGAACCTAAGGCCCACCGCAACCTAAGGACAAGGCCCACGAAGGCCCTAACCATGAAGACCCCAAACAACGTCGTTTAGGTAAGAGTTTCTCCCCTTTTAGTTTCAATACCCCCCCTGGGGACTTCTTCTCCCCCTTTCAGTTTTCTTTCAACCCGAAAACATCTCCACTCTAACACTCTGATGTAACCTCCCCCACATACCAACTCTCCATTTTTCTCACATCAAAACTTCTCCTCCGGACCACTCTCTCTCTCTCTCTTTCTCTCTCACTCTCTCACTCCTCTCTCTCTCCTCCATGAAATTTCTATGAGTTTCGGATATTGTAGTTCATAGGTCTCCTTGGATAGGTGTTGTCATGGAATCTCTTCACTGAACAGGGCTAAACGATGGCAAGTCTCTCCTCTCACCCTCTGATCTCACTCTCACCCACACTCGTACTCAGACTCTTACTCATATAAAATTTTCTCTTCCTTGCACAAGACACCCCTCTGCCACCACGTAGTGCGCCTACACCATCAAGGGTCGTTGGAGGTTGACCCTTCTTTCATTGGTAAGTATCTCTCACACTCTTTTCCCCTCTCTTTTTTCGTGCCTTACCTTATATATGAACATCCTCTATTACTAAACACAAAATGTCAACGATGCACTGGTGGGTGTCGTTACCAATGCTGAAGTCCCCGGCCAACACTGGTGAGCCTCTTCAATATTAGTGGTGTTTTCTTTTCTTTTTTTTGTTTCACCATGCACCCTCACTAAATTACAGTTCATACAATTCACCATGGTGATGGATTAACTACTAATTATGGGCTCTTATTAATTACGGTTAGAATCGGGTAGTTGTTGTATTGAGTAGTTTTGGTTTTGTGTAGGTTATTAATATGTCAAAGATTATTTTTTGGTATAGGTGTTGAGATTGCTAGAGTTTCTGACTCAAGATTTAGACAATAGACTGCGAGAGTTAAGTAAGCAGGGTTTATATATATACTAGACTTTGCATAAAAGAAATGAGCTGAGGTTGATTTTGAAAAAATATGCTTTGTTTTGTTACAAAATAAATTTGAAACAACCTTACTTATTTGTTATACATTACTCATAAAATCTATATAAAAGAAAAAAGTATTTTTATCATGACTGGTATAGACATGATCAAAGTTTTGGCATTTTGTTTCTCAACTATGCAAAAACTAGCGAATATGAAATTTATGAAAATTTGTGTGTGATGTGAAGATGTTCTGATTTTAAATGTTGTGAAATGATCTCAATCTTTTCTGTACTCTGTTTTGATATGATGTGACATCTAAAAATCTTGGCATGAATTTTTAATTTTGTATCTGATTATAATATGGTTCCAATGTTGTTTCTATTTTTTTTTCCCATTAAGGGCCTGCCATGTGTATAATAGTGATATAACGGCTCTGCCACGGGTATAATGGCTGTTTATAACCCTACTAATAGAGTTAAACATAATATACAACCCTGTATAATAGTGGTATACAGCCTTGCCACGAGTATAATAGTAATATATGGCCCAGCCATGAGTATAATAGTAGCATACGACCTCATCACGTGTAAAATGGTGGTTTATAATCCTACCACGAGAGTTTAAACATTGTATACGGCTCCGTCATGGGTATAATGATGATTTATAACCCTACCACGAGGATTAACATGATATCTATCCCGATATAATGCTCTCATATAATATGAAGATGAGGTCTCATTTAATGATATGCTAAAGGATTTTTTTTGGAATAACAACGTTTTCTGAAAGATTTGCTCTAATATTTTGTAACATGTTTTGATTATGCATTCTAAAAGTAAATGTTTTGTTCCACATTCTGAACTCTATAAATTCTCATGTTTACATACTGATATATATTTTTTGCTTACTAAGTTGTTGATAACTCACCCATTTATCTACACAATATTTTAGATGGTTTTAATGGTTTAGTTGAGGATCATTGATAGAGTACATGGGCAAGATTAGTTGGGAATAGTAGTCGAGAACCTCAGGGTACTAGTGCTGTTGGTGGATTTATTTATTCAGTAGATTCATTTCAGTATGTTTAGATGATTAGGAAGACTTATGTAGACCCTATTTCATTTTATTACATTAATTGAGACATGTGGAGAAGTTAATCTATTTTATCTAGTTTATGGTATTGAAGATCTAATATGAATGTGTGGTTAACTAAATTAGAGGTATTTATGTTTTATTTGGAGCCTTTGGAAGTATATATTTGAATTTGAAAATATGTTAGTATTGCTGAAGTTGATTATTAGGTGACAGGAGTTAACTCCTTGGACCTCCTAGGTCAAGGTGGTACAGAACCGATAGCTAACGGTTTAGTTCCATCCCTAGGGGTGATTGGTCAAGTCCGGCCTATTTCAGCCTGTGACCTCCTCGGACTGTACTGGACTGATTACACCCTAAGTAATAAAAAACTATGAGATATTTTCTCGTCTCATTTCATCTCATTCTCAAATATATAAATATAAATTTCATCTTACTCAAATGTTTAAAACTATAAAAAGTTATTTTTCAAATAAAACTTTAAAAAAACTGTAAGCCTCACGGGGTGGTAGCCAGTGGTGGCTCCTCAAGCAGATAGAAAAGGCAGGTTCTAAAATATATTATTATTATAAAGAAACAATACTCACATTGAAACCAAAGGAAGAAAGGACATTGGAAAGATAATGTCAATTCACTATATCAAAAAGTTTTGACACATTGGCCTTCAACCTAAATTATTACCTGTAATTTTCCTCCCTAAACTATGGTTTGTTCATGGGCCAAAGCAATGCTATCTAAAATAATATCTTCTGCAAAAGCTTCTTCGAGCACAAATATTAGTTTGGCACCAGGGTAGCTAAATGAGAAGCATGAGTTTTAGAGAAGAATTTTGTAAGAGATCACTTGACATAAAGTGATATAGGTTTAAAGTCTGAAGAGTAGTAGAAGGACTACTGAATTAGGAGTGAAGGTGATTAAAGAATGTCTATCAGGGGATAAGATCCCACCATGGAAGAATTCGACAATAACCTCGTGTAGATTTGTGTGGACAATAGTTCAGCTTGTAAGATAGAAGGAAAAGGAGAAGTCATCATCGAAAGGGATGTTCAAAACAACGTGCTTGACTTCCTCTAAGGTGGGAATGTTAAGCAGGAAATCATTATCAACATTAAAAACTAGATTATGAATGAAATCAAGCAAAGGAGTGACATTCTTTACATTTTCAACCGTCAATTGATGATGGAAAAAATCAACGGCTGTAACATGTGAAAAAGTAAGAGAAGTAATTGTGAATTTTCTTCTCTTGTGGGCAACTATTTTATGAAAGAGAGGTAGCGACACTAAAACTAGGGTTGAGGATCTTAAATATATATATATATATATATATATATATATATATATATCTATAAGTGGCAGCAAATAAAACCTAAAGAAAAGAGGGAGGGAGGCGTGCATGAAAAAGGAAACAATAGCCTGAAACCTCTCAATGTGAAGACTGGAATCGCTTCCACGGACCTAGGCTCCTCAAAAGGGAGTTGGGTCTGGCCAGGCCGGCAACGGGCTAGGTCCAAAAGAAATAAATAAAAATCCACTCAATTAAATTCAGTTCGAAAATAGAAAAATTCAATAAAAGAAAAATACACAATAAAAATAAACAAGAGTCAAATAAAAACACTACAACTCAATATTAATAAAATAAAATAATTAAAATTCAACAATAAAAGAATTTAAAGCAATGAGTAATTTAAATGTACAAACAATAATTAATATCAAGAAAGTCCATCAAAATAAATTTTACAACTTAAAAATTTGAAAATTATTCCAACGATAAACACAATAAATTAAAACAAAAGAATCAATTCTTAAATTAAATAAAATAATTATTTAATTAAAAATATACACTAAAATACGAAATATTACAATTAGGTTACATTCGTGATCAATTTATGTCGTTCTCAGAAGTAGACCCCGCCATTGACGCAGTCAGATATTAGTCCCGTCATGCGTGGGTTGACTGCAGGTATACGAATATGATCACCCATAATTTCGGTCTGAATAATGCTTAATAAATGTATCAACCTACTCCCTGAACTAGTATTTAGGTGCATCTGTATCTTTTATCGATAAAGATATCTACTATAGGTTATCTAATCACCAAGGAAAATGCTCCATTTAGTATGAATTTTGATAAAAACAAAAGTCTTAAAAACGTACAATTGTCGTTTGTCTTGCTTTTTAATTTTAACGACACCATTAATTTATAAAGCCTATGTACGTACTACATGTTTAGCATTAATGACGTTATAATATTAACATAGAGTATATTAATATAGACTTGATTGTATTCCAGATTTTATTTCTCAAATCCTATGGCTTGATAAATATCTGTAATCTCCTTTATTTATCAATGGAAGTTTCTATTCTTATAAAAAAAAAAAAAAGTACTTGAACAACACTAGATTGTTTTTATTTATTTATTTATTTTTTCACAATTAGGAATCAAGCTTCAACTCATCATTGGAAGGAGCTACGTACACTAAATATATATTCATGATTTTTCTCACCAGCATTATATTGTAATATTTATCATACATGATTTTATTTTTCACAAACTAGACTACTAAAGATACATGTATGTGTGTGTGTGAGTCACCGTATCGACCAGTTAGAATTTAAAGTCGGTGGTTGGGTGGAGGTTGGCTGGTATATATATTAATTCATGTAGCCCTATGCATGCATTGCACCCATCCCCTTGACGCCGACCCACCCCACTTGTAGTTGCTAGCCTTGCCAATTCCTCCGAGTTCTAATCACATTTATATATACCTGTGGCCAAGTCATAGGACCTGCATTCTATTTTTCGCGTTAAAGCACTTTTCTTTCTTTTTTTTCATGTTGCAGAGAGATAGATACAATATATGAACCCTACAGTATTTAATATTAATGTCTGTTGATAATGCGAATTCAACATTAAATACTTTAGGGCCTCCATCTAATATTTATCTCTCATTATAAAATATGTTTGCAGACAAGAAAATAGTAAGAAACCCTTATCGAATGCTTATCTATGCCTGAATTAATATCGACCATCGTCAGCCAGTCCCAAACATAAACTTCAAATTACCAACATTACCATATGGTTGGCCCCTATGTACTCGTGCTTATCATAACCTCAAAATAACTCCGGAAGAGACAGTCTAGATACTTGCTCTAACAATCCTATCATCTCCAGTACATGGTATAACTAGGTGGTTGCTGGTCCAATCATGCACATGACCTACGACGTTAGCCTAGAGGACATCATTTTTTAAAGCGACTCTCCTCTTGTCATCTTCATTGTTCAGCACCCTCCAATTCGGCCTTGTTTTAAGACTTAATTACTATCCATCCTCCAACCCATCCAACGCTCACCTAATTTTGTCCCACACAACTTGATCAACTACATGTAGGCATGGGCAACGGGCCCCCAAAATTTGACTACCCGCCCAATCTACCCAAACCATAATAACTAGGAAACCCAAAATTAAAGAGCAAGTAGAAGATCTTAAGATAACTCCACAACCAGCTGGCCTAGGATTTCATCTAGAAGCACCATAAATGCTAAGCTATAAAGTACCAATGAGAAGTTGTAGCCATTTCACCAGAACAAGTCTTTAACATGAATAGTAATGTTAGGGATATGAGAAGGTCAAGAGGAAATGAATAAGCATTTCAAATTAAAGTTTACACTTGAGAAAAAGACTAAGATCAACAATGGCATGGGCATCCTTGATTCTAGCTATGTTTCTTTATTACCAGATTCCCCAAAGAATGAGAGATGATAGTAAGTGAGAAAGCTTTGGAGTTGGTCCAAACCCCTAAAGGAGGACCTTCCAATCTATTTTTCCAACAACTAAAGGTTGTATGCATATAGCCAAATAATGAGGAAAAACAATGTCATACCCTATCAACTAAAGCACATTCCAAGAACATATGATTTGCATATTTAGCACAACCATTAGAGCAACCATCACACTTTAAAGCCAAATGCATCCCACATTATTGAACTTTATAATCCAAAGGGACTCCAACATGCCAAAATTTTTACATGGAAATGGAAATTTTGAGAGGGAGAGCTGGCTTCCACATTAAAAACATAAAGGAAGAAGGGATATGATCCTTGAGAAGGTTTCGACCACATTTAGACAAGAATCTGCCATATTGGTTTTGTTTCCAACCAAATGCATTGTGGCAAAGTTTAAGGGTCATAGGAAACCAGAGAACTTCCTGGATAAGAGAATGATCGCTAAAGATAGTGAGAGCAATAAAGTTTCATTCAGTGCATGAGAAAAAGTCCTTGAGCTGTAAGTGAGGGTTAACAATGATACCCTTTTGGGATAAGAAGCAGTTTCTAGCCCAATTATCATACTCAAAGTTTAAACTGCCTTCATAAATTTGCTATTGGCTTTCTTGGTGAATGATGGGCAAGAAGTTGCAAATGGCTTATCCAAAAATTAGAGTGATAAGCTTTAGCTAAAATAACACTCAAGGTACAAGCATTGATCATGTATTTTTGGTGCAAGAAATTAGCCCAAGGAGAGCATGAGACCAAAAATATCCATGTAAACTTACATTGAAGGGCTTTAATAACATTATGCAAATTCCTAAATCCCAAACCACCTTCTGAGGTGAGCCGACATTTGATTTGGAGAAATCTATTTTTGCTTAGAATGAACATATGACTCACCCAAAAAAAGTAGCTAAAGTGTTATGAATGAATCAATCACTTTCTACAAAGATCTAAGAATAGAGAGAAAATGAATGGGAATAGAAGATAGAATAGATTTTGTAACGCCCCGATCTCGGAGGTCTATGGGGTTAACTCTTGTCACCTGATAATCAATTTTAACAAAGCTAATGTATTTTCCAAATCCAAATATATATTTCCAAAGGCTCCAAATCAAACATAGAAACCTCTAATTTAATTAACCACACATATTTATATATCAAATCCTCAATACAATAAACCAAATAAAATAAATCAACTGCCCCTAATATCTCAACTAACAAAATAAAATGAAATAGAGTTTACATAAGTATCCATAAACCATCTAAACATATTGAAGTCCATCTACTAAATAAAATAAATCACCCAACTGCAATAGTACCCCGAGGTACTCAACTACAATCCTCAGCTAATCTTGCACACACATTTTATTACTAATCCTTAGCTAAACCATCAAAGTCATCTAAAACATTGTGGAGATAAAGGGGTGAGTTAACAATAGTTTAGTAAGCAGAGAACATATAGTAGTATGTAAACATAAGCATTTACAGAATTCAGAATGCAGAACAAAGCATTTACTTTTAGAATGCAAACTCAAAACTTGTTACAAAATATCAAAGCAAATCTTGTAGAAAACATTCTTATTCTAAAAATTCTTTGGCATATCATAAACTGAGACATCATCTTCATATAATATCAAAGTATCACATCAAGAAAATACCACTTTTAACCCTTGTGGTAGGGTTATAAATTACCATTATACCCGTGGCAGGGCCGTATGCCACTATTATACTCCTGGTGGAGTCGTATACCATTGTTATACTTGTAGTAGGGCCGTATACAACTATTATACCTATGGCAGGGCTATATACCATATTTGACCCTGTGGTAGGATTATAAACCATAATTATACTCGTGGCAAAGCCATATACCACTATTATACCCATGGCAGAGCCTTAACTGAAACAGAATAGAAACAACATTGAAACTAGATTATAATCAAATACAAAATAAGAAATTTATGCCAAGGTTTTTAGATGACACATCATATCAAAATAGAGTACTGAATAGTTTTAAATTATTTCACATATTAAAAATAATATAATCAAAGCAAAACTTTTTAGATTTCATATTCGCTCTTCTTCACACTTTAGAAACATAATGCTAAAAATAAGCTCATGTCTACATGCACCAGTCATGATAGCAAATACTTTCTCTTTATACAGATTTTATGAATATTCATAACAGAAATTTGAGATTGTTTTTAGGTTTCTTTTCAAAGCAAACAAGCATATTTTCAAAGTCAACCTCATTTCATTTCTTTTATGCAAAGTCTAGTATATGAACTCCGCTTACTTGACTCTTGCAGTGTACAAGTTATGCCTCAGGTCCGACCTCTAATAGTATCATAACCGAAAACAATAAGCATTTACCAATCAGTTATCAACCCAAACAAGCATGCCATTAATTTATTTAATAAACCCTAAACCAACAACTGCTTTAGTCTCGAGCATCCACTCAACTCGCAATAGTTCATCTAGAACCAGCGTAACATGATCAACTCAATAACAGTCATATAATAAACCTGGCCAGCCACATATCTCAACCCAAACCACCATTATCATCAACCCAACAACCCCTTTTTAAATCCAGCAAACTACATATCAACTTAACAATCCATCACTCAACTTCAATAGTATATAGACTCACAAGAGCCAAACGTCAAACCAACAGTTAATACTCAAACCCAAAACAACAAAAAATAAAAATAAATACGTACCCCAGATAGCCACATAACATCATTCATTAAAAATTACAATAACCATAATTCATTAAATAAGCCCATGTAACAATGTCAACAATGAGCCTAAAATTCTGAATATTTTACCTATATTCGTGTGTATGTGTAATGCCCCAATGGAAGGCCCAAAACATATAGCCTATACTGCAAAAGGAATAGTTAATGATACAATTAGAGGCTCATTGGAATCTTATAAAGAGCAATAACTTCTCCTTCCCAAGCAATGTGGGATCTCATACATTGACTACCCTTATCTTTATCATATGGAATATTACAATCTCTCCCCCGTAAATTCCCGACGTCCTTGTTGGGCCTGTTCGTTGTAGGTGGCACGACTCATATTTCTGGTTGGAATAGGCTCTGATATCATTTTTAATGCTCCAATGCAAGGCCCAAATCACATGGCTATACTCCGAAAGAAATAGTCAATAATACAATTGAAGCCCCATTGGAACCTTATAAAAAGCAAGAACTTCTCATTCTCTAGTAATGTCAGATCTCATACACTACCAATTCTTATCTTTATCATATTGTGTATCACAATCTCCCCTCCTAAAATTTTTGATGTCCTTGTCGAGTCTGTTCATTGTTGATGACATGGTTCAAGTCCCACATTTCTGGTTGGAATAGGCTCTAATACCATTTGTAATGCCTTAATGGAAAGCCCAATCCACATGGCCTATACTCCAAAAGAAATCGTAAATGATACTATTGGAGCTCCATTGGAACCTTATAAACAGTAAGAATTTCTCCTTCTAAAGTAATGTGGGATCTCACACACCTCTTACTCTTATCCTTATCCTTATCATATAGGATATCACAATAGAGCCATTTGTAACACCCCAATGGAAACCCTAACCACATGACTTATACTCCAAAAAGACAAGTGTAACGTCCATCCTTTTGGTGGAACTTTTTTATAAAATGATTTTAGAAAAGAAAAGACGAAGGGAATTACCATTCGTTTTAAAACTTTTTACTTCCATACCCAGGGTGCAAGACTCTACGTTATAAAATAAAATGTGCTTTGACAATAAAAGAGATTTATAACGGAAAAACATAAATTTCAAAGTAAAAAGGCCTCTCATGATTTAAAACTCTCATACCTAGACTTCTGTGCTCTTCCCCTTGGGTCGTGTCCATCTTGACGCGTTCTACTCATTCAATTCTTGTGGGGGAGGGCTACACATAAAAACTAAAATGAGTCGAATACTCAGTAAGCATTACTTCATACAGTTAACATATACGAACATTGGTTTTTAGTCATGCATTCATCATTCCATACATACTATACGTACATGCATGCATGCATTGCTTTGAAAATATCACTAGGCAGGGTTTTTCTTTAAAGAAAAAAAGGTTTCCTTTTCATAAAACGTTTCCCCCGTCAATGCCTTCATTTCTTAAAGAGTGCAATGCATTCATACATTCTTTCTTATCACTTTCTTTGGTCGTTGCACATTGTTATGCCCCGCATGCTAGGGTTGGCAGTCTTTTGGACCCGGATTGCTCTCGTGGCCATGAGTTAGGAACCCCTTTTCCGTCAGGGTGCAGTACTGGGCGCACTACCAATACTACTTATCTGGCATTGCAATCTGCCTAATCTAGTCCTTTGGTACCCTCTCCATTCATATGGTCGTTACGTATTTTCAAGCATTCATTCATTCAGTCCTTTCTTTCAGTTCAGTCCTTTCTTTGCAGTCCTTTTCATTTATCAGTTCATTTATAGAAAAATTTCATTTAAAAGCATGAGCTTAAACATTATCTTTTAGTCCTTAAAGCATCAGTTAAAGCACTAGGCATAGGCCTCAATATTTCTGTTTGTAGAAAATACATACAATAGATGCTGTGTATAGTCATCCATTCACATGCGTACAACTAATACTTTGGTTGCATGAAAAGGGGCTACCAAGAAGGGCCATACATACGTATACATTTAAACATTATACTTAGTGTGCTTTCATAAAACATCTTTCATGTCATTTCATAAAGCATCGTAAAGGAAAATCATTTCATTTTTTTTCATATCATCCAGTCCATTCATGTGCGTGTCAGATGGCAACCTAATGCATACACATAACCTTAGAGTCATTCTCTATGTAGTGCATAAGCAACTAAACTTAGAATAGAACCACGCTTCATTTGAAACACTCTCCTTCTATCCCTGGGCTCTTACGTATCCCTTACTATGCTAAAACCTTTGGGATCTACTTAAGTTCACTACCTCTTCCAAACTCAAGGTCTTAGCTCAAGTGCTCATCTACTAGAATGAACCCATGATTCACCTTAGGATTAAGACACTAAGACCTTTGTCATACTCTTCTTATTGACCACATTTTGACGCATGACTCAGACCGACTAAGTCACGCATCCCAATCGTAGACAATACACCCTACACCCATCACTACCTTCATGTATCTTAACTCACTCTAAATCCTCATTCCCATCCATACATGCCACACAGCTTTAAGCTAACTATGAGGCTTAAGCACCATGTAACCATGCTTAGGACAAATTACCCATTACATATGGTGAATCCATTCAGCACGTGTGTCTAACCAGATACATGCGTACCTTACCCCTTTATCACCTAAGACCAACTATAGTCCGTTGATCACTTGCTTGTATGGACAAGCGCCATACTCCAATACCAACCTTCTCTTAACTCGGCTAGCATGACTCTCCATACTACCCGTCCCTCTTGATAGCTCATTCTAACACTTGATACGACAAGACCCCATACATAACTACACCTTATGTCACGTCATATAGCTTGAGACTACTCCCAAGCTACATCATGACCTTGTAACATCACCTGATATTCTGCTACGACATTCTTACACTAACTCCTAACTTATCATGAGTACGGTCCCTCACGTACCCCTGTCACATCATGACGTCTCATCACGTTCCCACTACATCCCTCTTACACTAACTCCTCACCCATCACAAGCACAACTTCTTGTTTAACGATGTCACTTCGTGGCCTTTCCCCATCATGCTTCCGCTGCACTACTTTGATACCATCCTGGCACTTCACACATCCTCTCAGCCATAAGTAGGCTACATGGTGACACTTGTCATCTTAGACTATAGGCCACATCACGACTACTTCAGAATACTTTTTAATAGTTCCCGACACTACTCACCATGCTCTACGCTCATCAACTACACAACCATCCTTATCATCGCTACACGCCACATGGTGTATCGCTTCGTCTCATGGAGTACACTCCACATGTACTACCTTCACACACACTATGCCATATCACTACTACAGCATACATGCCATATGATGCATTAGTCCATTATATAGAGTACACTGCACGTGTACTCTTCCCAATCCATACAATGCCATGTCACCAATACAGCATATACTCCACAACCATACTACACATCACAGTCCTCAACACTATATAGCATACTTCAAAACTACACCCAACACTTCATGTACATAGCACACCACAATACAATGAACTCCACAAATACTAACAGCACAATCCACAACATAACCAATCAATTAACATCTAACATAAATAATGAGGGATAGAGGGTTATATCATCGTCGGGGTTGACTCGTGTGTTGTTCGCTAATCGTCACCATTGATGACGTTGGATGGGACGTACATAGTGGCTAAACCTTGTAAGGTGGCTATTTGGGCATTTGGATAGCTAGGTGTGGTCTTGGAAGGGCTCATGGTGGCAACAAGGGACTTAACACGGCAGATCTAATCGTGTACAATGGCTATTTTGGCCACTAAAGGTGCAGGTCTAAGCTTAGGACGGTCGACTCGGGTCGTGGTCTTAGGGTGGTGGTCTCGTGGTGGTGCCGAGGTGGCACATGTTGGAGATATGGCAACTCATGGAGTTTGGGCCATCGGTTTCACATAGGGAAATCGAAAGGAGAGCTTGGCTGGTCATGGCTGGCTATGGAGAAGCTTAGGAGGTTGCTAGTGGAGCTATGATGGTGAGGTGGAAGCAACATGGTGGCCTACAGTGGCGGATCTAGGCCGTGCGTGAGGGAGAGTCCATGAGAGAGTGAGAGAGAGGGGGGAGCTAGATGGCTCAGCTAGACATGGGGGTGGCTAGGGGAGGTCGCCGGTGGGAGAAAGAGTCTCTGGTGGTGGTGCAGTGGCCATGGGAGGTGAAGCTCGACTGTGGGTATAGATAACCCGTGCATGGAGGAGCTTCGTGTGTGTGGTCTAGGGAGAGGCTATTGGCTTCAAATCAAGGGAGGAGGAAGGGGGAGGTTAGGAGGTGCTCGTGGTGGTGCTTGGTGGTGGCCCTAGCTGACGGCGGCGGCATTAGGAGGGGATAAATGGGTGAAACCCATTTCAGTTGGTTACCACAGGAGGAAAGAGATAGCTACGTGTAGGGGAGATAGGTGGTAGCTGGCTTGGTTGCCGGCTTGAGAGGAAGTCGTTGGCGGTGGTGGTGAGGCTAGGTGGCACACAGCGTGGCCGGGCTAGGCTGAAGGAGAATCGGGTGAGAGGGAGAAAGGGGTTTCCGTTGGGCTCAAGGGAGAGGGAGGAGAGAACGGGGAAAGGGAAAAGTAAGGGAGAAAGAGAGGAAGCTAGGGTTTTAATCCAAACTCTTCATCTTGGGATCTTCAAAACGATCTAACGATGAGTTTTAAATACTAATTTGAAAATGTGTAAACATTAATTTAATTAAAAGCACTAAAAGGAATTAAGACAGAATATAATTTAAAATAAACTTTAGTTTATAACATAATATTCCTTCATCATTAATAAAATGATGAAATCTTATTTAATATATTTAAGAGAATAAGACCATTAAATTAATTTAGAGTTTTCAACATAATTTAAATCACATAATATTTTAAATAACTAAAATCATTTTAATAAAAATGATTTCCTACAATTATAATATCTTTGGAACTCTTCAAAAATATTATAATTATCTTATTTAAAATCAAGTTTAGTCAAATAACACTGGGAATATCCTATTTAAAATAATCGTGGCTTTGAAACATTGAGTTAGCTTTAGAAATCACATAATATCTTTAAAACATGCCATTAAGGTTCGGCATGCATAACGAGGCTCACAGTAGCTAGAGAGAAGGGGCAAACTGTTACATCGAACAAAATTTACTTACGTCAGAAAGAAGGAGTAGGGTATTACAACTAGTCAATGATACAATTGGAGTCTCATTGGAACCTTATAAAGAGCAAGAACTTCTCCTTCCCAAACAATGTGGGATCCCATACACCACTTACCTTTATCCTTATCATAAGAGGTATCACAATCTTCCCCCTTAAATTCCTGACATCCTCGTCAGAACAGAGTTATACAATAATCCCTCCCACAAGACACGATCGCAATACTAACTAAAATGATAAATCTGAAATTTTAAAGCGAGTGAGAGAGGATGAAAGGCAAAAATTTGATTGATTGTCAAAGAACTCGAGACAAGAAAGTTTTTAAAAAAAAAGAACAAATGAAAGGCCCACCATCTTTCAACCAAAATTCCAGCGATAGGTTTTGGTGAGAATTAATAACACTCGAACAAAGAGGTGTTGCACGACTATTCTATTGAAAAGAATAGAAGTGAAATAAAATCCATAGCTATTAGAAACAAAAGGATGAACCACAAAGAGAGAGAGAGAGAGAGAAAGAGAGAGAGAGAGAGAGAAAGAGAGAGAGAGAGAGAGAAGGAAACATGGGCTTGTCGACGAGAAGAGAGTCTTCCTTTGATAATGTTAACCACTGTGATGGCACGACACAAGCTCTATAAAGAAGCTTGTGAGTTTTTTGTGTATGAGTGTGTGTGAATGAGAATCAGTCAGTGAGTGCAAGAAGGCTCACCATTGTTCAAACACACACTTCAATGAGGAGACAAGCTGGAAACTCAAATATGGAAAAATATAACCCACGAAAATGCAGCACCAAATCTTAATGAAAATCGCATAAGAGAGTGAAAATGCAAGTGGTCTGTAGAGAGATGTTGAAAGGTAAGTAAATGAATTGCAAATAAACATGGGGATTAGAGGAATGGGGAGAGAATTTGGAAGTGGGGGAGAAAATGTTGGGATAAGAGGAGGAAGAAGAAAATAGAGAGGGGGGTTTGGGGGAAGAAACTGACGTGAAGGGAGGGAGAGAAAGATAGAATTCACTTACTGAAATGGTGCCATTTTGATCATTCATGGTCTAGTCTTCATCTGGGTCTGGGCCTGCATCTGGGTTGGGGTTTGGGCTCGAGCATTACATCCTCCCCACTTATAAAAGTTCTATCCTCGGAATTTGTCACAAGCTATCAAGATCTCTGTCGAATAATTGTGGGTACTTGACTCGCATCTCCTTTCTAATTCCCAAGACACTTCCTTGATAGCATGATTATTCAATCCCACTTTAACCAAGGGGATGGTTTGAGTTTGTAGCACTTGTTCTTTATGCTCGAGAATTCGCATAGGTCCTTCCGCATAAGAAAAATCTTCCTAAATCTGAAGGGGCCCGTAGTCAATAATGCGAGTGGATCGAGGATATACTTCCTCAACATCAAAACATGAAATACATTATGCGCCACCACAATTGCCGATGAAAGTGCCACTCTATATCCCATTGGTCCAATCCGATCCAAAATCTCAAAGGGTCCAATATATCTAGGGCTCAACTTGCCCCTCTTTCCAAATCTCATAATTCCTTTCATTGGTGCAATCCTCAAGAAAACTTTGTTTCCAACTTCAAACTCTAGCTGGTTACGGCGATTATCTACATAACTCTTTTGTTAGATCTGAGCTGCTTTCATTCTAGCCTGAATGGCATCTATCTTCTCTGTGGTCTTTTGTATGATCTATCACCCCAAAATATGTATTTCACCCACCTTAGCCCAATACAAGGGAGATCTACACCTTCTACCATATAATGCCTTATAAGGTGTCATTCCAATTGTGGCATGGTAGCTATTGTTATAAGTGAACTCAACCAACAGTAGGTGTCACATCCAAGTCCCTCTAAAGTCCAATATGCACACCCTCAATTTGAATGGTCCTTCCGTTTGTCCATCCGTCTGAAGATGAAACACAATGCCGAAATTCTACTTAGTGCACATGGCCTCCTGTATTCTTCACCAAAACTTTGCAGTGAAACGAGGATCCCAATCTGATACGATGGATACCGATACCCCATGCAATCTCACTATCTCTTGTACATATAGCTCAACTAGTTTCTTTAGCTTAAAAGAAATTTTAATAGGCATAAAGTGAGCAGTTTCCATCAAACACTATTACCCACATTGCATCTTTCCCAGTCAATGTATGTGGTAGAACTATAACAAAATCGATAGAAATATGCTAACACTTCTATTCTAGAATTTGAAGTGATTGCAATAACCCTGCTGGCCTCTAATGATCCATCTTCACCTGTTAGCAAGTTAGGCATTGTTCTACAAATTGGTCAATTTCCCTTTTCATACCATTCCACCAAAAGGATTCCCTCAAGTCCCAATACATTTTCGTACTACTTGGATGAACTGTGTAAAGAGAGCAATGCGCTTCTTCAAGGATGATTATTTTTATTTCTTCATTGTCAGGCATACACAATCTAACTCCAAACCTTAGTATTTCATCTTCAAAAATGCTGAACTTGGATTTTTTTCCTTTTTCTACTTCTTCCACCAATCTCGCTAACCCTAAATCTTCTTTCTAGGCATGCTTAATTTTGTCTGTCAAAGCTGGTTGAACCATCAAACTAGCTTCCAATGCCAGTTGGTCACCAGTAACAACCTCAATAATGGAATTCCAATGATTGTCGAAGAACTCTAGACAAGAAAATTAAAAAAAAAAAAAAGTAACAAATGAAAGGCCCATCGTCCTTTAACCAGATTTCTGGCGATAGGTTTTGGCAACAATTAACAACACTGGAACAAAGAGGTGTTGCACGACTATTCTGTTGAAAAGAACATAAGTCAAATAAAATAAAAATAATACAAATTCAGGAAAAATACATTTGAACTAAATCTATATCAACCGGAAACAAAAGGATGAACCATAGAGAGAGAGGAAAACATGGGCTTACCAATGAGAAGAGAGTCCTCCTCCAATGACGTTAACTGCTATGACATTAACCGCTAAAGGGGTATGCACGATGAACGACTTCGTAAAAGGCGAAAAAGTCTCCAAGTAGTCAATCTTTTCTTGTTGTGTGTAGCCTTTAGCAACTATATAGGCTTTGTATTGCTCATTGAAGCTATCAAAATTTTGTTTAATTTTGTAACCAATTTACACCCAACAACTTGTTTATTTGAAGGTAAGTAAGTTAGAGAAAAAGTTTTATTATCTTCCAAGGCCTTAATTTCAGTACCCATGACATTACATCAAAAAAAAAAAAGTAGGCTCTTCTTAAGAAGAAATGGAAAGGGTAAAGACTTTATGGGAATGAGAAAGCTTAGAGTATGATAGCACAAAAGAAAGTGGGTGTTGAGTACCTAAAACAAGAGCATTGTTTCGAAGGAATCAGACGAAATGGCACTACAAGAAAAAGGGTCAATTGCGGCGATTTTTAATTTGTTGCAATTAGAATCGCTGGAATTGATGCCTTTTTGCGGCGATTTTAGTTTTCGTCGCAGGATTAAAAAGAACTTACCATTTGCTGGGCGCGGAATACTGTGCAACTTAATTGCAGCGATTTAATTAGGTATTACGGCGATTTTTTTCACTGAAAAGTTCAAAAATAATTACAACGGACAAACAATCGCTGCAATTGATCTCTGGGCGCCAAAGCTTTTGGATTGTTTTCTTTTCCCCCCGAAACATAAACACATTTCTTCTCTTTTTTTTTTTTACTCTATTCTTCCCCATCCCCGAGTAACCACGATCACTGTGATACCCACCCTCTCATCAGTGGCCATTGTTTCGAGCCCAGAATCGGAGATCACTCCTCCCGTTCCTTCGCACTCAAGCCACTCAAGCCATCTGCTCCCATTTTTCTGCCCTAGAGTAGTGTCTGTTTCCTTCGCACAAAAGCCGTATAGTTCGTTTCTTGTCGACGCAGCACCACTCAAGGCAGGCAAAGAGAAGCCATTGAACATGCTCAAAGATGGAGGCGCCTTGATGCAGCCGAGGCCCAACTCAAGGTCCCTCCTCCTCACCTACCCATCTAATTTGACGAAATCGTGACCCCCTTTGTGTGTTTTAGCTTTTATTTTGCTTTTTTTTTTCGGATTCTCTAATTGGTTTATGATTAGAGAATCCGAAAACCTCAGATTGATTTTATGGATCAGAAAACTCATTTTACATTTGGTTTATTAATAAATTATTAGTTAGGCTCTGCTTCTTTCTTGGAAATAAACTCGTCTCATTTCAATTTGAGTTTGGGTTTCGTCACAGCAGTAGCCCGTAGCAGCAGCAGCACCAGCACATCCTGATGTGAGTTTAGAAAAATAGGTAAGGGCGTTTGAAATTTGTTTGTCAATGTTTGTGTTTGATAATAAATGATTATTAGTTGAAGATCTTTTAACACAGATTGTCTAGCCAATTCTATGGCTTTAGTTCTATTTTACCCTATATATTGTCACCTTTGCTTCTGCTTTGTTCTTGAGGACCACTGTCCCAATTTCTTAATTTATACATCAAATCTGGTTGGGCTGGTTGATAGCCATTGCTTTCAAAAGAACCATAGGAAAGATGTAAAACATCTTTATATCAAATAGCACTTACTTGACCATTGAACTCTATGCCCTCTGTTGCTACACAAACACATATTTAATCAAATTGATGTGATGGAAATCATTGATATTTCATTGTAGAAAACCTAGCTACGATTTCATGCCTTGCATAAGGCTTCAGACAAAATGAGATTTATGTAATCCACTAGAGCTTAACCGAACTTGATATATATATATATATATATATATATATATATATTACTGTACGTTCATAGAAGTTCAAAAAGAAAATGATATGAATCAGTGGCACTTGATGTTGATGTCACAATGAGAAAACCTGCAGTGTTTTCCATTGTGACAATCTGGTTATTTTGTGGGGTTTTTGTTCTTTTTGTGAAACTAAGCTCCACATGCATATTGTTTTAAAAAATAGCAAAAATCTAAAATTGTTATTCATCACTATCTAATTTGTCCTCATTGGATATAATCAGTAAGTGGTTTCTCTACCATGAAGGATCTTTCAGCTTTTCCTTCCCAACACTCCTCGGGCATAAGGTACAGGGAAATCTTTGTAACAATGTCACCCACAGTAAAACCCTCTATGTATTCACAGTTCAACACACGCATTCATATACTTTTCTGTGCATGTGTTTATATTTTTCTGTGTATATTATCTTGATCAGTATTATATTTATAAATGCATGCATGAATGAAGATATATTTGTCAAAACCGACCAAATTAATTAGGAGCCCACCACAAAAGGGGAATAAATAAATAAAACCTAAAGGTGAGATCATCAGGACCAAAACAGTGAGCTAAAACAAGTGTAAAACAAGTTTCTTTTTTCTGTTTTGGATAAATAGGGTTGGGGGTTCATGCATATTACAACTCTAAAAATAGTCAGTGAATGATCAGTAGCATATTCTCTCTTTTCTCTAAGGGAAAAAGGTGGCTACCACACCTCTGAAGCTGTCATTCTATCTCTAAGCTTTAAGATATAGACAAGTATATATGTGATTAGATTGAGCTTGAGAGAGAGAGTGAGACATTATCATTATTTTCCACGACTGTCTGTTTGGGTTTTGAAAGAGTTATTTTCTACAACTGTCATATTTTTCATTTCATTCTCTCACTCTCTTATTCATTTATCATAACAATCTGTAGCAGTACAAAGCTTTCATCATCATTAAGCATAGACCAACCCTTCGGTTTCTCCCCTCACTTTGGTCAGTCTCTCTTTCTCTCTCAGTCGACACACAAACTTGCACACGCGCAACAACATATAATTAAATCCCAACAATTTGCAACTATCCTGTTTCTTTTTCACTCACAAGGGTGGCTCTCTGGATCTAATTATATGCTGTCCTATTTCTTTTGCACACACACACTCTATAATCAAATCATGCCATGACATGGTTTGCCAAACTTAGAAAATTTGGATCACCAAGTGTGGTGATAATTATATATGCATATTTAAGTGCTAAAAAGTTTCAATTAAAGGTTGATGATGAGGAGCTAGCATGTTTGATGAGGGCACGGGAATATAGGGATTTGGGGAGAAGACTAGGTCATATTGTGAGCCATTATATATGTAGGCCGGTTGTATGAGTGTGATGGAAATTAATAGAAAATTAATGTGCATATATTATATGGTATATATATGTGGCCTGCATGGAAAGATCTAAAACAGAACATCTAAAACATCTATTTCTTTTTAATTATGACTACTAGCATTTCATTATCTTTTTTTTATAGCTATGACACTGGACATGGATTGAAAGAATCTTGGCTTATGACTTAACTGGCTCCTCCCAATACAATCTTTATTGGTTACACAATTGCCCCTCAATAATGTGTTGGGTCAACATCTTGTTTTTCTTTCATCTGATCAACGACAATAATCACATCATATCTGACTTGAAAAGTTTCAGTTTGGTAGAGTCACTCACTCACTCTCTCTCTCTCTCTCTCATCATTATAAGCACATAAACTTGGGTAGGACTGAAACAACAATATATATGCAACTTCTTTTTGTCCATATAGGTGAATCCCATCGCTACATGTGGAGGGTTTTCCGCATTAGATTCCTGAGTTTTCTGCCATCCATTAATTTTCCTCCAAAGCCCATCTTGACTTCGTTTTCCCGCGATGGAGTGTTGAGTGTTAAAATAAAGCAATAAGGACAATTGTCAAAGTGAGATGAATTTAGTTGTTAGACTTGGGGGATGGTTGACTTTATTTTTGAGGTAAAAACAAAAAGCTCGACACCTTTCACTATTGGCAACGTGGCTGGATGATATTGGCCTGATTTAAATAGTTTCCAGCTTGGAAAGTTTGCGACTTATAGGTAGACATATGTAAAAGCAGTGACAATTCATTATCTTTGTATTTGATAAAATAAATAAATAAAATTTCTAGAAGTAGAAGAGGAAAGGAAAATTGGCAAAAAAAAAAGGTTGGGGGAGCCAAAATCTTGCTATTCGATCTTTATCTATAATTTAAGTTTCCAAAAATATATATTATAGAATAAATATAAATTCATTTCTTAATTTTTAAATGCATAAAAAAATTAAGTTTCAGCTTAATTATTAGTAATCATATTAAAGATATTAATATAAACAATTATAATCACATCATATATTAATTCTCTCGTGTTCACTTGTTATATATATATATATATATATATTTATATATATATACGTATATATATAAATAGAATATATATGAAGGCATAAAAGAAACATTAATTTTTGTTTATGGTCGTAGGAGGATTGTAACAATAATTAACATATTAATCTTATAAAATCTGTGGAGTTTAGAAAAGAACTAATAGCCATTAGTTCATGATATTAGAATAAGTCACAGATTTTTTTTAGGATATAGTAATGTAATGACCCGATCATATATTAGTAGGGTTAATTACGGATATTTTATTGGGCTCGATAATTAGACTATTTTTTTTTTCCGGTTAATATTTTTATGAATGAAGTAGGATTAAAATTTTAATGTAAGATATATTTTAAGATAGGTTTCTAAATAGTGTCTATCTATTTATTATTTTTTTATTTTAAACTTAGAATTAAGTCTCCATTACTATTATTATTATTATTATTATTATTATTATTATTATTATTATTATTATTATTCTATTATTATTATTATTTTTATTATTATTATTGATTGTTTTAATAGAATTTTAGTGTGAACTGATTTGTGTAAGCTCTAGAATCCTTCATTTTTTTTTCTCCTCCTATCTTCACCCGTAGACCCGAAGTGCTTATCCCCTATCTAGTCGATTAAAATCATAGTGGGAAACCAACTCCCAACACCAGACTAAACCAACCCAGCCACGTTCGGCTTCCCCACACCGCACGTCTCACACTCTCATGCATGCACATCACGTACGCCTCTTGTACCGATCGACTTAGTGTTTATATCCTCATAGGATTAGGTCTTCTATGTGCAGCCAACTTCCTCCTCTCCCTTGCCTATATATCCCAACCGAAACCTCCTGTAAAACACATACAAAACTCACACCAAAACCAGTTTCTGGAGTATAAACCGAGAGGCCAATAGCAGTGCAATCCGAGCCCTCCTGTTGCCAACCTGTGAGCTCCATCCATCACCATCACCGCTGCCCAACAAGCCACGACCACCACCTTGCGGAAGCCGTCGCCCAGCCACCAAAAACCACCCTAGAAAATACTCTGTTTTGCTGCACCGAAACAGGGGAAGTGTTTTCCCACCGTAAGCCTCTCTTGGCCCAGCCATTACTGACCACCCTGGGTCACCGAACCACCACCACGAAGCCAGAAACTACCGACCAACCCAACCCCGGCATCCCCACTTCATCCCGGTAAACCCAAGACCGTCGCTGCCCTCCTCCTCTCTCTCGGTCGTTCCCAACTTCACAGAACTCTCCCTCCCCTCTCGACTTCGCACCACCGCAGTGAAGTCTCCAGCTGCACCAACTCCACTTCCAGCCACCTTGAGCCACCGTCCAGCCCATCCCCCGTCGCACACACCTCCTTCAGTGGGCCTCCGTTCCCTCGCACAACACTCGGTTCTCTTCAAAATACAATACGTAGGCTTAGTTAGAATAATGCATGCATAAGTGTGTGTTTACAATAATGCCCTTGGCTGCCTCTAACACTTGCCGTGTAACCTGCTCTTATTTTTGCACTGAATATCACTTGGTATAATATGTTTGGGTCGGTTTCGATACACTGCATGTGGTAACTATGTTTTTTTTTTACTTTGAACCGAGCCCTCTATATGTTTTGAACCTCTCTTAAGTTTTTAAATGAACTTGTATTTTAAATTGGATTTGATCTTATATTATTGTTTTAGTAATTTTTGTTGGGCTTAAGTAAATGATGATGGGTTGAACTTAATACTTTAAGTTGTGTTTAATTTTATAAGTATTAATCATAGACTTTTTCCTTATAATAAGGTGTTGAAGGAAAATGAAATTATTTTAAATATACTATCAAGTTCAATATTTTGTTAATATTCTTTTAAAAGCTTAATAATAATTTATTGTGTTATACTTTAAATAAAATAAAGAAATATGTTAAGAGTATTTAAATAATATTGATAATTAATATATTTCTTATAAGATTAAATAATTATGTTAAGAAAGTAAATCTATTTTAAGAATTTAGATTTTTATGAGTTATTTTAAAATAGCCCAATTGTTTTACTAAGTTATAATATGTTATTAGTACTTTCTAAGTAATTTAAGATATTAAGATTTATTGTTATTAGCGATAAGCAGAATATTTATTTAACTATTTTCTAGATTATGAATTTTAATTAAGTAGAATATTAGGATACGGGTTCCTAGACAAGTTTAGTGACTTTTAAATACGGGTTCGATTGGAATATTTACGGATATTACACGCTCATTGTATAGGTGATCGATTACGTGCGGAAAATAGTGGATTAGCGCTGCAAGGTAAGTAGCATGATCATACCCTTACACGTATGTGCGGTAAACGACATGTCTTTTATAAAAATATTATGCATGAATAACCTCTATTGGAAGCCCCTTTTTACGTACCCAAGACATGATAAAAATATGATAATCCATATTTTATGTAAATAATTATGCATCAAGATATTTATGAAAACTCATGATTTTATTAAAGAAATTATGCATCAAAAGATTTCTGAAAAGTTATGATTTTATGTGAGAGTTATGGATTAAAATAATTTATGAAAAGCCATGCATGATTTTATGTGAAGATTTAAGCATTAAAGTATTCATGAAAAATCATAATTTTATGTGAGAAGTCATGCATTACGACATGTTATGAAAGAATGTGATTTCATTTGAAATCTATGATATGATATGACAAGTATGAATGTGATTTCTTAGAAAATCTATGATATGACGAGTATGCAAGTATGGTTATGATGAAATATAAATGATAAGATACGTAACGGCCAATGTTATGATATGAAGACGGAACCTATGTTATGGGCATATTGCATTGCCAGGTCGTACATGCTGGTAGTGCACCCAGTATGTCTTCCTTATGTATGGATTCTACAACCCGTGGCCACGGGCGGAATCAGAATCTATTTAGATTCGCTAACCCTAACTCACAGGGGTCAACAGTGGGTAACGGCCTATGACAAGTGAAAGATAAACTCATGTTCATGTTCATGTTATTTACGTATGTATTTATAAGTAAGCACGTTTTTCAAGAAACCTTATGTTTATTATGTTTACTGTATGATGTGTGCTTATTGAGTATTCGACTCATTTTATTTTATTTTCATGTTTTTAAACCACTCCAGGTGATGAAATTTATGAATATGAGACTGCAGGACAGGACTTGACCCCGGGAGGTGAGACAGAGGCCTAGACAGATTATGATATGATTAGCTTTTATGGTTTAAGATTTAAGTAAATTATTTTGATAAGCACATGAGACTTCCATATTTTTTTAAATAACTGATTCCGCAGACTCTATGTTGGATTTTAAGTATTAATTAAATTATATTTTATTTATGGAATCTTTTGCATCTCGCTCGTTATTTAAAAGAAAAAGTTTTAGTTAAGTTCAGTAGTAGCACACTGGCTCTCCGAAAAATTCTAAAATGTCTTTATTGGGGAGCGGGGTGTTACAGGTAATTATATATATAACTATTATTTAGGTACGTAGTCATTGATTCTTATCTTCTTTCAAGCTGGTGGATGTTCTTTCTTTTTTATCCCCATAGTTAGACTCATTGTAATAATATATATAACTATTAATTAGGTATGTAGTCATTGGGCTCTATATACATGTTTTTGGTATTAATATATAAATTCTGGTAAATATGTAATGGCTTGTTTCATTATGCAGTCTTTTATTTCTTACGGTTAGATGTTTCCTAAATAGATGCTAATGTGTGTATGATTAGGAACAATTGTACGGGTGAGTTAAAGAAGTTGGAGTTTTCTGTGCAAGCGCCTGCAAATTACACATCATGGGGCCCGTTTGAGGTAATTTAGTGTAGACATAAAAGCCATGACTCTTTATTTTGACTAAACAATTTATATTTGAGGAACAATAGGCATTTGCTTGAAAAATGTTACATTGCTTGTCTTGGCTGATCCATAATGTGTTGCTTTTGGGCTTCGTTTACATGTATATGTTATTTTTATGTAACAACTTAGTTTTCTTAATTTCTGGTCAGATGTATACCGAGAATCTAATTCGGTCTTACCACAGTATAGCTGAGTTGTAATGCATGTGGGGAACATATAATCAATGATGAGTTATAAATCAAAACTAATGAAATTGTAATCTATAAATGTAATTGTCGCTTGATTCAAGTTAATACATTCTATCGTCGTATTATGGTGTGTAAATCTGTTTGTGAATACTTGTTTTAGAGTTTGCATCATGCCTATTTCATTTGTAAGGTTTTCAAGCATGGTTTCAGCCATATTTCCCATATGCATTGAACCATGCTGAAGTTAGAAATTTCAAATGCATTTTGGGTTTTCTGAAATTGGTTTTGTGATACTCGTATTTATACTCCAGCCACAATTTAGAGTATGATTACTTAATAGTTTGTGAGGCAAGGTATTTTCTGTGGGTCAAAATGCAACTTCTCGAACATTTATGGGTCTAGAAATAATTATGTGGAAATTGAAGTATATGAGCATATGGGTGTTTGTTGAAGTAATATTGTAGTGGATGATGAGTAGTTCAAAAGAGGGATTTAACGCTTAGTATATCATATATCCACACTCAGGAACCACCCCCCTTCCATATTGAGCATCAGGTCGAGATAAAAGTACCTGATGGCATGAAAGGATGATCATTCCAAAACATTAATAATGGTGAAAGATGTAAAGAAATACAACATAAAGTTATTTGATATAAACCCTCCCCCCAATATCACATCACACTTTGGTATCTCCCCCGAAATTAAAGCCTAGTCTGATGGATATGGCTACTGACTGCCATTTATAAATTCATGATCAAGAAGGGAAAATGGCGTCCATGAAAACATACGACATTCAAACTCCTTTGATCTCCAAGAGTCATTAAACAACACGTCGTTAAAGTACAATCAATGTTGAGAACTTTCCAAATTCCTTTTCACAACCTCCCTATTTTTGCCCAAGTATTGTGTTCATAAGTGCAGTTTAGATGAGGCTTATGCAATTCATAGATGCCATAATTGTTTTCCTTATAAGTAATGTAAGGTATGCAAGCATACCATTTACACGCTTCCCTTCTATCCATAAATCTTCCTACTCTTTTGTAGGTGGACCATCTACTTAGAATCTTTGTATGAGCCTTGATCTAGAATATACCAACAATGTTCACATATATATTATTATGTTTAACATGTTTACATATATTTTCTGCAGCACTTCACTACTCCTGGCATAAACACAATAGGCATTTGTTCAACACTATCTCTTCGTCACGACACAACGATCTTCATGACAACCCCGGTTAGTATCGTTTTCAACATCTTCTCTAGTGCTCCACAGGCAAGTAATTTCGACTCGCCTGCTTAATTTGCTCAGCAATGCACTTTCTCAGATTCTTTATTCATCCTCCATATAGTTAAATTGAAGTTATCTGATTAACTAATATGTATATTTCAACCTTCTTAGATGGACAAAAGCTGGATGAACTTGACCAATAGACTTCGTTTGCCTGCATATGCCGAGGGGGTTAACACTTTCCTCACCTTGGCACGAAACCATTCTCAGG
The DNA here is from genome assembly GCA_029856935.1 of Cyclocarya paliurus. Taxonomy (NCBI): domain Eukaryota; kingdom Viridiplantae; phylum Streptophyta; class Magnoliopsida; order Fagales; family Juglandaceae; genus Cyclocarya; species Cyclocarya paliurus. Next base: position 16,050,377 of record CM056951.1, read on the forward strand.
GCAGTGATCGCATTCGGTGTCCATGTCGTTCATGCTGTAATAATCTCTTCTTGCCTATATTTCATGTGGAGACTCACTTGTTCATTAATGGGATCAATCCAAATTATACTCAGTGGATATTTCATGGAGAGGAGGAAATACGGAGTTTCAATGACAACGACGACAATAGTGTTGCTGATTATTCTGATGAGTACATTGATGACATGGACCATATGTTAGATGACATTCGGGCAGGCACATTCGTCGATGTTCCCCAAGATCATCGCAGTCCATCGCCAATTCGTGGATCAATACCTGATCCTTTCCCAAGTTCATCTTTCGACCAGTTACTAGAGGATGCCCGACGTCCACTTTTTACTGGCTGTACAAAATTTTCAAAACTGTCATTCATTGTAAAGTTGTTACACATTAAGACACTCGGTGGGTGGTCAATAAATTCGTTTGATATGCTACTAAACTTGTTGCGGTCTGCCTTTCCTGATGCTGAATTGCCACATTCATATGAGGAGTCAAGGTCATTGGAGCGGGGTTTGGGTTTCAATTATCACAAAATTCATGCATGCCCCAATGACTGCATCTTGTTCTGGAAGGAAAATGTTGATCTTAATGAATTCCTATCTGTAAGGCTTCAAGGTGGGTGCCTAATACACACAAGGCACGTCTTATCCCTCAAAAGTGTTGCGGCATTTTCCTTTGAAGGCAAGATTGCAACGTCTCTTCCTGTCTACAAAGATAGCAAGTGATATGAGATGGCATAAAGAGCAACGACCGATCGATGATGCTAGCTTGAGACATCCTGCAGACTCAGAGTCCTGGAAGAGATTTGATGAAGAACATAGTTGGTTTTCTCAGGATGCTTGCAATGTTCGGCTTGGGATGGCAAGCGACGGTTTCAATCCTTTCAACAATATGGCTAAACCATATAGCATTTGGCCAGTAATCATGGTCCGTATAACTTGCCGCCGTGGTTGTGTATGAAAGATCAATTCTATATGACATCCCTTATTACTCCTGGGCCAACATCTCCAGGTAATGACATCGATGTTTACTTGTAACCGTTAATCGATGAACTGCTTGAATTGTGGGAACATGGGATTCCCACGTATGATGCCTCCACAAAGGAAACATTCATGCTGCATGCTGCATTAATGTAGACAATTAATGACTTTCCAGCGTATGGGAACCTCTCTGGCTAGTCAACAAAAGGAAAATTAGCATGTCCATCCTGTAATGTGGGCACAGATTCCATCTGGTTGAAGTATGGCAGAAAATATTGTTATATGGGACATCGTCGTTTCTTGCCGCAAGATCACATGTGGAGAACGAGAAAACATTTGTTCAATGGTAGAAAAGATCAACGCATACCACCAAGGGTTTTAGAAGGAGCTGATGTTTTAGCCCAATTACAGATGCTTGGGGATGTGCAATTTGGTAAATCTCATCAAAAGAGGAAACGCACTGCTGAAGAGCTGAATTGGACAAAGTATAGCATTTTTTTCAAGCTACCGTATTGGGTAATCCTGCGTCTTAGACATAATCTAGATGTCATGCATATTGAGAAAAATATTTGTGATAACATCTTGTGCACTTTAATGAACATTCCTGGTAAAACGAAGGATAATATCAATTCTCGACATGACTTGGAGATTTTATGCTTCAGAAAAGAATTACATTTAAAGTATGAAGGTGAACATGTTACAATGCCACATGCATTGTACACATTACATGGTGATGAAAGGAATAAATTTTGTGAATGGTTGGCAGATGTGAAATTTCCAAATGGATTCACTTCTAATATCTCACGTTGTGTTTCTGTACGTGATTGCAAATCTCAGGATTGAAAAGCCATGACTGCCATGTTTTCCTGCAAAGATTACTTCCTATTGCTGTTGGGGAGTACTTACGAACTGATATTGCCTTGGCCTTGACTGAACTTAGCACTTTCTTTAAGGAGTTGTGTGCCCGAACCTTGGATGTTAACCGTCTATCTCGACTCCAAATTGATATTGTCACAATTCTGTGCAAATTGGAGATGATATTTTCCCCTTCCTTTTTTGATATAATGGTTCACTTAGCTGTCCACTTACCCCGTGAGGCCATACTTGGGGGTCCAGTACAATACAGGTGGATGTATCCATTTGAGAGGTATCTCGGGAAGTTCAAGCGGTATGTTAAGAATAAAGCCCGCCCAGAAGGCTCAATAGCTGAAGCCTACATTCACATCGAATGCTTGACTTTTTGCTCAATATATCTCCAAGATATTGAGACGAAGTTTACTCGAATGGACCGCAACATTGATGGTGGGGAAGCAGAGAATGTAGATGGATTCAAGATTTTCAACCAGAAAGTTCGTCCCATGGGTGTGGCTTCCAACTTGCAATTATCAGATAAACTCCTTAAGGAAGCCATCTGGTACGTCCTCAACAACTGCGATGAGATTGGACCGTACCTAGAGTAAGCATCTATTATCTCTCAAGTTTCAACTCATTTCCATTCTTATAGCTATTCTTCGAGAATCCATTTATGTTGTATGTCCCTTAAGTAACGTATGTATATTGCTTGGACATGTTTTGTGCTCTCCAAATGCAGGGAGCACTACGAGAAATATAAGGTGCATAGCTCAAGTTGTATCGATCGAACACATCAAACTGAGTTTCCAACTTGGTTGAAGAAACGTGTAAGTTAGCTTGCTCCCTCCCTACTTATATGAACTCGATCTTTTTGAACTAAGTTTAACAAACTATAAGTGATGACCTAAACACAATATTGTTGTAGGTTCAGACCAACGTATCACCAACCCACTTGATGTGATGAATGATTTGTATGCTTTAGCTTGCGGTCCTGAACCTAAGGTTGCATCCTATGCTGCTTGCATCATAAATGGCAAAAGGTTCCATACCAAACAGCGTGAACTTCGGCGGCGTACACAAAATTCTGGAGTGTTGGTAAATGGTGACGAAAGTACAAATAATGTTGACTTCTACTGTGTTATTAATGATATCGTGGAGTTACGCTACATGGGTTGGCGTCGGGTGTACTTGTTCATGTGTGATTGGTTTAACGTTGGTGATGCAAGACGAGGGATACACGTTGATAACCATATGACCAGTATCAACATGGACAGGACTTGGTATAAGAATGAACCATTTGTGTTGGCATGTCAGGCTTCTCAGTGTTTTTACATCAGAGATATAAGGGCAAAAGGAAGATGGTTTGTGGTACAGAAGTACACGAATAGAAATGTATACGACATTCCATCGGTGCCGAGGGTGTTAGAAGATATTGATGGCGAATCAAGTGATGATGATCCCTATCAAGAAAATGAGTCATTTCCTGATTATGCACCATTGCAGGGTGATGGATGTCCAGTGCCAACTCCATTGAATAGAAGTGATATCGAACCTATTCAGATTGATGCACGAGAATTCATTGGTTTGGTTGGTCAAAACATAAATTCAGTAGATTTTATTGACGATGGCATGGTTGCTTCTGGTTCAGGAGATGCTTATGGTGATGGAGAATATTCAGATGAGGATGACTTATCCACAAACAATGAGTCTGTGTCAGAATAGACAACTAGTCGAAAAGTTGACATTGTGTGTCCTATAGCATAGTTTACATTTTTTTTAATGGTATGTGGCCAATATAAATTACACAGGCTCACATGTATGTTCCTTTCAACTCATGATCCAGTTACCTTTGATTGAGCAATTTGGGTCAAGTAATGTATCTTTTCATAATCAACATAATTTATTTCAAGTTATGGGGCCCGAATGTGAACTTACTATGAATAAAGCTGTAATGATAGATACATCCAGTTCCAAATTGGAGGTAGCCATTTATAAGTATGGACTTACATATTGGTTGGGAAGATTTCACAATTAGACATTGTTAAGTTTGTTTAAAATTGAGTTTCACGTGTGAGAAATATGAACAAACTATGAGTTGCCATGAATTATAACTAATAATGTTGTGCTGCAAATAAATTGAACCTATCGCATGAATATTGTCTGCAACTGGCAAAGCATAAAACAATTAATTATTTGACCTATGCAATATCGGGGTTGATTTATTTTTTAATAACCATGAATTACAATAATTAATGAGGGAAGTGAACTAATAATTAAGTGAATATTGTGTGTTTTATAGTTTATCTTATGACATCAAATATTTGTTTGGATTTCTAAGTTATTATGTTACTTATATATTGATATTATTGCATCTCAAGTGGGGGGAAAGAGGACTTTTGTTGCAGTCAAAGTAGGTCCTATATTGTAATTAGCAGAGAACATTCCCAACTTCAGTCTTCAAGAAATGACGAGTAGGTACATTCAAGGTAAATATTGTGACGATTAAGTATTTTCTTATAGTAGGTTGTGTGATCTTTTTCATGCATGTTAGTTCATTGCATCCATAATTGCAACAAAACTTCCAATCTTGTAGGTTTGCTTTTATTCTCATTCATGGTAGAGTTCCATCTTAAAGAGATTGCTATATATATATATATATGTGTGTGTGTGTGTGTGTGTGTGTATTAAACAAAATTAATTCAGCCATAATGTGATTTGTAGATATTAGTTGTATAAAAAATGGGTATTAGAGTCATGTTTCAATTAAGGTGGATAATATGATTTATGAAATGGATTGGAAACACTTGTAACTCACATGGAATGTGGTACAAATGCAGGTGATGCGATGGGAGAAAGTTCTCGAGGAAGAGTGGCTACGCGAGGTATTCGTGCGTAACGATTTGTACCGTATACATGTAGAGCCCGCCGACCACGAGGCCTTCGAATCGCTTCATACCACAGCGCTAGCTCAGAGTCAGATCAGTTAGGATCAGATGACTCAACGCAGCCTCCAGTCGTCCATGGGACCCACCAGGTCCAATTGATCAAATGCCCCCACCCGAGCCGAATAGGGAACCATCACCGTAAGAGAACCCCCACCCATTGAAGACAATATTGGTATGGTTTTCGTTTCTATTTTTTTCAACACAAAACCCGTAGGACATATAGGTGTACACAACACAAGATTAAATGATGAAGACTGATTGACAACACAACACAACACAAAACTGTTCATTCAATTCAGGAGCAATCATTGATGGAGCAACTAGATTGCAATCTAGAATGCAATTCTAGGTATGTGTGTGGCCACTTTTCTTTCTCTAATACTTCTAAACTATAGCTCAACAACTCACAAATTCTTTATATATAATTCTTACCCTGAATTCTACAGATAGATAGACATTATAATGCTGAAAACTTCAATAGTTTAACAAACAAAATTAGTGTATTGTTTATCCAAAGCAGAAAAAAGGAAAGAAATGGCAGCAAATGATGTTCCATGTTGCTGCAGCCAATGTTATGGGTGTATCTGGAAGAGATTTGCGGGGTTCTTGTTTCATTTTCTGGCGACTTCTCATCAGGCCTCACCCTAGGACTCATGTCTCTTAGCCTGGTTGATCTTGAGGTCCTTTCCAAGGCTAGTCAGCCTCAAGATAGGAAGAATGCAGGTCATTAATTAGGTGAATCCTCCTTTTTCACTAATAAATTACTCTATCTATGGTATGTTCTCCGAATAAGTATGCAATACTTGTATTTATAAATACAGTATATTTTATATGAATCCTCATATATTGTTCTCAATGTATCTTGATGGTCTATACCTTCTTGGTAGCAGAGAAAATTATCCAATTGTCAAGAACCTCACTTAGTCCTCTATACTCTACTCATAAGCAATGTCATGGCAATGGAGGTATGATATGTTTCAATTAAGATATATATATACTTTTCACTTGTGATATAGTTTGCTGATTGATTTCCTATTATATATCTAAACCATATAATTTGAACTGCGTACATGATGTTAAACTTATACTTGGGCTGCCATACTGATATCAGTCACCTGTACTAATTGTTGGTGAGGTAAATTCGATCACATGGATTTTTTCTTTATATCGATTGAATGTGTTATGAAGACTGATAATACTATTATCTGATTTGTTATTTGGACAATCGTTTATCAATTCATAAATACACATATGGCCATATATGAAGTTTATATACTAGACCTGTTTTATTTTCCCAGATTATTCCACAAGCGATTATATCAAGGTATGGACTAAGTAATAGAAGCAAAACTCTCTTTCCTAGTTCAGTTGATGAGATTGGTCTTCTTTCCATTATTTAGAAACATATAATGGATGGATTCTTTGGTGATACATGACAACGATACCTATCATTTTTGGATTCTTTGGTTATATTCTTTGGTGATATTCTTGTTGGATTCTTGGTGATACATGACCTGTTTTACACGATCAACTCTCGAATTGTAGCATGATTAATTTGTATTTGATGTTTGCAGGCTATGACTATGTGGGACATATATTTGCTGTGTATGTCCTATCTGAAGGGTTTGTTTGTTAAAAGTAGAACGTTTGGACCAGTGATGGGAGGAGCAAGGCCAGTTTCTGGTTTATTGGTGGGTCTCCAATTATGTGAAGGTTAGTCTCTGTAAATCATTCTTTGCAAAACCAGCTTTAAGAAATGTGGGAATACTGATAGTCAGATGTATTGTGCACTATAAATATGGTTGATTTTTTTTTTTACCTCATGGGGGATAACAGATATTTTGGCCATTTAGAGAAAAAGGGGGTGTGAAACACTTATGACATATATTCACATAAACTCATCTCTTGAGCAAATGCTAACTTTTATTGGTATTTATTTTAAATGAAAATGTAAAATCAAGTGGGAGTAGGATATGATGTACTTACTGTATAGGACATGCTTTAAATGGAAGTCTAACCGATGAAAATGATAGAATCTTAGGTAGAGATTTTCAAAGTTCTGACAAATTGTAAAGAGGCACAAAGACAGCTACTCTTTCAGGCATGAAAACTTGGAAGAATAGCTCCACTGCAGAAATTAGTATAAAGTTGGTTGATGAAATGGAGAAAATCTGATTCAGGTTAGGCTGCCACTTCTTTCCAAGCTGTCTCCCACAGCCTGTTTCTCTTTGCATTATAGGCTTAGTTAGTGGGAAATATTAAATTCCAGTCCTTCATTATTGAACTATATGTATAGCCTTTCATATCGCTATAATCGATGCCTTTTTTTATATTGTTTTTAAGGAGTGGTAGTAATACTAGAGAGAGAATGAAAATAGACCTTTAAGCTCTTTT
>CM056951.1:16057665-16072665 GCA_029856935.1 Cyclocarya paliurus
TTCCCTAGTATGTGTATGTCTCTTGGTTCATTTCTCCAGGGATCTATTTTTCTTAGAATTCGCTTGGAGCCTTTTAGCTTTTACTCCATTCTATCATGTCTAAAACCCACCAAGCCTTTCTATTGTGCAGTCTTCCCATGAAACCATAACGTTTGTTCTTTGTAATTACTTTTATGTCCTTGAGTTATAGTCTAGTGCAGAGTTATATTTTCACTGAGCTCAAATTATAAGTTAAAACAAGTTTTGAGTTGGTCTTTGGTTCGGTGGGCATCAAGGATTTAATGAATATATTTTGGTAGCAAGTTCACATATTTGCATGGACAATATTATAATACCAATTTACGAAGTGATATGATCTTAGGATTTCACCGTGCAATCATTCGGGAAATTATATGAAAATTAGAATAATTGGAGAAATGATATTTTTAGGGTTTTGAAGATTTTAGGTTTTGAAGAATTAAAATAGATTATTTAAGTATTTCAGATTTAATTATGAAGTAAATGTTCAATTGGGAATTTACGCAAGTTACGTGAATATTTTATAGGTGACGATTGATATTTGTTTGGCACTATTGTGAAAAAATTCAAAGAAATTAAGAATCCGAAGTAAACAGGGTTCCTATATTAGACTTTGTATAAAAGAAAAATAAACTCAAGTTGATTTATGAAAATTTTCATGATGTGTTTTGAAAAGAAATATGAAAACAATCTCAGTTATATGATCTGCATTACTTATGAAATTTGTATAAAAGAGAAAATATTTTCTGGTGTGACTAGTGTAGACATGAGTAATATTTTGACATGTTGTATGATGATGTTCTAAATCTGTTTTGAATATGTGAAAATGATATAAATATGTTTAGGACTCTATGATATGGTATGCATCTGAAAAATCTTTGGTATGACTTTCTAATTCTATTCTAGTTCTAATTCAGGTTCTGATATGATAATCTGATTCTGATTCTGATTCTATTATATGGTTTGTACCAATATCTCTAATATGAGTGCATCCACTTTGGAAATAAAGTGATTTTTCTGTGTGTTCTTTCTTGTGTGCACACTCGGGGCTCCGAGAATGAGTAAGAAAAATTTTGACATTCTGATACTGCCTAGTTTAGATAATAGGGATAGCACAACCCTACCACGAGAAATTGTACATGGTATATGATATGATATGGTGATATGATATGATATGAAATGATATGATAAGATAAAGATGCTTAGTCATGTTATTCCAAAGGGTGTTTGAATATGAACAATTGATTTTTGAATATGAACATGTAAAATGTCACTCTGATTTTCTAATAACATGTTTTGAGATCTGCATATTGAAACTAAAATATTTTGTTTTTGCATTTTGAGCTTTCTGAAATGGCTCATGTTTACATACTATTATATATTTTTTTGCTTACTGAGTTGTTTAAACTCACATCTTATCTCCACAATAATTTCAAATGTTTTGGATGTATCAGTTGAGGATCTAGAGTAGAAAGCATGTATAAGGCTACATGATCATAATGGATTAAGTACAAAGAGGGTACTTTGGTTATTGGAGAATTTTATTTAATAGTTTTGTTTTGTTTAGTCGACTTGGTATATTTGGAAAGTTGATGTTTATTTTGAGATTTTGTGGTGTTTAAATTAATCATATTGGAATAGTTGAATTGAAACAATGAGTCTTATGCGTCATTGCAAATTTAGAGTCTACAATTGTTTGGTTGAGATATGATTTTAAGTGACTAGAGAAAACTCTCAAAAATATCCAAGAGTGGGGCGCTACAGACACAACACGGCCTGCATAACCTATTCAATAATTAACTTTTATTGAATTAACTTGGATAGGACCCGTTTAACACGCTTCATATAAATAGGTTGAGCTGACCCGTATATTCATTTTTAATCCAATTAATATGATTTCATATATAAGAAAAGATAACTATATAAATCATTTTCAATTACAACTAGATTCACGTTAAATTATTTTATGATTAATATCGAAATCAATAATAAATAAGGCAATTAATATTTTCATAATATAAAATTACATATAAATAAAAAACAAATTTAATAGTTTGAGATGTTAAGTAGTCGAATATTATTATTAATATTACATCTCCACAACATGTTGATTATGGGTTTTGCAGTCTGACCCGCAATTATTACCACCCAACCTCTCACATTCAAAACCATAATAGAGTTCATGAGCATATAATTTGAGTTTTTGTATTAGAAATTACACCAGTTATTTGAGTAACCCTTCTACCTTTGTTCTTAATAGAATTTGTCACAATTTCATAACCTGGCAGGTAGCTTTCCATAAATGCTTTTATCTTTCTGATGATGCTATGGTAGAATTAATCAAGATTCAAAGTTATTAGCAAGCATAGAGAGAACTAAAAATAGGAAACATCCTTTGGCATTCAATCTCTAGACTTGAGTTCAGCTCGAGAGGTTTGTTTCTTTTCAGTAACCATTAAAATGTCTTCAAATATGTGGGTAACATTGGGTTCTGCCTTAGGCTCTGAAGTAGGGCAAGAACTAGCATGGATGGGGTTTGCCTTTTTACTAGAACTACTGCTAAGAACAAAAATAGGTTCATTGGAAACATTGGATTTTCTTTCCTAAAGGGCAGGAAGGTTATCATTGGGGTCTTTAGAGTCATCGTCCTCTAGGCAAGAGGATCCGCAACCTTCCATTGTACTACCTCTATTCTACTGTGACATATGTGAGGCCAAGAAAGACTATACAAATCATCCAGCATAATGGATTTGCTCTCCAAATATTTCATGGACGTAAGTTTTTATACCAAATCATTTAAATCTGTGTCCTTCTCTCATCAATATTTCTTTTATTATCTTCTGTCATGGATAAACGTAAGAACCCATACTGACGCTCAAGCATCCATTGTGAGCTGAAGATAGCTCCTCTTCCTCTTTGGCTTGTCCAAAAAATGTATCAACATAAAGAATGAGAATAGAGAGCAAGGAAAAATCAAATTAGAAGAAAATTGAGAGAGAAAGGGCGATTTGGGGGAAGGGGAAGGGGAAGAAACTCGAGCAATGCAGAGGGTTGACCTCCCCGAGTGCTCAAGGGCATAAATGAAAAAAAAACCATCATCATTAACCAATGGCATGCATGGAATACTTTTAACCATTAAGGTAAAATACTACCCAAGCACATGCCAACCATTATCCAACTTGGTATCATTGAGGCATATTACTTGTAACCATTGCATTGGACTTTATTTTGTTGAAAATATTTTGGTGAGAAATAGGTTGTAAATGAACTAGTGTGTTCGATAGCTCACTTGGTACTCATCCGATTAAATTTGAATCGAACTCAACTCATGAAAAAAAAAAATTGACCGTGAAAGCAAATACCCTCTTGATTAGTAAATGACACATACCTGACTAAATTCGATTCAATTTGACTAAGGCTCGCTAAGGCCCACTCGTTTATGCCTGAGTCGACTCGTTAGCTCAATTAAAACTTATTCATATATTGATAAATATATACATACACCTATGTATATATATATATGTATTAGCTAATAATATAAGCGTAGCACTTTTATACTTAAATATATAATATGTAACCTAATTAGTTATGCCTATATATTGAATATGCTTCATAACTATATTTTATAATTTATACCATAATTAGTCGATAAGATTTAATAATTTCATATACTAATATGTGTGAACTATATATAAAATAGATATATGCTATCATATTATGTCTGTATATTAATAATTTATGTAGACATATAATATATTGTCATTATGGATAATATCAACTAGCTACATATTAATTATTTATAAATTTTTAAAATCTTATAATTCTATAGAGGTTCTACTTGTTACTTGTACTCTAATATTAGATTTTTTATTTATCTAATTTATTAATTAGTAAATCTTATTCAAAAATAATAATAAACAACTTAAGTCGAGCTCGAGCTTGTTTTTGGGACGAGCTCGAGTTAAAATTTTAGCTTACCAAGTCAAGTTCGAACAAAGATTAAATAAAAATTTTGAATTTGAGTATTTTTAGTTGAGTCGAGCTTGGTAAGCCAAAAATCGGCTTGGCTGAGCTTAGCTCAATTATAGCCCTAATGAGAAATCATTATTTTTTAAACACTTTATGATGACGACTTAAATTTTGTTGTAAACAACACCATTTGTGACAATTTTAAGTCTTCACGCAAAAAAAAAACCAACGGTAGAAAAAATGAGCCACTTTGGTTGTTGTGAATTAAAGCCCTAACATTATATATTCTAAAATGTAATACAAGCTCCTCATGTCTTTGATAAATCTTGCATACCAGAAATTTAAGGTCCTATATATGTTAAAATTCTCCAAATTAATATCATAGAATGGTAGCTAGAGTACTTCGCATAATATACCTTGACTGACACAAATTTGAAGTTCCTAAGTTGCTTTGATCGATGATGGGTTGGTGCAATACCTTCATGGGCTTTTAATTTGCTTAATTTGTACTGATTGAGCTGCATTATTGCATAATTTATATAGTTAAAATCAATGTATTTTTAATTATTTTATCATATTATCAGTGATTTTAGATAGAAAAATGATCAAGAGGCAATAAATCCAAGTTGTGATTTAAATTGATTAAAAGCATAGTTTATGCTTATTTTTATAATTTGTGATTTAATTTGATTTTATTGTCTCACATGCACAACACATTTTTATTTTATATTTTAGTTTAGTTTTCCTTAAATTAATTATTTTCTTTTTCTAATTTTATTTTATTATTTATTTGTTCTAGTTTATTTTATTTTATTTATTTTATTTATTTTTATTTTTTTTTATTTTTTTATTTACTGCGCAGGCTAAACGACATGTCGTTTGGCCTGTCGTTTGACTCGAGGAGCCGGCTGTCATCTGAGCTGAACGACGTGCCGTTTGCTCTGAAGCCAAACGACGCCGTTTTCCTTCATCTTCAACCTCCAGCCGCGCGGTTTCCAGCTCCAAACAGCTGCTGCCAATGCCACCGTCAACCACCTGTAGCCGCCAGAAACACCAGAAGACGCCAGAGATCACTTCTCCACGGCGTTCGGAAGCAGCACTCCACGGAAACACCGAGCACCGACAGCATCACCATTTTCAACTTCCAGCATACGTTCGGACCACCTCAGCCCAGTTGTGCCCAATATCCTCCACTGCACGGCGTCTCCTCCACGTGAATTACACTGTGAGTCATCGTCCGAAGGTCCCATGCACAGCCCGGCAGCACCTCCACGTAAAAACCGAAAGCATGCATACTCTGTTTTCTGAAGAGAAAACAGAGGAAGTTATTTCACAAGGCCTCCACCTTGCGAGCAACAAAAGCCTCCAAGCACCTCCACGAAGCCGCAAGCCATGTCAGCCCAGCCACCTCTCGGTCTCTCTCATTTTCATTACACCGAAAAGAAATAAAAAGCTGGGAGAGAAACAAAGTGGAGAATAATCGGTTTAGAGCTAGCTGGAGTTCGGTGGGGAACAGAGAACAAACATGCACAGGCCGAATGGAAAGCAGTGGAAGGAAGGAAAGAAAAAGAAATATAAACAGCAGGTCCCCACTCGGTTTCGGTGCATGTGCTGTGTTCGGTGCATGCTGGGCGTTCGGTTAGACAAAGAAAAAAAAAGAAGAAGAAGAAAGCAGTGCATTCGGTCGGCTGGAAAGCAAGAAAGAAAATAAACAAGCATGTGGTTTCGGTGCAAGGAAATAAACAACTAGTGCAGTCTCGGCTGGAAGCAAAGAAAAAAGAAAAGAAAAAGAAAGAAATAGCCCACTCAGTGCTCGACGCAAGAAAGAAGAATAAATAAACAAGTAGGAGTCGGGTGCAGCAAAAGAAAAGAAAAGAAAACATGCATGTGCTTCGGCCGAAAGCAGTCATGCATGTGTAGTTTCGTGACAACGAAAGATTAAAAAAGAAAAAAAAGAAAGAAGAGAGGTTTCGGCAGTGGAAAACAGCACGTAGCACAGTGCAGTTATGGAGCCTATATAAGGCATTCAAATGAACGAAGAGGAACATCAGAAATTAGATAGAGTAGAGAGCATCATAGTTTTAGAGTTTTTAGTTGTAGTTTTTCTGTAATTAGGAGTAGAGTAGAAATAATATTTTAAGTGTGATTTTATTTTATTTTTGTTTTATTATTTTTATTATTAATTCAGTTTGGAGTTATAAATTACATGTCTACATTTTCGTACTGAGGTTAGAGGTGAAGTCTAATGATTTAAATATTATTTTGGTTTATATTGTGAGTTTGATCAATTGAATGGTGTTATTAATAGAAACTTTGATTATCTATATACTTTTCTTGATCCATTGTGACAGTGGATGCTTGAAGAATCCATGTGGTAATCAATTGGACTTGTGAATGTTTTGTACCATAAATTGTTCAAACTTAATCTTCAGAGATCAAAAGAATTTTTGGTGTTATTATTAGAAACTTTGATTATCTATATACTTTTCTTGATCTATTGTGACAGTTGATGCTTGAAGAATCCCTGTGATAATCAATTGGACTTTTAAATGTTTATTTCATCAATTATTCAAACTTTAGTGATCGGAATAATTTTTGATGTTAGAAACTTTGATTATCTATATATTTTTCTTGATCTATTGTGACAGTGGATGCTTGAAGAATCTATGTGATAATCAATTGGATTTTTAAATGTTTACATCATTAATTATTCGTGATTAGTTTTCTTGGGCGTAATTGTTAAATCCTCCAGTTAGACAGAATCATTATTCACTTTATCACATTAGTCAATCCCTGTGGATTCGATCCTGTAAGATACTACAACACCTGTATACTTGCAGGTAAAACTGATCTGAATTTTTACTCATTATTTTGAGTGAAAGTTTAGACTCAACAAGTTTTTGGCGCCGTTGCCGAGAATTGCAACATGTGATATGAGTAAAAAAAAAAAAAAATCAAAAAAAAAAAAAAAACAAAAGTTTATTTTCGGGAGTTCGGCTCTCATTCCATTTTCGGCACTTCAAAGTTTATTTATTCTGTTTTCAGCAGCTCTTTGTTTATTCACTCGGCAACTTCAATTTATTTTACAATTTATTTTTGGCAACTTTCTGTTTATTTCTACTGTATTTTCGATCGGCAAGCTCTCAATTTATTTCTCAAGTTATTTTCGGTAACTGTCATTTTAGTTTTGTTTTCAGCAGCTTGTGTTTATTTACTGTTTTTGGCAACTCTCATTTTATTTGCTAGTGTTTCGGCAGCTTGTGTTTATTTTCAACTAGCTTCAGTTTCTTTTTACAGCATCATTCGGCATCTTCAAGTTTATTGTGATCAGTTTGGCTCTCATTTGATCAGTGAGTCTCATTTTGTCATTGCGAGTTACCATCTTTGGTGCCTAGGGAGATACCCACGTCATTTCTCAGGTGTATTCTCTCCTTTTTAGACTCTCCAGTTAATTTTGTTTAAAACATTGAGGACAATGTTTCATTTAAGTTGGGAGGTAGTGGTGCAAATTAGTGGTGCAAATTCGTGGTGCAAATTCAATTTTTTGTTAAAAAATGTGCAAATTCAATTTTTTGTTAATAAAAAAAAAATGATTTCCTGACAAGATGAAGTGATACCGACACGCGATAGCACAGTGATCGCAAGTGTCCGCTTGGCAAAGTAGTTATCTTGCCTGTTATCCTATTTGTTTGGCGGTATTTCTTTAGGGATATTGAGTCTTAGAAAACCCGTTTTTGAATGAGTCATTGCTTTTCTATTTTTGTTTCAAAAAAAAAAAAAAATTAGTGTGTGTGCATGTGATATTTTGTCTTAATGCAATATGCACTGATATACACATAATTGACACACACTCTATTCTTTCATTTTGTGAAATTTGAGCATCTTGGTGGTGTAGATGAACAGAATTAATTTTTATGAAGATTTATTTTCAACCCTAAGCATAGAACATAATTTCTGATGCATCATATTTTGTTTGATGTGTGACTTGAAACACCGGGATGCTATATTTATTGAGATAGACTTGGCATGACTTATATATAATGAAGGGAAAATCTTGAAGGGCATTTTGCACATACTTACACTTATAGTGTTCTTTATTACTGTTCATTGATTTAACACAGGAGAAGTAAACTGCAGGACTACCGAGCCTTTGATAAAAATAATAATAATAAAAAAAAAAAAAAAAAAATTTCACAGATTTGCCCCAGTGGTAAGGGCGAACTTGGGAATGTGTGGGTTAGGCGCACGGTCCTAGGTTCGATTCCCCACTGTTTTAAATCTGTCCAAAAAAAAAAAGGGAATACGTAATAAAGGATGAAGCGTATGGAGCTTTCCTAAGAAAAGGGCTAGAAACAGTTACCCAAACTTTGGGGGTTGAGTATTCAACCTTTAAACAGAGTTGGCGTGAAAACTGCTAGTCCCTTGGGCTTTGAGGTAGTTAGAATCAGCAATGATTAATCTTAAAGTTGAAAAATCCTGAGACAAATCTTGGCTAGTAATGAAGAACACACAGTCTATATACACACATCTGTGTTCAGAGATTTTTTTCCAAATTCTTTGTGAAAGATTGTTGAGACGGTCTTGGTGAATATAGCTCCCGGGGGTTGATAGTCATGTGTTGCATTTGTGAGAATTCATTATTATGTTTGATTGTTTTTGTTTGAATTTCGAGCTTTATGCAATATTCATCTCAATTAATTTTCACTATTTTGCTTAGAGACTAGCAAAAGGTTAGTTGGGGGTGTGATTGAGCTGCATTATTGCATAATTTATATAATTAAAATCAATGTATTTTTAATTATTTTATCATATTATCAGTGATTTTAGATAGAAAAATGATCAAGAGGCAATAAATCCAAGTTGTGATTTAAATTGATTAAAAGCATAGTTTATGCTTATTTTTATAACTTGTGATTTAATTTGATTTTATTGTCTCACATGCACAACACATTTTTATTTTATATTTTAGTTTAGTTTTCTTAAATTAATTATTTTCTTTTTCTAATTTTATTTTATTTTATTTTATTATTCTATTTGTTCTAGTTTATTTTATTTTATTTTTATTTTATTTTATTTTTTTTATTTATTTTATTTTATTTTATTTTTATATTTTTATTTACTGCGCAGGCTAAACGACATGTCGTTTGGCCTGTAAGCCAAACGACATGTCGTTTGACTCGAGGAGCCGGCTGTCGTCTGAGCTGAACGACGTGCCGTTTGCTCTGCAAGCCAAACGACGCCGTTTTCCTTCATCTTCAACCTCCAGTCGTGCGGTTTCCAGCTCCAAACAGCTGCTGCCAACGCAATCGTCAACCACCTGCAGCCGCCAGTAACAACAGAAGACGCCGGAGATCACTTCTCCACGGCGTTCGGAAGCAGCACTCCACGGAAACACCGAGCACCGACAGCATCACCATTTTCAACTTCCAGCATACGTTCGGACCACCTCAGCCCAGTTGTGCCCAATATCCTCCACTGCACGACGTCTCCTCCACGTGAATTACACTGTGAGTCATCGTCCGAAGGTCCCATGCACAGCCCGGCAGCACCTCCACGTAAAAACCGAAAGCATGCATACTCTGTTTTCTGAAGAGAAAACAGAGGAAGTTATTTCACAAGGCCTCCACCTTGCGAGCAACAAAAGCCTCCAAGCACCTCCACGAAGCCGCAAGCCATGTCAGCCCAGCCACCTCTTGGTCTCTCTCATTTTCATTACACCAAAAAGAAATAAAAAGCTGGGAGAGAAACAAAGTGGAGAATAATCGGTTTAGAGCTAGCTGGAGTTCGGTGGGGAACAGAGAACAAACATGCACAGGCCGAATGGAAAGCAGTGGAAGGAAGGAAAGAAAAAGAAATATAAACATCAGATCCCCACTCGGTTTCGGTGCATGTGCTGTGTTCGGTGCATGCTGGGCGTTCGGTTAGACAAAGAAAAAAAAAGAAGAAGAAGAAAGCAGTGCATTCGGTCGGCTGGAAAGCAAGAAAGAAAATAAACAAGCATGTGGTTTCGGTGCAAGGAAATAAACAACTAGTGCAGTCTCGGCTGGAAGCAAAGAAAAAAGAAAAGAAAAAGAAAGAAACAGCCCACTCAGTGCTCGGCGCAAGAAAGAAGAATAAATAAACAAGTAGGAGTCAGGTGCAGCAAAAGAAAAGAAAAGAAAACATGCATGTGCTTCGGCCGAAAGCAGTCATGCATGTGCAGTTTCGTGACAACGAAAGATTAAAAAAGAAAAAAAAGAAAGAAGAGAGGTTTCGGCAGTGGAAAACAGCACGTAGCACAGTGCAGTTATGGAGCCTATATAAGGCATTCAAATGAACGAAGAGGAACATCAGAAATTAGATAGAGTAGAGAGCATCATAGTTTTAGAGTTTTTAGTTGTAGTTTTTCTGTAATTAGGAGTAGAGTAGAAATAATATTTTAAGTGTGATTTTATTTTTTTTTTGTTTTATTATTTTTATTATTAATTCAGTTTGGAGTTATAAATTACATGTCTACATTTTCGTACTGAGGTTAGAGGTGAAGTCTAATGATTTAAATATTATTTTGGTTTATATTGTGAGTTTGATCAATTGAATGGTGTTATTAATAGAAACTTTGATTATCTATATACTTTTCTTGATCCATTGTGACAGTGGATGCTTGAAGAATTCCTGTGGTAATCAAATGGACTTGTGAATGTTTTGTACCATAAATTGTTCAAACTTAATCTTCAGAGATCAAAAGAATTTTTGGTGTTATTATTAGAAACTTGATTATCTATATACTTTTCTTGATCTATTGTGACAGTAGATGCTTGAAGAATCCAAGTGGTAATCAATTGGACTTTTAAATGTTTATTTCATCAATTATTCAAACTTTAGTGATCGGAATAATTTTTGATGTTAGAAACTTTGATTATCTATATATTTTTCTTGATCTATTGTGACAGTGGATGCTTGAAGAATCTATGTGATAATCAATTGGATTTTTAAATGTTTACATCATTAATTATTCGTGATTAGTTTTCTTGGGCGTAATTGTTAAATCCTCCAGTTAGACAGAATCATTATTCCAGTCTAACTGAGAAAAATTGATTGAGAATAATATTCTAAATTATTAGACGAATCCTCGAAACCTCAGTCATTTTTTGTATTAATTTATTTTATTGTTTCAGTTATATTTTGTTACTTTAAAATCCTCATCCCAGTGATCTATTTTCTTTTTGATTGTACGTTGTTTTTAATAATCTATTTTTATTTTATTCACTTTATCACATTAGTTAATCCCTGTGGATTCGATCCTGTAAGATACTACAACACCTGTATACTTGCAGGTAAAACTGATCTGAATTTTTACTCATTATTTTGAGTGAAAGTTTAGACTCAACATGTACGTTTTCTGCATGGACCCCTATGCTTTGAGTCATTTGGGTTTTGAGATCTTAATAATCTTGCTTTGTATTATGTTTTGATCTTCTTCTTCTTCTTCTTCTTTTAATTCAAAAGTACATTAATTAGTTCCCAAAAGTTGAACCATAAATAACTTACATATATGCATGGTGGTCATGGTGCTCCATGCATGGCTTCTTCACTATATATATATATATATATCATGAGTTGCATGGAATAAGTTGGTATAGCTGTGGTATATATGATACTTGCATAATTTAATATATTTTATCACTTGTTAAATTTAAACTTTAGTTTAATTTTATTTATTTTTGTTGAACTTAGACTTCATTGTTATCATTTAAATTTTATTTCAAAATTGAAGAAATTTAAGATCCTAATTTTAAAAGCCTATCATTTAAAGATTCTCTCATTTAAATTTAAATGAACATTTTATCTTAATATAATAGCTCATGTTATTCTATTGGTTTACAATTGAAGAGAATCAGGTTGGTAGTTTGACTTTTTTTTTTTTGAATCAAGAATCATATCTCTGTATATTAACTTTGAATAATGTCATCAATACAATGCTTATCCTTATCTAAACTATCAAAAATAAACGTTGGCATATCTTCCATCCAAACAAGTTCTGATTCCAAACATAAAGCTTTCTTTGCTAACATATGAGCCACTTCATTTGATGCCCTGTGAACATATTGCACTTTCCATCCCTGTTGCTGTTGTAACATCTTCTTGGCATCTTGAATTATACACCCATAGATTGGATAGTCTATGCTGTCTTCATTAATAGCTCTCACAATGTTCTGTGCATCTCCCTCGAACAATACTCTGTGAAAACCAAGGTCCCTATCGAGCTCCATAGCTTTCCTCAGAGCCATACATTCTGCTGTTGCAGGGTGTTGCACATATTTCTTTTGATCACAGCAAGCCGTAAGTGCTTCCCCCATTTCATCCCCTATGACAACACCAATTCCCATTTTTTCGTGTCTTTTATCTATGGATGCATCCCAGTTTACTTTCACCTGCCCTCCATTAGGTTTCTTCCATCTCGTTTGTCTCACCATATTGCTACAGTGATGGTTCATTTCTGTCTTTGGTTGAGCCAATTTAAATTCTCTCATCTGTTCCCTGGCTGCACTGATAACATGGCTAGGAGATGTAAATTTGTTTTCAAAAACAAATTGGTTTCTTCTTATCTAGATATTCCACATAATCAAAACCACCTCCTCCATCTCCTCTTTAGACAATTTCTGCATCAGTTTTTCTATCAGCTCCAGCAGGTTACCCTCACTAGTGCTCCACTTTTGGATCTTAGAGCAAGTCTCAAACCAGACATCATTAGTAGCAGTACACTGCCACAACATGTGCATGACAGACTCCCTTTGCTCCTTACAGATTGGGCATACATCACTCTCTGCCATTTTCTTGTTCAACAAATTTGATCTAGTGGCCAGAAAATTATTTCTAGCTCTCCATATAAACTGTGTAACTTTCCCGGGTACATCCAGTTGCCATATCTTAACCCATCTTTGGTTAGCTTCCTTCTCAATTGAAGATTCCCCTTTAATGTTCCTCTTCCGTTCCAATTCTAGATAATATGCACTTCTAACAGAGAATTGGCCTTTTTGAGAAGGGCCCCATACCATCCTGTCCTCACAATCTAGCTTACTCAAAGGTAAGCTGAGGATCTGATTTACCTCATCCTCACTAAATAAATCTTTGATTAAAACTTCATTCCATACCCTGTCCCCTGGCATAATCAGTTCCTCCACCTTTGCCTCCTTTAGCAATCTCGAAACTGGGGACTGCACTTTAAAGGATGAAGGAGTAGTTAACCATTTGTCCTCCCAAATTTTAATTCTTCTCCCATTCCTTACCCTCCACCTCAAACCATCCTTGATCAAATCAAAGGCCTACCAAACACTCTTCTAGATTAGAGAAGGTTTCCTGCCCATCTTGGCACTTAGAAAGGATGAGTCCCTAAAATATTTATGCTTGTAGATCTGAGCCACTAAACTGGTAGGGTTGTTCAGAATTTTCCAATCTTGCTTGGCTAGTAATGCTAAGTTGAAGCACTCCACATCCCTAAAGCCAAGCCCACCTTTTTGTTTTTGTTGTCCAAGTTTATCCCAGCTGCTCTAATGTACCCCTTTTCTGGTTTTCTGATTACACCACTAGAATTTTGCAAACATATTATTAAGCTCATGACAAAGTCTTTTCAAGAGTAAAAAGACACTCATAGTATAAGTTGGGACAACTTGGAGAACAGCCTTTATTAACACCTTTTTCCCAGCAGTGGACAAAAAGGTACTTTTCCAATTTGTGATTTTCCTCCAAACCCTTTCCTTTCCTTTATGCCTCTGAATGTGTGATATTTAGACCTTCCAATAACAGGAGGCAGCCCAAAGTATTTCTCATAAGTCCCTTCCATCACTGCCCCACCAGCTTCTCTTATCAGCATCTTATCAAGTGAGTTAGTGTTAGAGCTGAAAAAAAGTGCAGACTTCTCTTTGTTAAGCACTTGGCTAGAGGCTGTCTCATACACCTTCTGCATAGCTTGTATCTTCTGCCATTCCTTAACTTTAGCCCTTGCAAACAAAACACAATCATCTGCAAAGAGCATATGATTCACTCTAACACCCCCCCATGCCACATTAACCCCTTGTTTCCCCTTGTGAATTAGAAAAATTAAGTAGAGTAGATAAGCCTTCTGTACAGAGGATAAAAAGATAAGGAGATAGTGGATCTCCTTGTCTCAATCCTCTAGAAGGGTAAAAAGTAGGCCCAGGCTATACATTCACCAAAACTGAGTAAGAAACAGTCTGAACACACCCCATTCTGCCCATGACAGACTCAAGAAATTGCCACTCTACTCTATCATAAGCCTTAGACATGTCCAATTTAATAGCCATGGAACCAACCTTGCCCTTTTTTCTAGCCATCATAGAGTGCAAAAGTTCATAAGCTACCATTATGTTATCGGTTATCAATCTCTCCAGAATAAAAGCACTTGGGCTGGGAGATATTATAAGGTCCAAGAATTTCTTCATCCTATTAGCCAACACCTTAGACATAATCTTATTAGCCACATTACATAGACTAATGGGCCTATACTCACTGACTTTACTAGGGCTCTTAACTTTAGGAATTAGAGCTATTAAAGTATGATTTAATGAAGGGTCAAAAGGATTACCATTTAGCCAAGAGAGCACAATAGTAGTGACTTCTTCTCCAATTATTTGCCAGTGTTTCTGATAAAAACATGCTCCAAATCCATCTGGTCCAGGAGACTTGAAAGGGGCCATTTGGTTTATAGCTTCTTCAATCTCTACTCTAGTAAAAACCTTTTCCAACCCTTCATTCATTTGAGCACTAACTTGAGGTTCCATCTTTAATAGGCAATCACCTATTTCTGCTTGACTAGGACTGGATGAAGTAAACAATTTCCCAAAATAATTATTGAAGGCTGCTTCTACATCTTCTTTTTTGGACCATCTTCTACCATTTTCATCATTGATTTCATTGATCTTATTCTTGGCTTTTCTCTGGTTTGCACAGCTATGGAAAAATTTTGTATTCTTGTCCCCAAGCTGATACCAGTTTTGTTTAGTCCTTTGCCTCAAC